>CM039600.1:24878692-25002099 GCA_022457205.1 Saccharum spontaneum | reverse complement strand
CTCGTCCCGAGATTTTGAGTTACGAACCATTTATCGTAAAAATCTTTATAAGCAGTTTGAAGATATTCTCCCGTTTCCCAAGAAGCATCGCTCTCATCATGATGACTCCACTGAACCTTGTAGGTTGTGACCACTTTGTTCCGAGTGACTCGGTCCTTGGTATCCAGGACTCGGACTGGTTGCTCGCGATATTCCAAATCTGCCTTGATCCGAATACCCTGAGGTTGTATTCTCTCCTCTGGAACACGTAGACACTTCTTCAATTGGGATACGTGGAAGACGGGAAAGATCGAACTCATCTCTTCTGGCAACTGTAACTTATATGCCACGGGGCCCTTTTTCTCCAAGATCTGGTATGGCCCTATGTATCTAGCAGATAGTTTCTTCTTGATTCCAAACCGTTTCTTCTTCATTGGGGTAACCTTTAAATAGACATAGTCACCTACTTGGAATTCCAATGGTCTTCTCCTCTTATCCGCATAACTTTTCTGACGAGACTGCGCTGCTTGCATGTTTTGTTGAATAACACGGACCTTCTTCTCTGCCTCATCTACAAAATCAATCCCGTAAAACCTTCTTTCTCCGGGCTCTACCCAATTTAACGGTGTTCTGCACTTCCGGCCATACAAAGCTTCAAATGGTGCCATCTTGATACTCTCTTGGTAACTGTTATTATAAGCAAATTCTGCCAACGGTAACCAGGATTCCCATGAACCTCTGGATGATAACACACAAGCTCTAAGCATATCTTCCAATACTGCATTAACTCTTTCTGTCTGCCCATCAGTCTGTGGGTGGTAAGCCGTGCTACGAATCAAACTAGTGCCCAAACCTTGATGAAGATGTTCCCAAAAGTGAGCGGTAAACTATGAACCTCGATCAGACACTATTGTTTTTGGTATTCCATGCAATCGGACAATCTCAGCAATATACTTTTCTGCATATTGAGGTGGTCGGAAACTTGTTTCGACTGGCAGAAAGTGAGCCGACTTGGTAAGGCGATCGACTATTACCCAAATGGAATCATGGCCTTTCTGTGTGGTGGGGAGACCAGTGATAAAGTCCATACTTATATCATCCCACTTCCAATCAGGTACCGACAAAGGTTGTAGGAGTCCTGCAGGTCTCATGTGAAGAGCTTTAACTCTACAACACATGTCGCATCGAGCAATGTATGCTGCAATCTCCTTTTTCATCTTAGTCCACCAATAACGGGGTCGTAAGTCTTGGTACATCTTGCTACTTCCGGGGTGAATAGATAGCTTCGAACGATGGGCCTCATCCATCAGCTTGTTTTTGAGCTCTCTATCCTTAGGTACTACCAGTCGATCCTTAAACCATAACACTCCTTGTTCATCCAATCGAAAGTGTTTGGTGGGTTCTCTCTTCATCTTTTCTTTGATGTGAAAGATTCCCTTATCTGTTTTCTGACCCTCCATGATCTGGCTCTCCAGAGTGCAGCTGATCTGAATATTATGCAACACAGCTGGATGTAGCAAATTGAACCCTTCTTCAAACAACGGTTGCACATCAATTGCATGAGATTTTCTGCTCAGTGCATCTGCTACTACATTAGCCTTTCCAGGGTGATAGTGCACGTTCAGATTGTAGTCCTTTATCAACTCTAACCATCTCCTCTGTCTCATGTTCAACTCAGATTGGGTAAAGATGTATTTGAGACTCTTATGATCCGTGAAGATATTACACACATTACCCAACAGGTAGTGCCTCCAAATCTTTAGAGCATGCACCACTGCTGCAAGCTCTAAATCATGGGTAGGATAGTTAACTTCATGCTTCCTCAGCTGTCGTGATGCGTAAGCAATGACTCTTCCATTTTGCATCAGCACACATCCTAACCCATTTTTGGATGCGTCACAGAATACATCAAACGGCTTTTCTATGTCTGGTTGGGCCAGAACGGGAGCAGTGGTCAACAACTTCCGCAAAGCACAGAAAGCTGCTTCGCACTCCTCCGTCCATACAAACTTGTGATCCTTCTGTAACAGACTGGTCATTGGTTTGGCAATCTTCGAGAATTCTGGTATGAAGCGACGGTAATAACCGGCTAAACCAAGGAAACTGCGAACTTCGTGAACTGAAGTTGGTGACTTCCAGTCCATAACCTCTTGAACTTTACTAGGGTCTACAGAAATGCCATTTTCAGACAACACATGGCCGAGAAAAGGAACTGTCCTGAGCCAGAACTCACACTTGCTGAACTTAGCATACAGTCGATGTTCTCTGAGTCTAGTCAAGACTATCCGAAGGTGTTCTGCGTGTTCTTCCTCATTTTCTGAGTATATTAGTATGTCATCAATGAACACTATCACAAACTTGTCCAATTCGGGCATGAAAACCGAATTCATCAGGTACATAAAGTATGCAGGAGTATTTGTCAGTCCGAAAGACATGACAAGATACTCGTACAAACCATACCTGGTCGAGAATGCAGTCTTAGGCACATCTTGCGGCCTAATCTTTATCTGATGGTACCCTGATCTCAAATCTATCTTAGAGAACACTTTGGCTTTAGACAATTGGTCAAACAAGATATCAATCCGAGGAAGAGGATACTTGTTTTTAATTGTCACTGCATTCAGTGGCCGATAGTCCACGCACATGCGTAAGGAGTTATCCTTCTTCTTTTTCACAAACAGAGCGGGGCATCCCCATTCGGACGAGCTGGGACGAATCAACCCTTTCTTTAACAAGTCCTGAAGTTGTTTCTTCAATTCTGCCAACTCATTGGGAGGCATCCGATAAGGCCTTCTCGAGATCGGTGCTGTTCCTGGAATTAACTCAATGGCAAACTCGACATCTCGGTCTGGCGGCAGTCCCGGTAACTCCTCTGGAAACACATCTGGAAACTCACAGACCACTGGAATCTGGGCTAGCAGAGTAGTTTGGACCGCACAAGATGTGCTAGCTAGGTCTACCCTTCTAGGTAGGACCACCCGAAAGGTGCCTTCCCCATTGGGTTCCTTAAGAGAGATACTCCTTCCTCCAACATCAATTACAACTCTCATGCGATTCATCCAGTTCATACCCATGATCACATCCAAAACTAACCCTGGCATGACTATCAGATTAAGCTTATATTGCCGGTTTGATATGTTTAGGGTTACTCCCTGAACTATCTGATTAGTCAACAGATCAGCCCCAGCTGAACTAATTTTATATGCACATTCCAATTCAACTATCTTTTGCTCATGCCTTTTAACAAATGCTTGACTTACAAAGGAATGAGACGATCCGGAATCAAACAAGACTACTGCAGGATGATTGTTGATAGAAAACATACCAGCTGTCACCGGTTCTCCTTCAGGGATATCATCCACAGTGGTGTGGTGCACACGAGCTTGATACTACGTTTGCTGTTTCTTGGGATAGGGACAATACTTTGCAAAGTGTCCAGGTTGGTTGCAGTTGAAGCACGGTCCCTTCACTTGAGCCACAGTTCCCGATGAACTGCCTTGTCCTGTCTTTGTTTGAGGCAACGCCATCTTGAACGGCTTCTGGTTTCTCTGGGATGGCTGAGCATTCTGATTCTTCCGCTGCGGTGGCCTAAACCTTGCACCGGGGACGGGCGAGCGATAGGCCGGGCGGTTGTTTACTGGGGCCCTGGACTGAGATGAACCCGACTCAAAAGCCCTCTTACGGATCTTGGAAGCGGCATAAACATTGTTGTTCTTCTCTTGCTTCAGACAGTCACTAACGAAGTCATTGAAATTAGTTCTCATGTTTGTACCCACATGCTTCATCATCTTGGGACTCAGGCCTCTCTTGAAACTAGCGATCTTCTTGGCATCAGTATTTACCATATCAGGGGCATAACGGCTCAGGTTATTGAATGCATGCAGATATTGAGTCACAGTCTTCGTGCCTTGATTTAACGCCAGAAATTCCCCAAGCTTCATCTCGGTCAGACCTGGTGGAATGTATGTTCCACGGAAGGCGTCAGTGAACTCCTTCCAAGTAATATGGGCGTGGGGAGCAAAAGTGGTGCGGTGATGCTTCCACCACATTCCTGCCGGACCTTGAAGCTGATGAGCTGCGTACTCAGTCTTCAACACTTCAGTCATTCTCAGGACACGAAACTTATCTTCCATCGTATTAATCCATTCTTCTGCATCTAAAGGTTCTGCGGCTTCCTTGAAGATCGGTGGGCGAGTATCCATGAAGTCCTTAAAACTGCTGTACTGGTTTGCTTCGTGGCCACCCTGGTTTATCCCCCGTCGGGTATTATCTGCGATACTGCGTAGCGCAGCTTCCATATTCTGTTGCATACTTTCCATGTTGCGTTGGCTTCCCAGGAATTGGGCGAAAAACTGTTCTGCCGTGTAGGGTGGAGGAGGCGGTGGTGGATCACGGTCATCATTAGCAGCTGCACTGCCACCAGCCTCAGCGGCACCATACACGGTACGGCGAGTGTTCGGCATCTGCATGTTTCAGCAACAGTAATTATTAGGTGATGTTGTAGAAATTGCAACCGAATGAAAAATTATGCCGAACTGAATTCACTGGAGAGAACAAATTCATACAATAAAACAGGGGCACAATAAGTCATCCCAATTAACACAACATCACTAATTATATTACTTAAAGCACACACATCGCGTCCATTACAACCAAGTTGCCAGCATACATACACTGGACTTTTGACGTTCGGATATCGTCACAAACACATCCAAGCTTTCCAACATTACATCAAGCTCTAGTCTTCTACTCATTATTATATGCTCAAGTGCCAACAACGCAAAAGATCATGCAAGCGGGACCTAGTAGCTAGCGCAACAACTACTAGCCTACTCATCGTGGTCGCTGTCTAGGTCAGAGACGTTGGCGTTGCCGCCAACTGCAGCGTCGTCGTGCTCCCCAGCTGGCGCCACGGGCTCTGCAGGATCCTCGTCTACGTCCAAATCCATCTCGGCTGCGCCAGGGAGGTCATAAGGATTAAGCTGATTGTTCAGCCTATGGACCTCTTCATGCAAGTTATCATTGTACTCCTCTGCATCGACCAACCGCTGCTCTAGCTCAAACTGCCTAGCTCTCAACACATTCTCTGCGGACCAGGCTTCATTCCTCTGATGGAGCACATGAGCCAACATGCTCTCAGCATTCCTGTGGGCGGTGGTCAGTCGCTCAAGCTGCTCTCTCAGTGCACGTACATCTCCCTCAAAGACCACAGTCCTCTGAGTAGCCTGATCTCTCTGACGAGACAACTGGGCCATCTCAGCAGTGAGCCTCTCAATCTCGGCGTCGTGATCTCTCTGAAGCTGACGGCGGTCATCACGAGCCTGACCCAGAGCACTAGAAACACGTCTCAGACTACCTTCCACTCCATCGAAGGCTCTCATCACTGCGAACATGGCACTCATAGCAGGGTTGTCACTGTTTTGTGCCTCTGCTGCGCTAATCTCCAAAGATCTGCCTCTTGCCTGCTGCCACGAGTCAGTGGAGGGGTTGCCCCTCGGAAAGACTCCAACTATAGCTGCTGCCAACTCCTGAGGAAAGCGATCCATGATATCCCTCAGGATCCCAAAGGCTGCCCTCTCAGCGGCTTCTTCAGGGGTCCTGCCAGTTGACTCAAAACGCCAACCGGTCCACTCAGAACCATCACCACGGGGACGAACTACTGCTTCCACAGTCACCAAAAGTCCTTCGCCCATCCGCTCATTTGACCAAAAGTAGCGGGGCTCCATACCATCAGGATAGCCTACATAACTGAGCACTCTCCACAAGAGCGTAGGCATCCCAAACTCTCTAAGAAAAGTGTGGCGCTGGCGAGTGCGCGAAGCAAGCTGATGACGGGGAGCTCTGCCGGTGGACTTGCGGGCGGTCTGCTTGGTACGGGCCATCTGTAGCAAAATTTTATTACATGGGTGAGAACCAATTTTTAAGTTGGCAATTTTTATCGAAATGAGATAAGCAACTTATAAGGGGAGGAACAATGCCATGAATGAAATGCATAACATGATGCATGCACGTTCCGTACGTCCTCACAAACTTAGGAAATTAATACTACTATCGGAATAAACGGTGGCATACAACGATCTCTTGTAACGTAACTAATACGTGCTACTCGAAAGCGCTGTTATGTACCTGCAGAGAAACCACTTCAGCCCAAACCTCACAGTATGAAATTATGCAAGAAAGCAGTAAAGTAAGTTACTCACTCTACACGCATCCCCAGATACGAGTATAACGGTAACCACTACCCGAATCATCGTCCTATTGACGGCATCGTCACTGCATGACGGAATTTCCCACCAATGATACCCTCATACAAACATGCGCATGGCACGTGAGTACTTCGGAATCACTTAAGCACTCCCCTAGATCGGCAGTGTATCCGACCATGCACTCACAACTCTCACTTACCAAGGCGTAGAGGTAATTGATCCATACATTACCACTCAAGTGAATGGCACTCATACAATAGCACGCCGTATGAGCGACGAAATTTTAAATATGATGCAAACCCCCAAGTTAGTACTTAAATAAGCCACCTAGAGTCCTTATCGGGCATAAAGGATATGACCACTGGCACACTTTTAAGTTCAAAAGCTCATTTGAAAACACAGTTTTGTTTTTAAATACTCATGTGAACAGTAACATGCTAAACCATGCTCCGATACCAGCTGTAACGGATCAACGTAATTATACGAGATTAAGTACGAAAATCTACCACCGAGGCGGTTAATTTAACAAACTTAAGCCCGTATAACTCGAGATTCCGTGAAATCACGAAGGATTTCAAACCAACCAACATACAACCAAGATCGTACTGATTTAGCAGCCACAGTTCACACGATACATAAGGTTGATCATAAAAGTAGGATACATCGGAGTTCGGAAATAAGGTTATTACAACATAGTTCAACATAAGGTAGCGGAAGCGAATAGTTTTTACGCACACACACTTAGTTCAATTACAGTGCCAGTAAATAGTCATGGTCCACAAAAGCAGTAGATAAGATAATCAGAACGACCTCTGCCCAAGGTCCTAGTTGTCACCCATCGCCGGATACAGACAGTTGGAGCAGTACCCGTAGTACATCTGACCATCTGCAACAACAATGGGAACAACGCCCTGAGTACGAGAATGTACTCAGCTAGACTTACCCGTCAAAAACCAGAAATAACATGACACCAAGGAGCATGCAAGGCTTTATGTAGTGTACTGGCTTGACTCATTTGCGAAAGGCATAAGTTATTTAGGAATAACTAAAAATAAGTACTTTTAGCATCATTTTATGATAACCTATTCATGCTAGGTAAGCACCTATTACTACATCAATCACTTGATTACACATTAGCATCAAAGGTTACCATCTCAGGTTTAGCATTTCCAACATTAACCACATAACCACCCGTGTTCCATCATTAGCACTACGGTGCCGTAGCTCGAGTCAAGTGCTCACTAACCGGGAGCGACGGCGATTCGAATCGAATTCCTATCCAGCTGGAGATTTATTCCTCACACAAACCATGCTTCCCCCGTCAGGGTCGCGTAGATCACCAATGACACTTTCCAAGAAGCCGCGGGATAACAATCATGGATCGCACTACCCAGGGACCGCCCGACTGCCAGGACGCACCTTGGGCTTACTCTTCGCGTCCCCGTACACCCCCTTCAACACCAGTCTGCCAACCCGAGTTTATCCCGGCTCGAAAAGTGTCGCTAGCTTCGCGGTCGAAAGGTACTTTATTCGGCCAGCTAAATGTGAGGCATGCGTTCAACATGACAAGAGGGACGAGCAACGATCGGTCCTTAATCGACACAGACGGAATCACTATAGTCCAAAACCCCATAAGACTCCGCCCGGTCTCCATTTATACCTCAACACTTGGTTACTTTTCAAGATTCATAGATACTGCTAACCATAGCCAGGTAGTCGCCTATACTCGCAGGTGACAGGAAATCACCCGACTTCTACCGATCTAAGCATGGCTAAGCAATTCACTCGATCCTGACCTAATAAGGTAACAGTAATTCTGGTGGACAAGGATAGTAATGCAACAACGGTTTCACTCAACTCCTATAACTTAATGCAACAATATATAATTATAATTCAGGTAAGTAAGAATAACTTTTATAAAATAGGAGACTTATAATGCTCCGGGGCTTGCCTCTTTCGAACGAGCTAGGATGGTGGTCGACGCACTCTGGCAGCTCCTCGCTTGGCTCTTCCTCCTCGGGCACCTCCTGTGCCTGGGGCTCCTGCTGGTCCGTCCAAGCCTGCTCCTCGGTTACTGCTGCCTGCGACTCCTCCTGCGATCCTGTATGATGCAAGTGCATAAGTACATGCGAATGATGCATCGGATTATGATGGAATGATGAAGTGACATGAGATGCAGACGAGCACATGGAATGAGCAGTTAGTACAAAACTTCATCTTCTACAAGGTAGTCCACGTCATCCAAGAACATGTACCCCAAGGTTTACTTAATTTGATTACACTAACTAACATACACCTGACACCAGCAAGTAACCCTAATTAACCAAACCTTACTAACCTAACTCACCCACAACATCAGCAATACATAGTGATGCTTCAAAGATACACCAAACACATTTTTTTCTTCTTAGATTCTCATAAAGAATAATCATTTATTCCTTATTTAGCTAGGGTTGTACTGCAACACCTATCTCTGGTGTAGATAAAAATCTACAAAAATTACAGTAGAGCATTCTTACTCTAACTAAGCTACCACTAAATTTTCATGGTAAAAGGAATGGTAAAACTACTTGTACAAAATAAACAAGTTATGGCCTAAAAGTGAGCATGAAATTACTTTATACTAGGAAAAGTATCAAACAACAGATTTCACATTTTTCCTAGGTTACCAACAGTAAGCTAACATACTACAAAAATTATCATAAGCATGTTATATACAATTATTGATTTCTACTAAAAATAACAAATATTATCAAATAAAGGCATTTGAACTACACTTCAAAAATTTCCCACAGAACATACTTCACTAGCATTTTTCCTAGAAAGTACATCACTAAAGAAGATTAATGCAACAAGAATCACATTTTTCCCTTTAATATTTTATTTACTACAATTTTTCTAATATAACAGCATATATAACAATTAAATAAAAATGTACAGCAAAGTGTCACAAAAATAACATGGGATATTTTTAAACTGTAGATCTATTCACAAGGAACATTTCAAACTTTGTTTCATGATTTTTGGAGCTATAAATCTCAAGATACAATTTTTCAAAACTATTTCATAATTTCTGAGAAATCATTTTCTTTAATTCTTTTGAAAATCGCCGGTGAAAACGCTAGCTACACCCGGTGCAGTGAACCCACACGCGCTGACATGCGGGACCCGCGGGTCAACGGGCCCACCGGCCAGCCAGAGCAGCGCGGGGGAGGCGCTGACCGGTGGCGAACTCGCCGCCGGTGAGGTCTCCGGCGACGGGGAGGGCACCAACGGGTTCCCCGTGTCGAGGCGCACCCAGCGCACCAACTCCGAGCGGCGCGGGAGCTCGGGAGGGAGCTCGCCGGCGGGGATGGCGGCACGGCGGCGCGGGAGCTCGTCGGCCGGCCAATGCAGGCCACGGAGACGGCCGAGAAGATGAGCGCGAGCACCGCAAGGCGAAGGGAAGGTGATTGCTTGAGACCGGGGGAAGAAAAGAGCGCCAGAGAGCTCCGGCCATGCACGCCGGCCAACTGCGGCCATGGCGGCAGCGGAGGAGAAGGGCGGCCAAATTGGCCCTCACCTGAGCTCGAACGGCGGAGCGGAGATGCGCACGCGGTGGAGGGGAGCGGGGCGGAGCTGAGGCCGCGAGGAATCGGACGGAGGAGCGGCCACGAGCGCGAACGGCGGTGGCGGAGCTCCGGGAGCCGGTGATGGCGCGGCGGAGCGCTGCTGCGGCTGCTGCGAGCGGGCGAGCGGGAATGGAGGGAGTGGCCGAGGCGGACGCGCGCGCGGAGGGGGGGTAAGCGAACGCGATGCTGCGGGGGCCACAGGGGCGCGTGTCGCGCGGTGCCGCCGGCGTACGGCCACGCGGCGGCCGGGCTCTGCCGCGGCGCCACGGAGTCGCGCGCGGGCGCGCGCGCGCGGGCGGGAGGGGAAGACGCGGCGCGGGCTGGGCCGGCTTCGGCCGTGGGCCGAGAAGTGGAGCCGGAGCCCAGTAACGAATTTCGATTTTTTTCTTTTTCCAAATATTTTCCAGATTTACATTTTCTGTTTGAAATTCAAATTTGGGGATGAAAACGAAGTTTTCAGAAAATTGTCCCAAAACAAAAGTTGTTCAAAATTTTATCCTCTACAACTTTTATATAGAACATTTTTCAAAATTCCCAATAGATTTTAAATTTGAGATTTAAAGCTAATTTAAAAATCAAACTCATTTATTTAGAATAATTTCAAAAACAGAATTTGAGGAGGATTTGAATCCAAAATTCTTGCTCCAAATAATCAAGTTGATTTATTCTACCTTATTTAAAATTGCTACTTCTAAAAAGTACACTAACTTTTTCACATTTATTTTAAACTTAGGGTTTCCATTGATTTGTTTTTCAAGTTAAATTTGAAAAGTGATACAATCCAAACAATGTTAAACATGCAATGATGTTGAATGCTTATGTTTTGAAATGATAATGCATGCTTAACACCCAGGGGTGTTACACGCACGGCCTCCCGGCCACCTGCAGTGGCGACGACTGCGCGCAGGGTCTCCTGGACCTGGAGCGCGTAGGAGATACGGCTCCTCGGCGAGATGTAGGAGCGTATTGCAGGGCGTGCAGTTCTTCCGCAAGACGAAGATGGAGCTCACGCAGGCCCAGAATCATGCGCCTCCTGTCGTGGTTCTTTTGGATCAGACGTACTGCAACCTGCATCAGGTTACTAGCCTTTCCCGTCCATCCCTTCCGAGCAAGCTGACTGCATCTCCTGATCTTGGCATCCTGCAGGTGTGTACTCCCTCCGTCCAGGAAAACATGCAATTCTAGCACAGTATTATATTTTAGTATCTTAACTTTGACCAATTATAGATAAAAAAAAGTATCAATGTTTATGATATCAAATAAATATCATTAGATTAATTATGAAATATATTTTCATAATAAATTAATTTGGAGTCATAAATATGAATACTATTTACTATAAACTTGGTCAAACATGAACTACTTTTTCTGGCACGCAACCCATAGTTGCATATTTTTACGGACGGAGGAAGTACCTGGCTACTTCTCGTGGCGGACAGTCTCTCGATCACCGGCGCGGCCAGATCAGCGCGTGGCAGGCTGGCAGCCTGGCCGCTGGCTGCCCGCTGCCGGATCTAGCACCAGGTGGACCACCTGCTGTAGTTCGGCATGTGAGTGGAGGATCTGCGAAGCTAGGAGCTGTTCCAACGGCATCATGGATGGCACGGTGGCCTGGTGGTGCTTCTGTGATGTGAAATTGTGAATCGGGCATGGTGTTCATCAGCACTGCAAGATCGATATATATATAAACCATACTGTGACATATATACAGTAAGGATGTGTTTGGCAGGGTTTGTCATAGTGAGCTCCTCCTACATCTAGTACTGTAGTAGTACTATTTATAGGAGCTGTTTTTTTCTCTTCCATCAAAATAAATAAGAAGTCAGGAAAAGCTACGATTTGGAGCTCCTTCGGCAGCTCCGGCTCCTCTAATACTGTAGCGAGGAGCCGGAGCCCCAAAAGCCATGCCAAACACGTCTAGAAAATACACCATCATAATTATCATCATCGTCCATATGCAGTCAGACTAGAATCTAGCACAGCGAGTAGCATCATCAACAATAGAGCCAGAGCTAGTATCGATATTGGCAGCATCACGCCACGGCGAGTAGCTCGTAACCCGGTGCCGGCCGGAACCGGCGGCGGCACAAGGACGGCAAGAGGCTGCGAATCCTCCTCCAGCTCCCGTGGCGCATGGAGTCGCTGTACACCGCCACCTCCTTCTGCAGCCACTCCCGTGTTCCGGCGTCCGCGGCGAAGGCGTCGAGGGCGCTCAAGAGCACGGCGCTGGCGCGATCGGGGCAGCCCAGGCGCAGCTCCGCCTTGGCGTACTTGGCGTGCACAGCCGGGTCGCGCGGGCACGCCGCCACGGCGCGCTCCCCGACGCACCGCGCGGTGGCGGCGGTCCCGTGGCGCAGCTCGAAGTCGATGTAGTGGCACCAGAAGCCGCCCTCGTCCTGGCTCGGCCGCCTCTCCTCCTCCTCGCCGCCGTCCCTGTTCTTGGCGTCGCTGCGGACGCGGAGGTACCAGTTGCGCCAGCCCTCGAAGAGCTCCCGGACTCGGGTGGCGTCGGTGCCGGCCTCCACCTCCATGCCGATCCAGGCGCGGTAGATGGCCGGGTGGTGCACGTTGCTGCAGACCAGCGCGTCGCCGAGGAGCGTGCGCGCCTCCCTCAGGCCGACGCCCTCGCGGTCGCTCCGGAACGTCTCGAGCGCCAGCTTGCAGCGCCCCACGGCGAGGCTGCGGCCGGGGTTGGTGGCGTCCAGCAGCGCGCGGGCGCGACGCCGCCGCTCGGCCTCGTCGTCGGCGGCGGCGGAGGTCATCTCGGTTCTCGGAGGTGGAGTCGCGGACGGCGCCGGATCGGGAGCTGAGATGCGGACGTGTGCGTGGATCGTCTTGGCCTTGGCGCGTGCCCGCGTGCGCTCGTGGCGATCAGGAACGCCGCCTACTCTGGGTTGGGTTGGCCTCCGATTCGACTCGGTTCCAGTTCCGGTTCCGGAGGTGCAGTTGCTTGCCAGATACTGTAGATCGATTTTCCCATCAATCCGACTTTGCATGATGGTGGCTTTGTATGGTGAGGTCAGCGTGTTTTGGATGATGGTGGCTTTGCATTGGCAGGCACAGGTCGACGACAGTCCGATGAGTGACTGACCTAGACACTAGACAGTGTGAGTACACGGACGGAGCTCGGGTCGGCAGCAGGCACGTGGGGGCACTGCGCTACCTCACTGGGGCTTCCGGCTCCCCACCCGCCCGTGTCGCGCACCGCATGCACGCGTCCGGTCCGGCGGTGGCAGCGGCAGGCAGCAGTGGGCATGGCCCATGCCATGCCTGCGCGCCATCGCCGTCGCGTCTCAATCCGTCCGTCCGTGCACAGAAAAACCATGCTGCTCCGGTGCTCTGCTCCGTAGTACGTACTGTATCTCTCTCAAAGATACGAGGACCAAGGAGGAGTGCCAGCCAAGAGAGACACGATGATGACAAGCTGCTCCTTGGTTTCGCATAGACGGATGTCGTCAACGCAGAAACCGTCGCCTCTGCTGCGTGGCTCCATGATCAGAGCTTATTATTATTATTTGCTTATAGTATATTCGACCTGTGTACATCACATTCACGGCTGCGGTTCTGATCATCTGAAGCAAGTGTGCTCCAGAAAGCCTAGCTTTCACCACGCTCTCCATCCTCCTCCTCAGTAGCAGCAGAGGCAGCAATGCTCCAGCAAGCAGCAGCAGCACAGCCCAGCAAGACTGCCACGCAAGCAGACATCATGTGTTGGATTAATTAGACACCACACTGCACAGATATAACCCATGCTCATGTGGCTTGCCGGACATGTAAAGAAAGCACCGGTGAGGGTGAGGTCAGCGTGTTTTTATTTTGAACACGGCTATAATCCCTTCACTTCACAATCACTTGTCATGCTGCTCACGGTTTCAGAGATACTCTGGGAAAAAAAATTTGCATACCGCGGGCCGGTGTGCCGAGTTCAGTCTGCTTTCAGTTTGTTTCTTGTTTATTTTTTTACCAGACGACTGACTAACTGATTGACTGAGGCAAAACTCAAACAAGCTTTTCTTCAGCTCTCCAACATCATAAAAGCTTTAAAAAAAGATGCATCAAGGCATGTGGAAAGCTTAATTGAAGAATCGTAGCAGGAAGTGGAACATGCATACATACCATCCTCTGAGGAAGGTGATGCAGTCGGCATCGTCCTGGTAGTAGAAAGGGCCCCCATCAGACGGAGCTCCTCGCTGCTGCGGCCAGCTGCCAGCGTAAGGAGGGTTCGCCGCTTCGCCGACGTAGCCCTGGTACTGGTAGCCGTAGCCCCCGTGCGGGTTGGTCGTCGGCGGCGGCGGTGGATACAGCCCTAGCTGATCGGCCGGGTACAAGTTGTGAACTGATGAGAGACGAAAATTGGGTGGTCACCTACTCACCTCGAAACAAAGAACAGAGCAGCTCTGTAGTTGCCCGCAAGAAGGCAAGCAGCTACAACAGTTTGCATGAACAAAGCACTTGAGTGATCATAGGAGGAGCAGAGTCTTGCCTTGGGGGCTGGGGCGAGTACGAGTCCTTGGAACCCTGCATGCTGTAGTCCATGATCTCTCTCGTCCTCTGTTTGTGTTTAGTTTTTGCAGATTCAGGCAAATACAAGAACACAAGAAGCTACAAGCTAGCGTGCAGGGTCCGGCTCTCGGTCCTTGTTTGGGAGCAGCATGACTCTTCAGGCGGCCGCACGCATCGCTAGAATTTCCTCGTCCTGGTACGTCGGCACCGCTCGTGCCTATCCATAACGCCAAAATCCAGAGCTATGCAGTACAGAGTACAGATAGGGATGCAAGCGGGCTACTCTAAACAGACAACACCACCTCGTCTCTACTCTACAGCGCATGCAACTGAACCTGTTGCATGTTAAACTCATGTGATGAATATATTTCATTTGATATATATAAATAAAACACTTATACGCTTCCAAACCAAATAATGTAGTAGTTATTGGCATTTGTATTTTTAATTAAAAAAATGTTCGACCAAATTTTCTTTGTGTGTTTGATTGAATTCGCCTGTTCAAGTGCATTTTTAATCTAAAGAAACAAAACATTTGATTAACCGATGGGCACTATTTTCTTAACTGAACCAGGTAATATTTAATCCATACAAACTCGTGGTTACGGTAGGCTCAGAATGTTACAATATACAATGATGATTGGAAACAACCACGGCCACGCAAAACGTGGGAAATATACGCAGCCTTTTTCCATCTACCTGCCCATGCTGCTACAGAAAGCCTAAGCATCCAAAACGCTCTCATGTACTTATTCCATCGCCTAGAAAATTAAAACAAGACTGCTCGTCCTGATCTGTTCAGTGTGCTCTTTCCATCCAGTGTCAAACTGTTAAGCGGAGTCATCTCTCTGTTTCCGCCTTCTCCGACTGATTCACTTGGTTTGGGTCAGAGTCATTCACAGCAAGAGCCGTAGCAGCAGGAACAGGGGCAGGAGCATCGCTTCCTCCTGATGTAGCTGCATCCTCACTTGGAGTAGTGGCCGCTGCTTCTGAAACATAAAAAAGTGCAGCAAATTTAGCTGGTACATGTCTATTTTATTCTCCAAATTGGAAATTAACCTGGGGAGACACAAACTAGGAGCCTTTGCAAACTCAGGTACTGTAAATACTACTAAATGGTTCAAGAAATTGCAAGACTAGAAACACCAGACCTTGCTGTTGCGAAGCGGCAGGCTGTTGCGGATTCCAAGCAGCAGCAGCTGATGCAGCAAGTTGTTCTTCAGTTACTTTCATGAGTTCCTCGCTAGTGTAAGGTGCAGGTTCAGGCTTGATATCTGAATGCAGGATGGATAGTAATAAGGCACTGACACAGTAATATAGAAATCAATGACTTCAGAGACTGGTGCACGCCCATCTTCTGAGCTCTGAGCTAAAGGCTAGAAAGGATTTTTTTTTTCAGTTTGAAGCACATGCTTTTTAAAAAAAATTAGAGACAACACAATCACAGGCCATGGGTGTTAAGCTCACATGGAAGAATTTATACTTCATTAATATCAGGGAAAATGCCTATTAATCATCTGGTTGACTAATCATCTTCCAGATGTTAATGGCTTCTGATAATTGTTAATACATAAAACAAATACTTCTGGCTGTTTGTTAGTATATAACACACTGTAATGAGAAAGGAAGAACCATAACTGAGCCAAACAATGCACATGTAAACAGAGGTTTGCCAACAATAACTGCTAGGAATGAAAACAGAACATGTGCATCCATGGGTATCTGTGGTGTTTGACGGAAAAAACATGATTCTCGAACGTGGGCTTAAGGAAAAGTTCTTTTTCACTGAAGTGGGCATGATAACATTGGAAAGAAATTCAGAAGTAGTCAAATCAACTAACTTGGGTCGGCAGCAGGTTGTTGGTTGTTATTCATGGTTGTGGGCCTATAATTCGTCGACTGGGAAACCTCATCAATTCCGATTTCTCGTTCAAGAGTGCTCCTGAACTCCCTTGATACATCCTAAATGCAGCAAATCATATTACATTACATAACAAGATCCTCAAATATATTGCAACAACAAATCAAGGACCAACCTGTATCTCTCTAATGGTTGGTTGGAAAGCACGCAAAGTCTTCCCCAAATTCCTAGCTACCTGGAAACAAAATAGCAAATGAGGCCAAGACCCTTATGTTAGCAGCACATCTAAAACATATGTCTTTTTAACAGTGCTAGCTCAAGATCATACTTTTGTAGAGAACATATGCTGATATGGAAATGGTTGTAAAGCACAGAACCAGAGAGGGAAGAAACGTTTAAAAGTAAATTTGGAATAAGTTAGAGAACGGAATGATTTTCTACTTTGGTTGTTGACAGATAAAGGAATCTGCTTCCCAGACGAATCCAGCAGCTGATGGATAATGCCAGGAAAATAGAGCAACCAAGCATCTCAGTGGACCCGAGTGGCCTGAACTGAGAGTGCAAGCTTGTTCGCTTGAGATTATCAGCCAGACCAGCCAGCCATTCAGCAGTATTTTTCTCTCACAAAAAACCAGCTAGATCAGCCAGATTTCAGCCCAAGCGAACAGGCTGGATCATGAATGGACCATGGTTCAGCTAGGCGCTAGGCAGAATCTAGGCGCTGACCCTCAGCCTAGCGCCTAGTCGGGAGTAATCACGTCAAGGCGTTCCTAGGCGTTTTATATATATATACTAATATACATGTATTATCTTCTAAAGAAAAAAAAAACAGCTGAATAGTGGGTCTAGATTAGATAGATAGAAAGGCCCGAGAGGCAAGAGTCCAGGCCATTTCCGGCCCAAGACTCCAACCTTATCCATCTCTCTGCCTAGCCTTACTCGATGCCCTCTCCTCATCGTGCCGCAGTGCCGCACCCGCATCCACGCTTGATGCCGCTGCCTTCTCGGATCCGCATTAGTCGCTGCCGCCGGTTCTTCTCCCTCTGCGGCATCTCTCTCCTCTTCTCGCTCGCGCCGCTCACGCCCTTCGCCGCCCCCGTCCCTGCTTCTCCGCCTCCTCTGCCACAGCCGCTGCCTGGTCCTCCCTC
This sequence comes from Saccharum spontaneum, assembly GCA_022457205.1. Taxonomy (NCBI): domain Eukaryota; kingdom Viridiplantae; phylum Streptophyta; class Magnoliopsida; order Poales; family Poaceae; genus Saccharum; species Saccharum spontaneum. The sequence goes on along the minus strand of CM039600.1, from coordinate 24,984,791 downwards.
GCCGGCGACCTCACCCTGCCTAGGGGTCCGCCTACCCCCATAGGCGAGGCGGAACCCCCTCGCCGAGCGCCTAGTCGCGCCTAGTCGCCGCCTAGCGGAACCTTGGAATGGACAAACGGCTCAACAGTGAGCTAAAGAAGAAGGGATGGTCTTAACATAATACTCCATTCCAAATTATAATTTATAAGACGTACGTAGCTTTTGTTATGCAACATAATAAAAGCAATGTATCTAGAAAATCCAGAACGTTTTATAATTTGGAATGGAGTACTAATGAAGTTGATTTTTTTTAACGAATTTGGGTGCCTATTTTCTTCTTAATATATTGCCACCTCGTTCCTCGTAAGTTGGTCTAGTTTTTTTTATGTTGATTTTTTTTGGGTTGAAATTCTATACCTAGGTCGATCTTGTTGGCCAGTGTCCAATTTTTCTCAATTGCTAGCACCTCGCAAGCACATTAACGAGTAAACAGCCCCTAGAAGGCAAGAACAGAAAGCTAACCAGGCTTGTAGACGCAGATAATTTACCTCTGCCAGACCCTTGGGACCGAACACCAACAAGGCGACTACTCCAATGACCAGTGCTTCGGGAGCTCCAACTCCAAACAGGGAAGCACATATAACGTTTCTGCGGCGTGTTCTGCTCCCTACAGTTACACGCCAAAGAAAGACAAAATCAGCGTGCCAGTACGAAAGTAAGAAAAGATTTGAATTTGATTCCGCACATCAAAGAATCCCCAAGAACAAGGCACTCAGAGCAATCTATTCCACGGGTAGTAGGGTTCGCTCATACCAACGAAAGAAGAGGCCATCCGGGTCTGTACGGAGCCCCACTCCACGCCTCTCCAGCAGAGGTGAGGACGGTGGCGGCCGCGCGGGGGGAGCTGGAGGCGGCGCACATCGGAAATGGAGACGAATGGGGGAGCCGGGAGGAGGAGGCTCGCCGTCGGCGTCATTCGATTGGGGTTCACAGGTTGGAGATAGGGGATTTGCTTGCGGGCCGCTCTACTCAGCTAGCTGCAGCCTGCAGGATGCTCTTAGCCCAGCTGATTGGTACAACCTGAGCCGTCTGATTCGGATCCGACCGCCTAGATGGCGTACAGCCGCTGACTCTTACTGCAGTCCGCAGCTGGTCCTGTTTTCAGCAACCGGGCTGACGTTTGGCTGGCCTTACAGGTAGGGATGAAAACGACGGATAACTGATATTGTACTTGTTTTCGTATTTCTGATCGAATTCGGATTCGGACACGGATAGCTATCGGATACACATACGAATACGGATTGTCTTGGTTATGGATACGAATATGAGTATCGAATACGGTATGAATCGGATTCGGAGAATGTCGGATACAGATATCTATTCGGATATTAAGTAAAAGCAACATTTATATATATATATCATAGGTGCACTAACCATTACACTGCTCTATGAGTCCAGAATCCATCTTGATAAAGCCTGAAGAGTAAAATAACAAATAAGAGATAAGACACATATACACCATACGATCTTCATTGCACATTTCAGGGAGAATGGTGGACCAAGTCATAGAATAATAACAATTACTTCTTCATCCCAAAATAAGTGCACTTCTAGGTTTGAGATGAACAGATCAATATTATTGAGAAATTATATATACCCTTATAAAGATATAATCATTACACTTTGAAAAGAGAGAAAGTAGAAAAAGACAACTAGAGTTAGGTTGTCTCATATCCAGAGGTACATTTATTTTGGGATAAATTTTGAACACTATAAGTGCATTTATTATGGGACGGATGGAGTACGTGATATTTTCCTTGGCACATACTATTTTAGACATGGCTACAAGACTTCCGGCATTTCACGTGACATATACATATAATACATGTAACAATAAAAGTATTATATTTTCAGTTGTCACAAAGCAATTAGAAAATACAATGTACGGAATTGCAAAAAAAAGAAAACAAACGAAAGAAAGGGGATGCTCCTTGCGTGAATGCTACAGCTAGCTAGTGGGCCGTGGTTGCATGCACAGTCTGTCACACGGTGTGCCGCTGAGCATTAGCAGGCCGTGGCCCACGTATGAACGCGCCAGCCACCAGCCGTGTGTTTGCATGCGTAGTGCTCGGGTGCAGGGCAGAAGTCCCACCTCGCCAAATGATTCAACGTTGGCCATCCCGTGAGCTATAAAGCAGACTAAGGTGAGAACGAAGGCGCGTAGTCGCTGAGGTGCTAGCTCTCCTGGACAGCCGGTCGGATAGTATCCGAATTGTGCAGGTCAGATATATCCGATTTTTTTTCCGGATTATCCATATCCGCCGGATACCGACGGTATTATATTCGTATCCGATATCCATATAAAGTATCCGTCGTATTTGAAAAAACTGGATATCTAAATAACTATTTATTTAAGTGTTTATATTTGTTCGGTTGAATGGACGGTCGGATAAATATTTGTACCTTGCTTGGTCGGATAAATATTTGTACCTTGCTTACTCGTAAGAAAATTTTTTAACCGTTTTCTACTTTTACATTTGAATATGAAACATTTGAATACGAAAGTGAAAATGGTAAAGCCTTCTACTTTTACATTTGAATACGAAAGCGAAAACGGTAAAGCCGGATACGAAAACGAACACGAACTTATGAAATATCGAGAATTTTGAAAATGAACCAATTCGAGTGAAATTATGTCGAATATAGTCGGTATACGAAAAATTAATACGGAATACCGACCCACAATGCATAACAATTAACAAGTGCCATGGTGGCAAATTTCGAGTGCAAAAGAGCAGATTTATCAATTTGGTTTATTTCATAAGAGAAAAAAAAAAGAAAGAAGAGGAAAAATTTGAGATACCATTGGTACTAGACTGGAAAGGATAGCAAGAAGGTCTGGTCCATCTCGCTCTCTCTCTCTTTTGGTCGGTTCAGTCACATGCAACGCAACAACAGTGCCGCGTGAAGCCAGATGAAGGCATGCAGGCATGTAGCACCGTGCAAGGTGATTAGTTCTACCTCGGCGACTTAGGAAGGCGCGACGAGCGTGAGCTACCTATATAATGCGGCCCATGGGCATCAGTGCTCTACACTTGCCTTTGCTCAGATGTCTGGACAATAATGATCGGCAACCAAATTCGGTTTAAACCGAATTTTGAATTCAGAAATGTTTGAATTAAAAATAGAAAAGTAGAAAACGATCGGAAAATGTCTAAATTGTTTTCTACTTTTACATTTGAAATACGAAAACGAAAGCGAAAACGGTAAAGTTGGATAAAAAAATGCGGATTTGATTGGATTAAATACAGAAAACAATACGGTTCGGTTTGGAATATTTCCGTTCCGTTTTCATCCCTACTTACAGGCACCACCAATGGAGGCTAACACTTCTAGTGGTTCTAGTACAAATAAAATGATCCACATAGACCAGAAAATGTTAAGATTACTATTCACATAATGTAAATCATCACTACTTGTGGTTTGCAAAGAAACCTTTTCATTTCATTATACATCACCTTTATTTCCTCCCTATCTTTTTTAGCATGGACCACTTTCTCTATCTCCAAGCATATATAGCTTCTACAAGCTATTATGACAAGTACAAAGCATCTACTTTTTTATCCGATCCTACATGGCACTTGGGGCAACTAGCGAGCATGTGTTGGGGAAGGCATTATAGCACACAAAATGTCACTTCTTGGCTCGTTGCTCCTTCAATGCTTTGTCATTTTCTAAACATTTTTCTGTTTGTTCATGAATATTTGTTTTTTTTGCAAATATGTTCATGAATATTTGTCTCTTTGGTTTCCTCAGAGAAGGTATTTTTATTTTGTCCTTCTAACAGTTCAAATCACCCTCCCTCTCCAATTAGTGGACTGCTGGCGAATTATTCCATGCATCTTGCCTGCGTGTCCACATAAACAAGAAATGGAAAAATCGCATGTGAGATATAGAGCGTGTTTGTTTGCTCAATAAGGGCTAGAGTTAGGTCCGGATGGTGTAGATGGATGTCTTTGTTTGTCTGAACTGCCTAGGAGCTTGTGCTGCACGAACTCTAAAGCAGCCTGGAGCCCGGCCACGGAAAACGTAAACTGAGGTTCGTTTCCCGCGGGCACGGCTCGCTCGGGCTCCGAAGGTGCTCTAGCGCATACGTAGGCGGTGGGTGTGGGTGGCTGATGTGTTGGCCCTCTAGCACAGTGCAGGTAAACCCTCTAGCACAGTGCAGGTAAACAAACACCATCCATACATGCCATGCCAATAGATACAAGTCCACCAAACAAAAGGGAGTTGCACCAATCTGGCTGTCTGAGAATATCCAGGCCCTACACATCCGTCTAGGCCGGCTCGGTCTAGGGAAACAAACAGGCCCATATTCAACCTGATCGGTAGTCCGCTAGAGATTGTTATGGCAACAGACAACAACCCAATAGCAAAGCTGCAGCCCCTCTACAACAAGGGTGTGTTTGATTTCCTGTCCCTGGCCGTCACGGCCGGTTGGCCTGGTTGTGGCCAGCTAAGGCCTGGCTCCCATGGTGCAACCCCACTTGTTTGATTCAACATTCCTACCGAGCCAGGCGGGGTTGGGATTGTGTTTAATGGAGTGTACAGATGGATAGGATCACCTTGCATTTGGAATATGGTGACCTTACCCCCCCTCTTTCTCTTATTGGCATTCCCTTGAGCACCTACTAGGCGGTGGCGACAGCATGCGTCTATGCCTAGCTTGAGCACCGACAACACCTCCCCCATCGAGACATATCCGCCCGTGGCCGAACGCCACGGCTGCTGCTGCTGCTGCTCCAGCATCACGGCGGCGGACGCAGCCTCGGGCACCACGGACGCGAACACAACCTCCGTGGAAGAAAGGGAGTGGCTCGCCTCTGAGCATGAGGTAGCTGACCACGACCGCGGCCTAGGCCTCCGCCATCTGCCACCACCACCGCGTTGTCCTCCTCCTTGGCCGGCGGCAGCTCGCGGTTGCAGCCCCCGTGGAAAGCGGTGCCCGTACGACATCTCCTTGCCGGCATCCTTGAAAGCCCTAGTTTGGTTTTGGATAATTGATGAAACCTATTTGGACTAATCCTTGCATCTAAGTGTGTGAGTAGATAGGATGGTCCAATCCAAGTGAAGGAGCTAGGAGGCACTCATGGATGGAGATGGCCACATAAAATGAAGATCATGGTGATGGTGTGAACACATGTGATGATCAAGCTCGGGACTTGGAAAAGAAGAAAGAGAAAAACAAAAAGGGCTCAAGGGAAAGGTGATATCCATAGGGCTATTTTGTTTTCGGTGATCGAGACACTATAGAGAGTGTGATCACATTTAGGATAGATGGTTGTACTATTAAGAGGGGAGCTCTTATCGGACAACTCGATCATCTAGCGCCACTAGGTGTTGGAATACATGCATATGCATTTAGGCTTAGTGCACAATCAGTGAGAAAGTGGTTAACCTTTGAAAAATGATTGTGAAAATGCTAACACACTTGCACGTGATGGTAAAACACTTGGAGTGTTAGCACATTTGCAAAGGTGGCGAAAAAGGTTAAAAAAGGAGGCGTTGCTTGGGTCAGGGTGCTGCCCTAGGGGCACGACCACCCCTTATCTGGTGCACTGCCACCCCTGTGGTGGTGACCGGCTAGAGAGGCCGAGAAGGAGGTGCTCAGGTGGGGCACCACCACCCCTAGGGCGGTGCCCACCTGGACGTGGCCGAGAGGAGCTGGAGTTGAGGTTGGCAACGGAAGGGTGGTGCGCACCGCCATAGGCGGGACGGTTCACTGCCACCCTGTCCAATGCTACCACTATATTTTTCTAGAGAGCAGGGAAAACTATCTTGGTCACCGCCGCAGTGGGGGCAGTGCACCGCTGTATTTTTCCAGAGGCTTGGTTTTTTGTGGGTTGACCGGGAGGTCACCACCACCCCAGAGGCGGTGCCACTGCCACCCTGTCCGGTGACCACGGCCAGTCAAACTAGCCATTTGATTCAACCATTGGGGGCACTGCCACCCCTAGGGCGGTGCCACCACCGCCATGTCCGGTGACCTCGCAAAGGCTTGCTCCAAGGGGTAACGACTCTATTTGCTTGTGGGCTTATAAATAGAGGGTGTGGCCAGCCTTGGCCACTCTCTTGGCACTTCTAACAGCTGCATACACCCTTTGAGAGCTGAGCACATCACTCCACTCACCTGCACACTTGATTTCATCATCTTGAGTGAGATTGGAGAGCCTCTATTGCATTGCTTAGTGTTCTAGCATTTTGTGGCACTAGTTGGACAATTTGGGATGGTGGAGATCTTGTTACTCTTGGTGTTTGCCGACATCTAGACGGCCCGATGATTGGTGGATCATCGAGCGAAGGAAGGTGATTGTCTCCGGCTCCGATCATTGTGATTGTGAGGGGTTCTTGTGGCTTCCCCGGTGGAGTGCTAAAGGCAACTCTAGTGGATTGCGCATGCCTTGTCGATCCTCATCTTGTGTTGGTTGTGCGGCACCTGGTTGCGGGTTAGGTGTGTGATGCCTATTAGCTCGTGAACCTCCAAGTGAGTGAATCGCCACAACGGGGACTAGCTTGGTGGCAAGCAAGTGAACATCAGAGGAAAAATCATTATGTCCTGATTGTCTCCTTGATATTCTTTGATATTTATTGATTGATCACTTGCCACGGTGGTATATCACTTCTACCATTCTCCCGCATTACTTTGAATTTACCTTGTGTAGTGCTTGTAGCTAGTGTAGCTCTTTAGTTGTAGTTCTCTAGCTAGTTTTGATCACCTAGGTGTAAATTTGTGCCATAGCTCTTGTGTGATATACTAGAGATCATAGAATTTGAATGGGGTAGGTGGCTTGCGACACAAGTGTAGTGCTAGCACAAAATTTGCTTCGCTTTCTTATTTACTAATCACTTGTCTTAGTGTTGTTGTAGAAATTTTAAATAGGCTATTCACCCCCTCCTCTAGCCATTAGGACCGTTCAAGTGGTATTAGAGCCATGGTCTCCATGATTTGAGGCTTAACAACCTTCGGTGTAAAAATGGCTCAAATCAACAACACCAAGAAGCCACCCCAATTTGATAGCACAAATTATCCCTATTGAAAGTCAAAGATGACCACACATGTCAAGTCAATCAATAAAAAGGTGTGGAAGGTGGTGGGGACCAAGATTGAGATTGCCAATACGGAGAATCCCACCGCGGCCGAAGAAGTGCTTCTCCAAAACAATGACATTGCTCTTAGTGCCATTCATGATGCTATTGATGAGAGAACATTTGAGTAAATCAATAACATTGAGATGGCTCATGAGGCTTGGAAGGAGTTGGAGGAATCATTTGAGGACACACAAGCGGTGAAGGGTGCCAAGGCATATATTCTCAAAGAAAAGTTTGCAAGCTTCAAGATGAAGGATGATGAGAGTGTGCCGAAGATGTTCCATAGGCTCCAAGTGCTTGTCAATGATCTCAAAGCACTTGGTGAGGAACTGAAGGACAAGGACTTCTCCCATAAGTTCTTGAGATGCCTACCTTCGAGATTTGGCATGTTGATCAACTTGCTAATGAGGAGGGGTTTGGACACAATGACACCAAACCAAGTGTTGGGAGATGTAATGATCGATGATACATTGTAACACCCTAAAATTTGGCATGATTTAAAAATAGGTGAATATGATTTATTATGCAATTTTTTGGGCATACAAACTTAGAAGAATAATAATTTTTATTAATTTAAAATCAAATATAAGGATAGGAACATGATTGTGCACTCATGCTGCCGCATTGGATTTTTGTATTGAGTGGTTTGATTCAAATACAAAAGAGAATTTCAAAATCTATTTGGAAATTGCTTTGGAAAAGTTTGAAAAGAAAAAGAAAATGTTTTCTCCTCTTCCTTCAGGTTTTGGTCTAGTCCTTTGGCCCGGCCTTACCTTTTCTTCGGCCCAGCTCCACCCCTCCTTCCTTCAGCGCAGGCGGCCCATTTCGCCATGGCCCAGCAGCGTAGGGCGCTCGGACTCCTCCCCCGCGTCCTCTCTCTTGGGCCGAGCTTAGCCGCTGGCCGTCATCACGCGTGCGTGGCCACATTAGCCCTCCCGAGTCGCTGCCGTCCCGGACCCACGTGCCAGCGGCTCCGTCTTCATCTTCCTCCCCACACCAACGCCGGCTTCCTCTTTCCAAAAACACAACCGCCAAATTGTTCTTCCAATCTCAACCTTCCTTGTTTCCGCGCGCCTTCGGGCTATATAAGGCGCATACCCGAGCCCCTCCGCTCCACCATGAGCTCTCGCAGCGCTCCAACTCCGCTCGAGCGTCAACAACCCTAGGGCGCCATTACCGAGCCCGAGCTTCGCCGATCCCGCCACTCCATTGGCACTGTAAGTTCATGCTGAGCTTCGCGTTGGCATTATGAGGTCACCGAGCCGTTATCTCTCCTTTTTCTCGTTCGTTTTCGCTTACAAATCATCACCAAACCCTTGCAGTTCGAAGCCATCTGCCATCCTGAGCTCTACGTTGTTCTCGAACCGTCTCTGCCACCCTCTTTTACGCGGGTGAGTTCGCGTTGAGTTTCTCCTTCGGTTGGTACTGGCCGCATGTTGTTTGGTGGCCGAAATCACCGATTTTGAAAATGCCAATGAGCTCGGGTCGAGTTCGGCCATGGCGCCGCCGTGGAGCAACTGTAGACGGCCGGTGGGGTTTTTCACTTCGCGCTGGATTAGATCTGAGCCGTTCAAATTGAATCCAACGGCCAAAAATAGAAGATACCGCTTCGCCTGTACTTTTTGCTCTAGAGTCCCTGCAGTTTTGTGTATTGTAACCCACAGTCCAAAACGTAAAACCCGAATCCGTTTTATTCTTTTGAAAGCGTATTTGATCTCGGTAATTCAAAAATACGTTTTCTGATATTTACAGTTTTGCCACTGATTTTGTTTTAGCCATGAAATCTCCGTTTTAACTCCGATTTGACCCGTTCAAATTGCGTTAGGTTCGTATTCGTGAGCTCTACATGATAGTGTTACTGTATAGTAGGTTTGTAACATTTTTAATTTCGAGTTTGTATTAAAGTAATTATTTATCTATAGGAAATCTTAGTAAATTCATAACTTCGTTGTTTTAGCTCCGTTTTTTGTGATCTTCGCGTCTGTGTGATCCTAGCGAGTTATAGATTCATTTTCAAGACTTTTTATCTTATTTTATTACTGTTGGTGTACTGTTCTAATTATAGTCTTGTTTGTTTTGCATGATTGCTTTTGGATGAATGTTGTTGCTATTGTTGATCGTGTATAGACGGTGAGCAATTCGTTGGTGACCAAGAGTTTTTCTTCGAGCAAGATCATCAGGACTAGTTTGATCAAGGCAAGTATAGCATGGGATAGTCCTTGTTATCCTATTCACAATAAATAATTAAATTCATTATGCATGTCTTCCCTTGTTAAGGATGACTTAGTTTTGATCCATTACCTTGGCACCCATGATATTGCATTGAGTAGCTGTGCTAGTGCTTAACATGAACTATGATCCATTGGATACTATAACTGGAGATATTTCTAGAGGTGTACAAACAAGATCAAGATTGGATTTATTTTGTGAGCACTTCTCATTTATGTCATCCATTAAACCAAAGAAAATAGATAAAGCATTGAAGGATGTTGATTGGGTGAATCCTATGCATGAAGAATTGAATAACTTTACAAGAAATCAAGTATGGGAATTAGTTGAGAGACCAAAGAACCACAATGTGATTGGAACCAAATGGGTCTATAGAAACAAGCAAGAACAAGATGGGATAGTTGTAAGGAACAAAGCAAGATTGGTTGCATGAGGATACACTCAAGTGAAAGGTCTTGACTTTGGAGAAACATATGCCCCAGTTGCTAGATTGGAAGAAATTAAAATCTTGCTAGCCTATGCTTGTGCCCACAACATCAAGCTTTATCAAATGGATGTCAAGAGTACATTTCTCAATGGCTACATCAATGAAGAAGTATATGTTGAGCAACCTTCCTGTTTTAAAGATGATGAGAAGCCTGATCATGTGTACAAGTTGAAGAAGGCATTGTATGGATTGAAGCAAGAATCTAGAGCATTGTATGAGAGGTTGAGGGACTTCCTACTCTCTAAAGGGTTCATGATGAGCAAGGTCGACACCACTCTTTTCACCAAAAAGATTGATAAGGACTTGTTTGTGTTGCAAATTTATGTTGATGACATCATATTTGGATCAACCAATCAAGACTTTTGTGAAGAGTTTAGGAAGATGATGGCTAATGAGTTTGAGATGTCCACGATTGGAGAGTTGAGTTACTTCCTTGGTCTTCAAATTAAGCAATTGAAGAATGGTACATTTGTAAGTCATGGCAAGTACATCAAAGACATGCTCAAGAAGTTTGGCATGAATAAGAGCAAAGCCATTAGTACACCAATGGGAACAAATGGCAATTTGGATAGTGATGCAAGTGGAAACATGGTGGATCAAAACGTGTATCAGTCTATGATTGAAAGCCTACTCTATATGACCGCATCAAGGCCGGATGTCATGTTTAGTGTATGCATGTGTGCAAGATTTCAAGACCCACCAAGAGGAAGTCATTTGAAAGCAATAAAGAGAATATTAAGGTACTTGAAGCATACACAAAATATTGGTTTGTGGTATCCCAAAGGAGCAAAGTTTGAACTTGTTGGATATTTAGACTCCAACTATGCGGGATACAAGGTTGAAAGGAAGAGCACCTCGGGCACTTATCAATTGTTGGGAAGATCATTTGTTTCATGGTCTTCAAAGAAGCAAAATAGTGTTGCATTATTAACCGCCAAAGCCAAATACATATCTGCCGGTAGTTATTGTGCACAAATACTTTGGATGAAGACCACCTTGAATGACTTTGGAATCAAGTTCAAGAAAATGCCATTGCTATATGACAATGAGAGTGCAATCAAGCTCACCAACAATCCGATTCAACATGCAACAATAAAGCACATTGATATCGGCCACCATTTCATATGAGATCATCAACAAAAAGGGGACATTTGCATTGTGAGTGTGGGCACCGAAGATCAACTTGCCGACATATTCACCAAGCCACTAGATGAGAAGAGGTTTTGCAAGCTAAGGAATGAGTTGAACATATTGGATTTCTCAAATATGTGTTGATGCACCCCCACTTATATGACATGCCTCTCCTTCGAGCAACCAAGGTAAAAGTTGATTGGCATGGCATACATCCTTTGCTAAGGACTTGTTTAGTGCATCTAGTCATTTCTCACTTTTTATAGGCTCATTCATGAAAAACAAATGAATTTGATGCTTGTATGGTACCACTATTGCTTCTATGTTTGACTTGATCTAGTGGTAACATATAACATGTTTGTGGCTTGTGAACCTAGTGTTTGATCTAGAAAATGAGCTATAAGTGTTTAACTCAACATGATACAAGATAACCCTTGAAATAAGGTATGAAGAAGCTTGTCCTTGGATCAAACCGAGTTAAATATCTTTAGCAGGTGCTCTAGATTAGACCAAATTTGGGAAAATGATCCTCACCCCATTGATTGACATTGATAATCTTAAACTATCTAAAATTAAATCTTTGTGGTCATTGGTGACAAAGGGAGAGAAATAATGCACAAAGATAGTGAAAAGATGACATAGGGGGAGAAATATGAAAGCAAGGGGATCAATTAAAATTTGAGCACACAAGTAGGGGGAGCAAGCTCATAAACTTGATTGATGCATTTGAATGTGCATTCACATATGCTTGCTTGCATTGAAAAGTTTAAATTCAATATACATTCTTGTGTGGTGTATGCTAATTGTAGGTTTGATTGATGAAATGAAAAACTAGCATGCTTAGGTGGTGTTAGATATGCCTTGCTTTGTTTTCACAAGTGGTACTAGAACCTTGCTTATAATGTTGATCTCACGAGGTATCTAGTTCTTGTTTTTGCAAGTGATACCTAACTATCAATGGTGCTAAGGATGGTATTATTGGTGCACTCCAATTGGTATCACGCTTCAAAGGTCCATCTCTTATACCTTAGCATCATTTGGTAAACATTACTTTCCCATAATTCAAATCTATGCATACGTGCAAGCTTTCAATCCAAACTCTTAGTGCATAAGTAGGGGGAGCTAATGCTACCAATGGGGGTTCATGAAACTTGTCCAAATCCTTTACACATGGTAAAATTGCCTGGGCAAGCAACATGGATTCAAATTTGAATTTATTTTATATCTTTGTAGAGGTTATCATCAATTACCAAAAAGAGGGAGATTGAAAGCCCTAGTTTGGTTTTGGTTAATTGATTAAACCTATTTGGACTAATCCTTACATCTAAGTGTGTGATTAGATAGGATGGTCCAATCCAAGTGAAGGAGCTAGGTGGCACTCATGGATGGATATGGCCACATAAAATGAAGATCATGGTGATGGTGTGAACACATGTGATGATCAAGATCAGGATTTGGAAAAGAAGAAAGAGAAAAACAAAAAGGGCTCAAGGGAAGGTGATATCAAAGGGCTATTTTGTTTTCGGTGATCGAGACACTATAGAGAGTGTGATCACATTTAGGATAGATGGTCGTACTATTAAGAGGGGAGCTCTTTTCGGACAACTCGATCATCCAGCGCCACTAGGTGTTGGAATACATGCATATGCATTTAGGCTTAGTGCACAATCGGTGAGAAAGTGGTTAACCTTTGAAAAATGATTGTGAAAATGCTAACACACTTGCATGTGATGGTAAAACACTTGGAGTGTTAGCACATTTGCAAAGGTGATGAAAAAGGTTAAAAAAGGAGGCGTTGCTTGGCTCGAGGTGTTGCCCTGGGGGCACCGCCACCCCTATGGCGGTGATCTGTTGGAGCAAGAAGGAGGTGCTCGGGTGGGGCACTGCCACCTTGTTCGGTGGCACCGCCACCCCTAGGGCGGTGCCCACCTGGATGTGGCCGAGAGGAGCTGGAGCTGAAGCTGGCAGCGGAAGGGGCGGTGTGCACTGCCACAGGCAGGACGATGCACCACCGGGGGCACCGCCACCTTGTTCGGTGCCACCGCCATATTTTTCCAGAGGGCGGGGAAAACTATCTTGGTCACCGCCGTAGTGGGGGCGGTGCACTACCATATTTTTCTAGAGGCTTGGTTTTTCGGTGGGTTGGTGTTGACATTTCTTAGCGTCACTACCAAGAATAGAATTTGAATTCTATCCCAGTAATGGCGGCAAAAATGCTTGTTGGTATTTATGAACTTGACACTTGTTCTAGTAGTCACCTCTTAATTACCTACACCTCTAGCTTAATTGTACCAAGTTGTCATTCCTAGTGATGGAGGTAAAAGTGACTATAGGCACTACCTAGTATTACTACTAAGTAGTTATCTTATTATTTCATGTGACTAGGAAGAATATAAAGATAAGAATAGAAAGTATCCGCAAGCGCACAGATAATTATACCATTATAGCATTTTATCCAGGAGTATTTCAGGGATCGTTATTTATATTTTACCACTGGGAAGGGATGGCTATAGAAATATGATAATCACCTGTACATGCAATGGAGAGTTAACCATGTCTGATCCATCTACTCATAACAGGGATAAGTCATAAGATAAATGATAATGAATGATAAATGTCAAGTCGTAAATAGTGTAATTTACTCAGAGCACTCCCTTCTATAGCAATAGCATGGTTTAGGTAGAAATAAAGGAATATTCCTAAGTCATTCTTAATTAGATGTCAGAATATACTATGATTAGTGCAATTATACTTAGCAATCATGGCAAGAATATTTTATATCTACACACAAGGGACATTACTAAGGAAGATCAAGAACAGAGCAAGTCCTTCGCAACCGGGTCCTACTTGTCCTATATTTGGGGAGTGGACTACAAAGGACTCAATGGGAGTGTCACTTCCGCGATCTACCACATGGCCCGGAATATAGGGTGCATTCGCAGATAAACAACATATAAGCATCATGCTTACACAATGTTGACCACTCACCCATGATATCAAAGAGTGAGCGCTATACGATCTTATGCTTGAATATAAAGACATTCTAACTATACTAAGTATATAATCAAAGTAGACAATGAACAATATAACTGAGAACATAGATAATATATAGAGTAATATCATATCTATTGTAACTAGTAAGTAAATACAGAAAGATACAAAAGAGAAGTTACAGAAGGCTTTACCAAGCCGTGCTCTTGACACGATCCGGAATCCAAGCGAAGCTTGCCTTCCTCTACTTCTAACCTATGTAGCTATGCTCTAGAATATGGTGGAGCTCTAAGGACACTAGGGTTTCTAGCTCTGATGACTTGATCAAATGACTTGAATGCTTTGAACCCAGGGGGTAGGGGCTGGCTTTATATAGATCGGTGGGATGAACCAGAGCCCTTAGATCAAACCGACCTTGATCAACGGCGAAGATGTAAACCCTAAGACAGTAGAAAACCGACTTGTGGAGGAGGCTGACAGGTGGGACCCACTTGGGTCGGCTGACCTAGGTGGCTTCCAGGTGGGACTCCCCTTCGGTGGGTCGCCTTCTCGTGTCTTCTAGATCCATCTCAACTTGGTTCCATGGTGGATTATGCTTTTTACCCTGACGTCCTTAATATCTTGCCTCCTTTTCCTGATAAACCCCTGCAGAAACATAGATTCACCAAAACTTATGAAATTCTGTTAGTTTAAATCCTAATTCTATGTTTGGAGGTTGATATATGCCTTTTTTCATGTTTCGTTGATGGTTTATAATAGTAGTTAGTGACCGTCAACAATTGGCCAGGGGGTCACCGCCACCCTAGGGGCGGTGCCACCGCCACCGCCACCCCAGGGGCGGTGCCACTGCCACCTTGTCCGGTGATCACGGCCAGTCAAACTATCCATTGGATTAGATCGTTGGGGGGCACCGCCACCCCTAGGACGGTGCCACCACCACCGTGTCCGGTGACCTCGCAGAGGCTGGCTCCAAGGGTTAACGACTCTATTTGTTTGTGGGCTTATAAATAGAGGGTGTGGCTAGCCTTGGCCACTCTTTTGGCACTTCTAACAGCTGCATACATCCTTTGAGAGCAAAGCACATCACTCCACTCACTTGCACACTTGATTTCATCATCTTGAGTGAGATTGGAGAGCCTCTATTCATTGCTTAGTATTCTAGCATTTTGTGGCACTATTTAGGTGATTTGGGCTGGTGGAGATCTTGTTACTCTTGATGTTTGCCGATACCTAGATGGCCTAGTGATTGGTGGATTGTCGAGCGGAGGAAGGTGATTGTCTCTAGCTCCGATCATTGTGATTGTGAGGGGTTCTTGTGCCTTCCCCGGTGGAGTGCCAAAGGCAACTATAGTGGATTGCGCGTGGCTTGTCGATCCTCATCTTGTGTTGGTTGTGCGGCACCCGGTTGCGGGTTAGGCGTGTGATGCCTATTAGCGCGTGAACCTCCAAGTGAGTGAATCGCCACAACAGGGACTAGCTTGCCGGCAAGCAAGTGAACCTCAGAGAAAAAATCATTGTGTCTTGATTGTCTCCTTGGTATTCTTTGGTATTTATTGATTGGTCACTTGCCATGGCGGTATATCACTTCTACCATTCTCCCACATTACTTTGTATTTACCTTGTGTAGTGCTGGTAGCCAGTGTAGCTCTTTAGTTGTAGTTCTCTAGCTAGTTTTGATCACCTAGGTGTAAATTAGTGACATAGCTCTTGTGTAATATACTAGAGATCATAGAAATTAGAATTGGGTAGGTCGCTTGCAACACAAGTGTAGTGCTAGCGCAAAATTCACTTTGCTATTTTATTTGCTAATCACTTGTCTTAGTGTTATTGTAGATATTTTAAATAGGCTATTCACCCCCCTCTGGCCATCAGGACCTTTCAGTCCTCCACCCCGTCCAGGTAGATGGCGCACTCGCATAGCTCGCCCTTGCCCTCGATCTCCCTGACCTTACCTCCTTCAACCGCAGGATGCCTGCCACTGCGTGGTCTTTGTCATTCGCCGAGGCCATGGGAGGAGGAGGAGGCGGTCGATCGAGCACGAGAAATAGAGAGAGAGGTGGGTGAGTGTCACGGCTCTGAGGGGTGACTCGAACTCACCCGAAGCGCTTGAGCCAACCGGGCCAAAAAAAACAGAGCCTACCTTTGTTTCATAGGAGCTAGGAAAGAGAGTCCGTTTTATATCCCACGGGCTGAGCTTGCTAATGGGCCCAAGCAATCAAACACGCGGTGTTGCAGCTCTAGGGCGCGGCCAGGCTGACGGGCTGCGTATCAAACACGCCCCAAATGTCCAGCGGCTACAGCTTGTATGCAAAGTGCAGAATAAGAAAGGCGTTGCAGCCGATGCCCGATGGGCTGCAGGCCTGCAGCCGCACAGCAGCCCAAAAAACCAAAAGAAGCAGAGACAATCGGGGCCATTTTCACTTGACACAAAGAGACAGCTCTTCTACATGTTTACGAGAAAGCTTATGAGAGCCATTTTCACTGTGTACAAAAGCATTACACTAACTATCAAAATAGTAGCAAGTAATCAGAGCCATCTAAAAGGTTATCAATCATTTAGGACGCACAACCCACAGATAACTTGATGTTCATACGGTGATATCATATCACACACAGATGATTAAACAGACATCGGGTACAGTGGGATGTCTGTTTAATAACTATCTGCTATCTGTTTAATGTTTGTATGTAGCCAGCATCAAGTGTGAATATTAATATTCATGTAAACCATTATACTGTTAGCCGTACAAAACAGTGAAGCTAAAAATAAGATGATCATGGTTACAATATTTTTGAATCATCTATATAAATAATATATTAATATATTTATAGCAGATTTTTTTCATAAATCAGATAAAACATAATACGATTAATCCATTTTTATCTAGTTTTCTTTGATTCCATAGCAGTGTCATATATGCTTGACTAAATCCTTCATAAGATGCGGGTTGCTCGAGCTTTGATAGCAGAATTCCTTCGAAGCACCTGCGCGAAACATGGATTAAGGTTATGGCTTGTACACACTTCCTTAGAAACAGTATCTAGCGGCGAACTTCCTCCACTGGTCTCAGGTAGTGGTATATTCACAAGGGTATTATGAGAAGGTGCGCCAACTAAATGAAATCTATTTGGCCGGTTACCAAAGTAAATCGTGAACCCACCAGTTGGATATGTGTATTTAACCCTACAAAAGTCAGAAAAAAATAGTTTAGAACTGAGGACCAAGTGCCCTTCATCTTAGTAGTTAATATTCAACGCTGATTTATAATCTGTAATACCTACCAAGTAAAAATTAAACAACCACAAAAACATATTTGAATTTTCTCCCCATTCGGAACAATGACAAGACAAATAGGTATATAAATATATAATTTTTAGAATATTAGCACGAAAAAATTCAGGAAAATACGTCATGTTTGGAATGTAGCTTTTCTACATTGCACACACATGAAACAAAATGAACCCACCTAAATATTCAGTCATGCTAATTCATATAATAGCCGGGGAGAACCGCAAGTTGTGTACACGTAAATGTCCGATGGAATAAAGGAATTCACAATTTTACACCTACAAATACTTCATATTTGGAATATGGTTGCACTAATTTCTTTGCTACTATCATGTTGATGTAGGAGTATTGATATTTGGTAACGCAATTAGGAAATGATCCGTAAGCGCACGGATATCGGTGAGCACTTCACCCGGGATGTTATCCAGAGTATCGTATTTATTTTTTTACCACTAGGAGAAAGTGTGCATCTGACTAACCAAATCTATTACTACTAACCTTTAGGCTACAACCACTGTGATTTGATGTGAGCGATGTATAGAGAAGACTGCAACTGCACTCTCGTTCTAACCTTGGTAAGGATGATCTACTGCTCTATTGGGGAGGCTCACGGAATCTAGACACCTCAAAGGATGTTCGACCCGCACCTATAAACCCTATCGATCCTGCTAACAGGATATGGAATACAAAGGTAGCTACGGAAATGTCACGTTCCTCGCTACGACCATGGTCCGGCTAAACAGGAGATATCTATGAGTAACCTAGCCCAAACACCTCGTTTACGCTAGAGATGATTACTCTAAACTCTACGCGAAGAGATTAAAGTAAACTCATAAACCAAAGAACAATAAAACAAAGAACTTACTAGAATTTAGAAGTCGAAATACTGAAGAATCCTAGGAGCAAGCCTCGGGTTAGGAGAACTTGATCCTGCAGGTACAACCTCGAAGTAGTCACCGACAGGCCGGGTTTCCTTCGATCTATACCTCCACTCTATCTCTCTCAATCTAGAAGAACTAAGTCTAATCTCACATTGGATGCTAAGCCCTAATGAGGTGGGAACCCTAAGGGAACCTCTCTCTCTGAATCCTCTCTGGAAAATATGAAAATAATGGACTTGGATTCTCCTCTCCAGGGGCCAGGGGTCCTGCTTATATAGTCCCTTCAAGTGAACCTGGGCCGTCGGATCAAACCGACATTAATCGCACGGTTTTCCTTGATCCTTTAGGTCGGTGGGGCATAATCCGCGAGACTCATCCTGATTGGTTGCAGACCTAGGGCGGACGCCCCAGGGTCCAGGGCGGGCGCCCTGGTCCCGGGCCCGTTCGGCCTCCCGTTCGATCCCGTGGCTTCTGGAGTCTTCTAGATGATAGAAAATCGGTGAACACGTTAATATCTCTATGTAATTCCGACGTGTGGGCCTTTCCTTTGTATTTCCTGATAACCCCCTGCAGAAACAGATAAACAACAAAACTTGTGGAATTCTGTCAGATCAAACCCTAATTCTAGGTGTTGCTTGCATATAGGTCCTTTTCCTTATTTATTGGATAATTAAAATTGATACTTAAGAACCATCAACAAACACCCCCATACTTAGGCTTTTACTCGTCCTCGAGAAAAGGATGGTTCAGAAAAATAACTGGGGTTGAAACATTGTAAAGCATTCTTTTTATACCTGCAGGGTGTTGTGAATGTCCACTGTGCACTGTAGTAAGAGAAATATATGGTTGAAGTAGAGATCCTTTCTTCTTCTCAACCCTGTCACTTGGAGTTTTTTTTATATATTTTTGAATAGAAAACTTAGCATACCTTTATCCTCATAGGGGCTCTCAGATCACTCATTTATCTTTTGTATATCTCACTGAGGCTGTTTTAATTTGTAGAAATTCTCAATCATACTTACTTTGCATATATTGCCTGGGTCAAAACGGGATCCGAGGAGAGGAATGCCATACTCTTAGATCAAAGACTTTGAAAATTAAAACTTGTCAACTCTTATTGGCATATTGCTTATTAGAGGGACCATGGGCTATCATTTTCTTTTTACCATATATATTTTTATCATCTCATTTTTTTTCAGGTGGATACTGAGGTACCCCTAATTCTACTTCCGGACACTTGTCCATTTTTCTGCGAGGTTGTCGAGCACTTGCTCCTTTTTATTTCCTCGAAATATATTTTTGCATAGCCCATGCCTCTAATGCAATAATACTTCGGAAGAGTGAATCTTTCTAAATAAAAATGTCTTGATCTTGGGAGCATGATAAATCTCTCAACAAGGGTCTAACTCGTTTTGCACAAACTCAATACAAAGCAAATTAATATTTTTAGGTTTATCAGGCATATAAAATATTGAGGATGGTAACTATATTTTTGAAGTTTTTGAAAAGAAAATCTCCAAGCGACAAAGATTTCAAGAATAAGATACTCATATTCTACCATCTCACATTCCACAATGACTTGAGTAACACATGGTTTTTAAAATGATTTTCAATAAATGCAGGTTTTCAGAAATATCACAGAGTGAGATTGATCATGATTAAAAATATTTGTCTTTTTAAATTATCATGTTAGGAACAATATTCTACACAGCCCAATATGTATTTGTATATATGTAAATAAAGCGTGCAGAGTATGTACCTGAATCGTGGAGTGGTGCAATCGAAGTGCATTTACCATGTCGGGGGGATTCCCCCATACTTGTTTCCTGCTTTCTTCGTCGTTTTGAAGTGTAATAGCTCCGTGGGATGATGAATTGACTACCTTGTATGGTCCTTCCCATTTACTCCGGAGTTTTCCATACCCGAAAAGCTTCACCCTGGAATTAAAAAGTAATACCTTATCTCCAGGTGAGAACTCCTTCTTCTTGATCCTCTTGTCATGCCATCTTTTGACTCTTTCTTTGTAGATCTTCGAATTGTGATATGCTTTCTCTCGCCATTCTTCTAATTCTGATAGTTACATTCTTCTATGATCTCCAGCAACATCTAGGTCCATATTCCATCTTCTTATGGCCCAGTGTGCTTTGAACTCTAGTTCAACAGGCAAGTGGCAAGTCTTCCTGTACACCAATTGGTATGGGGTCATTCCAATTGGGGTCTTGTATGCTGTCCGGTATGCCCAGAGTGCATCGGGTAACTTTTCCTTCCATGCTATTCCCATCTTATTTACTGTTTTCTGAAGAATGTTCTTGATTTGCTTGTTGGAAGTCTCTGCTTGGCCACTTGTCTGAGGATGATATGGGGTAGCAATGTTGTGACGGATTCCATGTTTTGCTAGATAATGCTCAAAGCGTTTGTTAATGAAGTGTGATCCCCCATCACTTATCACCACCCTAGGGACTCCAAATCTTGGAAATATAATCTCTTCAAACATCCTCTTTGAATTAATATTGTCGGCACGCTTGCAAGGTAGTGCTTCTACCCACTTGGAGACGTAGTCAACTGCCACCAAGATGAATTCACACTTCTTTGATGGAGGAAATGGACCCATGTAGTCTATTCCCCAAACATCAAAGAGCTCAATCTGAAGGTTGTTGGTGAGTGGCATAGCATCTCTTGTATTTATGTTTCCGTGCCTTTGACATGGCCCACATCTTCTGATATATTGCCTTGTGTCTTCATACATTGTAGGCCAATAGAATCCACATTGCCAGATCTTTGAATGTGTACGGAATGCTCCATAATGACCTCCGTATGGTGATGAATGGCATCTGTCGATGATCTTCCACCCTTCCTCAGTGGTCACACACCTTCTGAGTAAGCCATCAGCGCATACTCGGAAGAGGTATGGCTCATCCCATATGTGTGAACGACTTTCTTGAATAAGCTTCTTCTTGTTCGCTCCTGGTGGTACATACCCTGAAACCATAAAATTAACAATATCTGCATACCAGGGGTCAGACCTGTTGATTCCATAGAGCATGTCGTCCCGGAGTGAATCATTAATGGGTGTTTCCTGTGGATCCTTAAAGTGCATTCTAGACAAGTGATCAGCAACAGAATTTTCTACTCCCTTTTTATCTTTTATTTCTAAGTCAAATTCTTGGAGTAACAAGATCCATCTAATTAGGCGAGGTTTAGCATCTTTTTTAGTGAGCAAATATTTTAGTGCAGCATGATTAGTGTAAACAATTATTTTAGCTCCTACGAAGTAAGATCTAAATTTATCAATGGCAAAGACAACAACCAGAAGCTCTTTTTCAGTGGTTGCATAATTAAGTTGAGCTCCTGTCAAAGTTTTACTGGCGTAAGCAATTGCATGATGCTTCTTGTCTTTTGGTTGCCCCAAAACTGCCCCCACAACATAATCACTAGCATCACACATAATTTCAAAAGGCAACGACCAATCAGGGGGTTGAATGATTGGTGCAGAGATGAGTGCATTCTTTAATAATTCAAAAGCTTTTAAACATGCATCATCAAATTCGAAAGGAGCATCCTTGGCTAGCAAAAGAGTGAGTGGTCTAGCAATAAATGAAAAATCTTTTATGAATCTGCGATAAAAACCAGCATGGCCAAGAAAGCTTCGAATTCCTTTTATATTCACAGGTGGAGGTAGTTGTTCTATTACTTCAATTTTAGCTTTATCTACCTCAATACCTCTTTTAGACACTAGGTGTCCTAGCACTATTCCTTCCCTAACCATAAAATGACATTTTTCCCAGTTAAGGACTAAGTGCTTTTCTTTGCATCTTTGCAAAACCTTATCTAAGTTTTCAAGACAATTATCAAATGTTTTTCCATAAACAGAAAAATCATCCATGAAAACTTCCATAATCTCTTCAATCATATCAGAAAATATAGACATCATGCATCTTTGAAAAGAAGCTGGTGCATTACATAGCCCAAAAGACATTCTACGATAAGCATAAGTTCCGTATGGACAGGTAAAAGTGGTTTTGCTTTGATCATCAGGATGGATCGGGATCTGGTGGTACCCTGAATATCCATCTAAGAAACAGAAGAACGAATGGTTCGCTAACCGCTCTAACATCTCATCTATAAAAGGTAAAGGAAAGTGATCCTTTTTCGTGGCTTTATTCAGTTTTCTATAGTCAATGCACATCCGCCACCCTGTGACGGTGCGTTGCGGAATTAGCTCGTTCTTCTCATTTGTAACAACAGTCATGCCTCCCTTTTTAGGCACAACTTGAATAGGGCTCACCCACTCACTATACGGCACAGGATATATAATCCCTACATGCAGCAACTTTATAACTTCCTTTTTAACTACTTCTCTCATCGCGTTGTTGAGTCTACGTTGGGGTTCCCGAGAAGGTGAAATAGAAGGATCTGTCGGAATGCGATGGGTGCAAATCATAGGACTGATTCCTGTAAGATCTTGGAGTGAGTAGCCAAAGACTGAGTGATGTTTTTCTAAAACGGTCATTAATCGCAGAGTTTGTTCCTGAGTGAGTTTATTACTAATGATCACAGGAAACTCTGGATTATTGTTTAGGAAAGCATAGATAAGACCGGGTGGTAAAGTTTTAAGCTCTATAGGAGGTCTGGGTGTTTCTGCAAACTCATCTAAAGGTTCAGGTTCAGAAGGTTCAGCTTCCTCTTCTATGAAGAAAGGGGCTTCTTCTTCTAAGTCTGATTCATTTAAAAGCTCTAGAGACGCAGCTTTTACCTCTTCCATAGGATCAGGCAAAAGAGATGACTCGATCTTATTATTCAAGGAGTGAGAAATTGTCATAGGGAATTTAAAATCCTTTCCAAAAGAAATGTGTAGCTTTCCAGTTTGACCTTCATAAAGGAGTCTTCTAAATGGTTGTCCTATCAACAGGTCAAAGTCCCATGTATCAAAGATATAAAAGTTCAAATGAATCATGGAGCCTTCTACCATAAAGGGTAGGACATTTACAATTCCAAGACTGGGGACCAATCGTCCCGAAGATTCCTTCATGAACTTTGTTGTGGGGGTTAAAATTAATTTTCCAAATAATTTAAGTGCAAAAGCTTCAGACATGATATTGATCCCCACAACAGGATTATAGAGAGCATCAAATTGATCAGAATCATAAGCACAGCGTATAGTGATAGGAGGTGTATCCAAACGGATCACTTCAGAGAAAAGCTCTGACTCCTCCAACCATTCGCTACTCATGACTGAGATAAGCTCTCTCAATTGATATTCACTTGGTAAACAAATGCTATAATGGCCGCTTTAGGGTTTGTCTATAGAATGGTAGTTTGAAATGTTTCCAAAATCGGCAAAAAGATCAGATTCTATATCCAGCATGAAATCAGGTGGTGGAATTTCTTCCTTTTGTGGCTCAAAACTTGGGATAGCTGAAGTAGGTGAAGAATTCGGCAGAGTGTCTACTTCGGCTTCGTAGGTTTCATCATGGAGGGTATTATCCATCTCAGCTTCTAGGATTCTATCTAGGATCGCTCTAGCTTCATCAGTAGGGATACGAAAGAAAGAACCTCTAGACATTGTATGTAGCATTTGTTTATGATCTTTCTGAAGACCTCGAAAGAAATGAAAAAGGAGAATAGGGTCTTCAATATTGAGTTTTGGACCAGATTCTAAAAGATCAGAAAAACGTTTCCAGGATTTTCCCAAAGTTTCATTTTCTTTTTGTTTAATAGATAGAACTTCGAGTCTAAGGTCGGCGATACGATCGAGGGAATAAAAATCTAAAC
Source organism: Saccharum spontaneum (assembly GCA_022457205.1). Lineage (NCBI taxonomy): Eukaryota > Viridiplantae > Streptophyta > Magnoliopsida > Poales > Poaceae > Saccharum > Saccharum spontaneum. Next base: position 24,960,883 of record CM039600.1, on the reverse strand, counting down.
AGAAGTTGGCTCGTAAGACTCCCCATTCACCTCGTTGTTGACTTACCTTCTGACTATACCATCGTCTAGCTTCTCCTCTTAAGGAAAAAGGAAAAAGCTTCCAACGTAAAGTCTTATCAGAAATGCCTTCAATGCGAAGACAATCGCATGTTTGCTCAAAATCTCTAATATGAAGGTAAGGATTTTCGTCTTCCTTTCCCGAAAAGGATAGGTTCTCAATCATGGCAATTAACCTTGAACTTAACCTATACTGGGATGTTTGGATAGGCTAAGATGACTCCCATGGTAAAAGGTCAGTTTCCGAAGGTGTTGCAAATTGATAGATTGATTTAGAATCTTGGTTCTCCATAAGGTAAGAATAAAGAAAAGATAAGGAATAAAAAGATAAAGAAAAATAAAAGTATAGGTACAAGCTAGTAGTAAGATTCAAGGTTATCTCAGCAAACCGTCTTTCTCCCCGGCAACGGCGCCAGAAATGCTTGTTGATATTTGGTAACGCAATTAGGAAATGATCCGCAAGCGCACGGATATTGGTGAGCACTTCACCCGGGATGTTATCCAGAGTATAGTATTTATTTTTTTACCACTAGGAGAAAGCGTGCATCTGACTAACCAAATCTATTACTACTAACCTTTAGGCTACAACCACTGTGATTTGATGTGAGCGATGTATAGAGAAGACTGCAACTGCACTCTCATTCTAACCTTGGTAAGGATGATCTACTGCTCTATTGGGGAGGCTCACGGAATCTAGACACCTCAAAGGATGTTCGACCCGCACCTATAAACCCTATCGATTCTGCTAACGGGATATGGAATACAAAGGTAGCTACGGAAATGTCACGTTCCTCGCTACTACCATGGTCCGACTAGACAGGGGATATCTATGAGTATCCTAGCCCAAACACCTCGTTTACGCTAGAGATGATTACTCTAAACTCTACGCGAAGAGATTAAAGTAAACTCATAAACCAAAGAACAATAAAACAAAGAACTTACTAGAATTTAGAAGTCGAAATACTGAAGAATCCTAGGAGCAAGCCTCGGGTTAGGAGAACTTGATCCTGCAGGTACAACCTCGAAGTAGTCACCGACAGGCCGGGTTTCCTTCGATCTATACCTCCACTCTACCTCTCTCAATCTAGAAGAACTAAGTCTAATCTCACATTGGATGCTAAGCCCTAATGAAGTGGGAACCCTAAGGGAACCTCTCTCTGAATCCTCTCTGGAAAATATGAAAATAATGGACTTGGATTCTCCTCTCCAGGGGCCAGGGGTCCTGCTTATATAGTCCCTTCAAGTGAACCTGGGCCGTCGGATCAAAACGACATTAATCGCACGGTTTTCCTTGATCCTTTAGGTCGGTGGGGCATAATCCGCGAGACTCATCCTGATTGGTTGCAGACCTAGGGCGGGCGCCCCAGGGTCCAGGGCGGGCGCCCTGGTCCCGGGCCCGTTCGGCCTCCCGTTCGATCCCGTGGCTTCTGGAGTCTTCTAGATGATAGAAAATCGGTGAACACGTTAATATCTCTATGTAATTCCGACGTGTGGGCCTTTCCTTTGTATTTCCTGATAACCCCCTGCAGAAACAGATAAACAACAAAACTTGTGGAATTCTGTCAGATCAAACCCTAATTCTAGGTGTTGCTTGCATATAGGTCCTTTTCCTTATTTATTGGATAATTAAAATTGATACTTAAGAACCGTCAACAAGGAGCTGCCTCTACAAATCAACTTAATATAGATTGTATTTTTATATTATCACAACCGACTTGTTGATTTCCATTGATACTAGATAATTTCCACTTCCACGAACATTGAGTGTTGGGGATTTGACCTCAGACAGACGTAGCCCCCGAGACTTCATTTATAACTAATGGTTTTTCCTTCCCTGCGATTGCATATAGAAGTACCTTCGTTCGAAGAATCAAGGAAAGTAGGTGAAGGCACCTTCATCACTTCGCGCAAACACGAAGACAAAGAATGAAAAGCGACGTCATTTGCTCGCTTTGCCATCAACCAAGGAACAAAGTCGGCAGACTCACTTGGCCATCGGGTGAAGTCAAAAGGAAATAAAAGAAGGCCAACTTGTCCTCAGAACGTGAAGCCTTACCGATAACTTCCGTTCCTAGAAATGGTATAATGATTGTTTGCCTCTAAGAAAAAGAGGGGTTTTCATTCAAGTTGGGGGTATTTTAGTCTTTTCGTATAAGAATAACGAAGGTTAGGACCTCTATAGATACCCCATGACATGTACTGTTCATGGACATAAAAAAATACTCAATTGAGTTTATTTTTACTTCCCGATGCTTGTGTGAGTAATCTTACCCAACGTTGAGATTCATTGTTAACCATAAAAGAAGTTTGCAACACCGATATGTTCTTGCGATTTCTATCTTAATTTATTTTTACATGGTCACAACCTTGCTTATTGTATTTTTACATGAGCCTTGCTAACTTTGTACATGCTACACTCTAGGATTTTGTTTTAGGACGACTACAATGTAAGAACACAACTTCATGAAAATTCAAAAGAATTGGATGGCAATGATGATAATGAGGTTGATATCAATGGCAATTGATGCAATGGATGGGATTAAAATCGGAACATGGTACCCTCATGCTTTTGGGTTCTTTTGATCCAAACTAATGGATGCTAGGCTTATTTTGCTAACCGATGACCCTTGGCATTGTATAAGTAGAGTTCAGATTTATGTAGGTGCTGGGACTTATGTTGGTTTGTCTATGACTATGAGATATTATTGCCTTTCAGTCAAATGGCTGAACACTTCGTAATATATTTGGAGTGCAATTGTTGGACACTTTCTAATATGTTTGGACTAGAATCAGTTGAATACATGCATGTATTGGAGTTTGATTGTATTTGTGGTGGAGTGACATTTGGGCAAATTTTTGTGGTGGTGTGCAACTCCCATGAAAAAGTGTTTTCTCTGGGAGTGCTAGGGATTTTTTATGGCAGTGTATCACTCTCAAGAAAATGTATTCCCCTATGAGTGCAATGCAATTTTAATGGTGATGTGCAACTCTCTTGAGAATGTATCTGTGTAGGTGCTACTAATTTCCATGGCAGTGACTAACTCTCATGAAAATGCAAGCATTCAGAAAATGTTAATCTTCAGAGGAGAGGAGGCAACCATTCAGAAATGCAAGCATGTCTTTAAGAATGTCTTCGGTTTAGTTATTCTTCATGTGAAGAAAAAATATCTACCTCTTATTAGTACATGCCTAGATCAATTTGTGTAATTGAGCTCATTTTCTTTACTTCTTTTTTTGTCTCTTGAACTCCCTGGTTGTAAGCCTAAACTTTTTGTTTGTATTTTTTGTTTCCTGGTTCTAATAATAATTTCAGTAGGGGCGCAAGCCCCTCCTGTTTCTTAAAAAAACTCTCATGAAAATGTATTTCCCTTGAGTTTATGACCATCGTGAAATATTTTTATGGCGGTGGCCTTCATGAAATAACGCCATGAGTCCATGACTATGCATATAGGAACCTGACGCCACCCTGATTTTGGTGGAGATAACCATCATGAACTCCGGCACGAAAATGTTTCCTACCGGTGCACTGTCATGAAAACGAATTTTTTTAGCTTCCGATTCATGAGGGTTATTAGTGACAGTTCACCGCCGCACATCTTTTTTTTACAGTATTATATAAGTATATTTCGTGACTTTCTTCACCCGCATGAAAATTCCGCTATATGGTAGTGTCTAGCTACAATGCTTTGCAGATTTTTTTGGGTGTTGGGGGGGGGGAGGGGTGAAGATTTGTTTCGAGTCCCGTGGCCTCACCAGCGTAGTTATCGCCCGCCCCACTCCGCCTTGATGCTGCCGCCTTCCCCCGCCACGCGCCCTATCCCGCGCCGCACGCACTCTGCGCTCGTCCCCCGCCGCGCCAAGGTGCTCCTGCTACCGCAGTTTCCCACTAGGAAGGTTGTGCCTACCATAACGTGCGACTTCAGCAAGGAGAGGTTACGCTAAAAGCGTATATTGTAAATGTATGTTTCAAGTGTTTCAAAGGTATGTTGCAAGTGTTTGGATGTTGTAAAAGTAGATCAGAATGTTGTATAAGTTGTTAGCGTCTGTTCAAAAGTGTTTGGATGTTGCAAAAGTAGATCAGAATGTTGTATAAGTTGTTAGCGTCTGTTCAAAATGTTTCATTTTCAGACGTATGTTGCAAGAGTCTATTCAAAATATTTCATCTGTTTTAGACGTATGTTACAAGTGTTTTATCTGGATGTTGCATATGTTGCAGTGGCTATATACATGTGTTGTAAGTGTATGTTCGAAATGTTTCATCTGATTTAGTTGTATGGTGCACTAAGTGTTTCATGTTGCAAGTGCATACCGCCGGCGTTGGTGTCAACAAGGGCGGCAAGGCCAGGCCGCAGCCACCGATGCAAGGAGGAGGTGCAGGTCGCCGCCGACGGTGTGGGGAGGAAGCGCAGGCCTACGGCACCGGTGTGGAAGAGGCCCGCATGATTCCTCGGCAGAGGAGTCTGACACGGTGGAGGAGGGTCGGCGCCCGACGCGTCCGCGCGGAGATTGAGCCGGCGGCGTGGGTGGTCCCACGTGCGCGCTTAACGGAGCTGGCACGACGGCACATGAATCCGAGCGGACTTGGCGGAGCAGGTGTGGGCATCTATCCAGACATCCGGGCACTAGCCTTTTTCATAGTTGTTATTATTATTATAAATTGCAACTGAAGCTGCCCTCTTATAATAATTGTCAAGCAACAAGATCACGATCAGATCACATCACCACGCGCCTGTGCATCGGACGGTCCTGCCGTCGTCGCGGGTTGCGTTGCGCAGAACGGTGCTGGCGCACTGCATGTGCAATTGTGCATGATATATACCGAAGTTGGAGACGAACATGTTAACGAATTAGGCAATTTCCAGATTAAAAGCATGATTAAATCTAGAACATAAATTATGATAAATATAAGAACTAGATTAAACATGTATGGCATACTAGTATAGCAGATCAGCATATTCCACAGCATCAACATGACAAGCATTGATAGTCCAGCAGATAGATTAGATTGTACGAACGTCAAAATTAGATCACGAGAATTATACCTTTCGGTTGTAGTAGTAGTAGATGGTGTTGAAGATGTAGCTGGCGGTGGTGATGGAGCGAGATCGCTGATGTCGATGTCGTCGATGTTGAAGTCGTCGTCAAAGTCGTCGATGAGAGGCGGAGGAGTATCCTTGATGACGATCCCGCGAGCTCTAGCACGACGAAGCCGACGCGCCGATGCACCCTTCGGAAGACGAGCCGTTGTGGAAGCTTTGGGAGCAGTCGCGCGAAGAACGCTTCCCAAAAACCTTATTCGTCTTCTCCCGGTGCAGGATCGCAAAGACGAGGGTTCCGGAGACCTGCTCACCCGGTCGCTGGTGCACGCAAGCGATCGGACTGGAGTAGCTACAGCGGCGGCGCAATAGCGAGTAGAGGCAAAAACCCTAGGATTGACTGGATGCGTTTTGGCGTGGCCGGCAGGTTGCTTATATAGTCCTGTCCAACCAATCTCGTGTCGCGATCACGATCTAAATTGATTTAGGACTCTTAATTTGTAACCGGTTAGGACTCATACAACTTGAAGGCCAAGAAACCAAAAAAACGAAAACAGCAAAAGGAGACCGCGCTCCCGCAAGGCGAGGAGCCGGATTTCGGCGGACCATTCACGCAGGTGCCGCGCACCCGCGCCCTTCGCCCCGCCCCGCCCCGCCCGGCCCGGCCCGGCGAGGCGAGGCGAGCGAGCGCGCGCGTGTGGACTTCTCTTACTCCTCCTCACACTAGACTTGAGGAAGTGGGGAGGACTTCCATATTTAAGTATGACTACCTCCACTTCCACAAGCAAGGTGGTACTAAAGAGTTCCCACATCCCCTCTTGCTCACATGAATGGGCCTTTGAGATTTATTAGGAATTTCACAATTGGTTATTGGGCCAAGCCCATATAAATTCCAACAATCCCCCACCAGATCTCAAATACCCATTTAGAGATTTGCCTGTTCTCACTACTGTTTGATATACCAGTGTTTCGGCAGAGACTGTGAAGTTGAACTTCCGCCTAGAATCTCAAGCTACACTCATCCACAACTTGAACAATGGACTATGCCTTGAATTGCAAGTTTTGTGTGAATAAGCTTTGCTCAAAATCAAACTAGTACTTGGCTACTAATAGCCTTACTCCGTGGGTGGAGCATATACGTCGTACTCCCTGGTCTCTTCATGATCTTACTAGAAACCACCCAAGTCTCATAGACTGCGACGTTCTACAGTCAAAATCATATAGGCATGTTCTTTCAAGAATGCTCTGTAGGACAGCATCTTCGCTTGTTAAAGCCAATAAAACATGTTAAGGCATTAGCCAACCTACCATACAGTGCCTCAACGCTTTGAGAGTATTGCATCTTCACATAGAGAGGGTTATAATTATACTCTCCTCAGTTTACCAATAGTTTGTTCTTCCCAGATCCTAAGTCACGGGATCTCCGATCAAAAAGGTTGGGTTACTACTACTGTAAACTCATATGGGTCTCAAACCCATCTCCCTTGATGCTATTTCTATCACATTCCGTGATAGTCCTTTGGTAAAAGGATCTGCCAGGTTCTTGTCTGTTTGCACATAAGCCACAGTGATTACTCCGGAGTTTCTCAACTTCCTGACAGACTTCAAACGTCTTTTAACGTGTCTTGTTGACTTCGCATTATCCTTAGCACTATTTACTTTAGTGATCACTGTTTGGTTATCACAGTTCATAAGGATAGCCGGTATTGGTTTTTCAACCACCGGCAAGTCTGACAAGAGCTCACGCAGCCACTCTGCCTCTGCAGAAGCTGTATCCAAAGCAGTAAGTTCTGCTTCCATGGTAGATTTAGTCAAAATAGTCTGTTTACTAGACCTCCATGACACTACGCCACCTCCAAGAGTAAACACATACCCACTAGTAGCATAGATTTGATCAATATCAGAAATCCAGTTCGCATCACTATATCCCTCTAGCACAGCTGGGTGCCCAGAATAGTGAATCCCAAAACTCATTGTACCTTTGAGATAACGCAAGACCCTCTCAAGTGCATGCCAATGTTTTTCACCCGGATTGGACATGTACCTACTCAACTTGCACACGGCAAAAGAGATATCTGGTCTGGTTGCACTAGCTAGATACATGAGTGAACCAATTATCTGAGAATATCTCAATTGATCTCTAGCAATCTTCTTATTCTTTCTCAATGTCACACTAGGATCATAAGGTGTTGAAGTAGGCTTGCTATCCATAAAGCCAAAACGGCTCAAGACCTTCTCAACATAGTGAGATTGTGACAAGGTAATCCCACTATCTTCCTTAATCAGCTTAATGTTTAGAATTACATCAGCTTCTCCTAGATCTTTCATGTCAAAACTCTTTGACAAAAAAGACTTGACCTCATTAATAATATCAATGTTTGTTCCAAAGATTAGAATATCATCAACATATAAACATAATATAACAGATTGGCCCCCACCATGTCGATAATACACACACCTATCAGCTTCATTAACAGCAAAGCCCGCACCAGTTAAAGTAGTGTCAAACTTCTCATGCCATTGTTTAGGTGCTTGTTTTAAGCCATACAAAGACTTCAGTAATTTACACACCTTCTGCTCTTCACCTTTTACCACAAATCCATCTGGCTGATCCATATAAATCTCCTCATCCAACTCTCCATTAAGGAAAGCTGTCTTCACGTCCATTTGATGAACGAGAAGACCATACGAGGCAGCCAGAGAAAGTAGCACTCGAATAGTGGTCATTCTAGCAACAGGTGAATAAGTATCAAAGAAATCCTCGCCTTCCTTCTGGGTATAACCCTTAGCCACAAGCCGAGCCTTGTACTTGTCAATAGTACCATCAGGCCTAAGCTTCTTTTTGAACACCCACTTACATCCAATTGGTTTACAACCAAAAGGTAGCTCAGATAACTCTCAAGTTCTATTAGAAAGAATTGAGTCCATCTCACTACGAACAGCTTCTTTCCAATCATCTGCATCTGGAGATGCATATGCCTCTGTAATAGAAGTAGGAATATCGTCCACAAGATACACAATGAAATCATCACCAAAGGATTTTGCAATCCTTCGTCTCTTGTTCCTCGCAGGAACTTCATTGTCATTCTCCTCAAAGACTTCTTCAGGTGGTTGCTCAAATGATTCAATAGAAGACTCAATAGGTACCGTAAAATCAGGAGCTATCTCAGAGGAAAATCTAGCATTGCTACACATATCTTTCATAGGGAATATATTTTCAAAAAATGTAGCATCACGAGATTCAAATATTGTATCAACATGCATATCAGGAACTTCAGATTTTACTACTAAAAATCTATAGGCAATGCTATGGTGAGCATATCCTAGAAAGACACAATCCACAGTCTTCGGTCCAAGCTTACGCTTCTTAGAAATTGGAACATTGACTTTCGCCAAACATCCCCACGTGCGCAAGTATGAAAGTGATGGTTTCCTTCCAATCCAATTCTCATATGGAGTTGTCTCTTTATTTCTGTTTGGAATTCTATTCAGGACATGACTCGCAGTCAATAGAGCTTCCCCCCACCATGCCTTAGATAGACCAGCAGTGTCTAACATGGCGTTCACCAAGTCAGTCAGCGTGCGGTTTTTCCTCTCGGCAATCCCGTTAGAATCGGGAGAATAAGGAGCTGTCCTCTCATGAATAATACCATGTTCCGCACAGAACTCATCAAATAATATAGAAAAATATTCACCACCACGATCTGACCTTAGATGTTTAATTTTTCTCTCTAGTTGATTTTCAACTTCAGCCTTATAGATTTTAAAGTAGTCTAGCGTTTCATCTTTAGTTTTAAGCAAGTAAACATAGCAAAATCTAGTTGCATCATCAATTAAAGTCATGAAATATTTCTTTCCACCTTTTGTCAACACACCATTCATCTCGCAAAGATCAGAATGTATGAGTTCTAGAGGTGCCAAGTTTCTCTCCTCTGCTGCCCTATGAGGCTTTCGAGGTTGCTTAGATTGCACACAACTATGACACTTAGAACCTTTGACAATAGTGAGATCTGGAATTAAATTCAGACTAGACAAATGTAACATCAATCCAAAGTTAACATGACATAAGCGAGAATGCCAAACACTCGAATTATCATTAATCGTGCCACAAATATGATTCACTGACTTATTACAAAAATCTGCTAAAGATAGGCGGAACAAGCCTCCGCAATCATAGCCTTTACCAATAAATTGTCCATGCTTAGACATGACTACTTTATTAGACTCTAACACTACCTTAAACCCATCTCTCAATAGAAGGGAGACGCTAACAAGGTTCTTGCGAATAGTAGGGACATGCTGTACGTTCTTCAGCTGCACGATCTTTCCCGAAGTAAACTTCAGATCTACCGTGCCAACACCACGAACAGAAGCATGTGACCCATTCCCCATCAGGACGGAGGAACCTTGGAGCCCCTGGTAAGAAGAAAACAAAGAGATATCAGCACACACGTGAATATTAGCACCTGTATCAACCCACCAACTTGGAGATTGAAACACTGAAAGTACAGTAGGAAAATTACCATACCCGTCATCAGCACTGCTAGCAGTCACGAGGTGAATTTTCTTTTTCTCTTTCTTGTCCGCTCGCTCCGGACAATCTTTAGCAAAATGACCAAGCTCTCCACACGCGAAGCAAGGTAGCTCTGCTTTGTCTTTCTTCTTCTTCTTGAAGGCAGTATTTTGTTTGGCATTGAAAGCAGGTTGCTTAGGCTTTCCCTTGTTCTTGCCATGGTTTCTCTGGACAAAGTGGGCGCTAGATTTTTCCTCGTTCCCCTTCTCAATGCTATCTTTAGCCCGAGCTTTTTCCTCGACATCAAGAGATGCTATCAGGTTTTCAACTGATATTTTCTGTCTCTTGTGTTTGAGACTTGTGGCGAAATTCCTCCATGAAGAAGGTAATTTAGCAATAATGCACCCAGCCACAAACTCATCGGGTAAGACACATTTAAGGAGTTCAAGTTCCTTAGCCAGGCGCTGGATCTCATGAGCTTGCTTGACTACTGATTTGTTAGCAACCATCTTGTAGTCATTAAAGCTCTCCATGGTATACAGCTCTTTGCCTGCATCTGAAGCACCATAAGTAGCATTCAGATGATCCCATAAAGCCTTTGCGTCTCTTAAGTGCATCATAGTATCAAATAGATAATCTGAAAGCACATTACGCACAGCTCCCACAAAGATATCATTAGCTTCCTGGAATTTTCTCTGATCTTCATCAGAGATGTTTCCCTCAGGCATGCCATCTTTGACCCAGAAAACTTTCATGGCAGTAAGCCAATCAGTGACCTTGACAGACCACCTTTTAAAATGCGCACCAGAAAACTTTTCCGGCCTCAGCGCGTCAACAAAACTAGCCATAGATAATTCTGGAAACAGCCTATAATAAGGTTTTTGGATTGTTAACGAATTAGGCAATTTCCAGATTAAAAGCATGATTAAATCTAGAACATAAATTATGATAAATATAAGAACTAGATTAAACATGTATGGCATACTAGTATAGCAGATCAGCATATTCCACAGCATCAACATGACAAGCATTGATAGTCCAGCAGATAGATTAGATTGTACGAACGTCAAAATTAGATCACGAGAATTATACCTTTCGGTTGTAGTAGTAGTAGATGGTGTTGAAGATGTAGCTGGCGGTGGTGATGGAGCGAGATCGCTGATGTCGATGTCGTCGATGTTGAAGTCGTCGTCAAAGTCGTCGATGAGAGGCGGAGGAGTATCCTTGATGACGATCCCGCGAGCTCTAGCACGACGAAGCCGACGCGCCGATGCACCCTTCGGAAGACGAGCCGTTGTGGAAGCTTTGGGAGCAGTCGCGCGAAGAACGCTTCCCAAAAACCTTATTCGTCTTCTCCCGGTGCAGGATCGCAAAGACGAGGGTTCCGGAGACCTGCTCACCCGGTCGCTGGTGCACGCAAGCGATCGGACTGGAGTAGCTACAGCGGCGGCGCAATAGCGAGTAGAGGCAAAAACCCTAGGATTGACTGGATGCGTTTTGGCGTGGCCGGCAGGTTGCTTATATAGTCCTGTCCAACCAATCTCGTGTCGCGATCACGATCTAAATTGATTTAGGACTCTTAATTTGTAACCGGTTAGGACTCATACAACTTGAAGGCCAAGAAACCAAAAAAACGAAAACAGCAAAAGGAGACCGCGCTCCCGCAAGGCGAGGAGCCGGATTTCGGCGGACCATTCACGCAGGTGCCGCGCACCCGCGCCCTTCGCCCCGCCCCGCCCCGCCCGGCGAGGCGAGGCGAGCGAGCGCGCGCGTGTGGACTTCTCTTACTCCTCCTCACACTAGACTTGAGGAAGTGGGGAGGACTTCCATATTTAAGTATGACTACCTCCACTTCCACAAGCAAGGTGGTACTAAAGAGTTCCCACATCCCCTCTTGCTCACATGAATGGGCCTTTGAGATTTATTAAGAATTTCACAATTGGTTATTGGGCCAAGCCCATATAAATTCCAACAGAACAAGGGCAACGTATGCGCTTTGCTCATCCTCCGATCGATTCCGCAACAGAATCGATGACCGCAGTCTGCACCTGGTCTATTTAAATCGATCGCCCCGCATGCAGGCATCTGCAGCACCCATCCGCAACTTCCCCAGCTTCCGTTCCGCGCGGCGATGGATCGAGCTCTATCTCGCCGAGATGATGGCGGCGGTGGCAGCGACCGAACGGGTGGACGTCGGCGCCGCGCCCGCGCGCTGCTGGACGCCACGACCCCCGGCCGCAGCTTCGCCGTGGGGCAGTGCAAGCTGGCGCTCGGGACGTTACGGAGCGACCGCGGCGGCGGCCTGAGGGAGGCGCGCACGCTCCTCGGCGACGCGCTCGTCTGCAACAACGTGCACCACCCCGCCATCTACCGCGCCTGGATCGGCATGGAGGTGGAGGCCGGCACCGACGTCCGCGGCGTCCTGGAGCTCTTCGAGGGCTGGCGCATCTGGTACCTCCGCGGCCACGGCGCCACGAACAGGGGCGACGACGGCGAGTAGGAGGAGAGGACGTGGCCGAGCCAGGACGAAGGCGGCTTCTGGTGCCACTACATCGACTTCGAGCTCCGCCACGGGACCCCTGCCAGCGCGCGGTGCGTCGGGGAGCGCGCCGTGGCGGCGTGCCCGCACGACCCGGCTGTGCACGCCAAGTACGCCAAGGCGGAGCTGCGCCTGGGGTGCCCCGATCGCGCCAGCGCCGTGCTCTTGAGAGCCCTCGACGTCTTTGCCGCGGACGCCGCAACACGGGAGTGGCTGCAGAAGGAGGTGACGGCGTACGGCGACTCCATGCGCCACGGGGGCTGGAGGAGGCTTCGCGGCCTCTTGCCGTCGTTGTGCCGCCGCCGGTCACGGCCGGCACCGAGCTACGAGCTACTCGCCGTGGTGTGATGTTGTATTAGCCATGGTCTGGCTGATCTTTATGTTGTATTTTTCTTTTGATATTGTATACGCGACAGCATGGTATCCGTAGATGTCCTCGTGCATTACTGCTTTCTCTATCTCTAACGGAAAAAACTAGTAACACGGACGCAAACAAAAGGCTTGCTTTGTTCTGATTTCACCACCTCTATCTTAGCTATATATGTTTTTATTAAAAATAAAGTACACGGTCGATCCTTAAACATGTACGAGTATGTTATGCCGGTTCTTGCATTCACGAATTGCGCCATTTAGATTCTTAATTTCTTTTTGGGTCTCGGTAGTTATCAAAATGGACCTTCCGTGCATATGCGAAGATGTGGCATACTAGACTATCCGCACTCATGGACCTCTGTATTCATCCTCTATACGTCCTAGTCAGCAAGATTCTCTCCTCTATATTCAATTCTTTCACACTCATTCATCTTTTATATTATCCTCTATCCACTCTATCCACTGTAGGACCCACTTGTCACTTTATCTAAATATATCCATGTGTGATTTAGTTTTGAAGGATTTATTGAGACGAATTTAATGTTGAAATCGAAATTTAATTTGGATTTTTGGTTTGTGAGTTATAGCATTTTTCCTTTGTTTAGCTAGTAGGGCCCGTCACTATAGAGTATAAAGTAAGGACAGTACTACTCTAAATATAGAGTAAGAGAAAGGATAGAGTATCGTTTTAGAGTATCCAGTGCAGTAGTTTTTACTCTATATTCATACTCTAAAGCTTTAGAGTATCATTTTAGAGTACCCACTGCGGGTAGTCTAAGGACACGTTTGGATTACGCTAAGCATGCCAAGTCTTAGCTGCGTCTGCGTCGCGGCTGTTTCGGGCGCCAGACTTTTGGCAGCATGTGGCGCGCAAATGAACTGGCGAGTTGTGGCTGCGTTGCGACACTATTGAAATTTATATGGGCTTGGCCCAATAACTAATTGTAAAATTCATAATAAATCTTAAAAACCTATTCATGTGAGTAAGAGGGATGTGAAAACTCTTTAGTACCACCTTGCTTATTGAAGTGGAGGTAGTCATATTTAAATATGAAAGTCCTTTCCACTTCCTTAAGTCTAGTGTGAGGAGAAGTAAAAGAAGTCCACACGCGCGCACTCGCCTCGTCACGCCGGGTGGGGCGGGGCGGCGCGAAGGGCGTGGGTGCGCAGCACTTGCGTGAATGGTCCACCAAAATCCGGCTCCTCGCCTTGCGGGAGCGCAATCTCCTTTTGTTGTTTTCGTTTTTGGTTTCTTGGCCTTCAAATTGCATGAGTCATAATCGGTTACAAATTAAGAGTCCTAAATAAATTTAGATCGTGATCGCGACACGAGATTGGTTGGACATGACTATATAAGCAACCTGCCGGCCATGCCAAAACTTATCCAGTTGAGCTAGGGTTTTTGCCTCTACTCGCTATTGCGCCGCCGTTGTAGCTACTCCAGTCCAATCGCTTGCGTGCATCAGGGACTGGGTGAGCAGGTCGCGATTGGTTGGACCGGACTATATAAGCAACCTGTCGGCCACGCCAAAACTTATCCAGTTAAGCTAGGGTTTTTGCCTCTACTCGCTATTGCGCCGCCGTTGTAGCTACTCCAGTCCGATCGCTTGCGTGCACCAGCGACCGGGTGAGCAGGTCTCCGGAACCCTCGTCTTTGTGATCCTGCACCGGGAGAAGGCGAATAAGGTTTTTGGAAAGCGTTCTTCGCGCGACTGCTCCCAAAGCTTCCACAATGGCTCGTATTCCGAATGGTGCATCGGCGCGTCGGCTTCGTCGTGCTAGAGCTCGCGGGGTTGTCATCAAGAATACTCCTCTGACTCTCATTGACGACTTCGACAACGACTTCAACATCAACAACATCGACATCAGTGATCTCGCTCTATCACCACCGCCAGCCACATCTTCAACACCATCTACTACTACAACAACCGAAAGGTATAATTCTCTTGATCTAATCTTGACGTTCGTATAATCTAATCTATCTGCTGGACTATCAATGCTTGTCATGTTGATGCTGTGGAATATGCTGATCTGCTACACTAGTATGCCATACATGTTTAATCTAGTTTATATATTTGCCATGATTTATGTTCTAGATTTACTCATGCTTTTAATCTGGAAATTATCTAATTCTTTAACAATCCAAAAACCTTATAATAGATCGTTTCCAGAATTATCTATGGCTAGTTTTGTTGACGTGCTGAGGCCAGAAAAGTTTTCTGGTACGCATTTAAAAAGGTGGTCTGTCAAGGTCACTGATTGGCTTACTGCCATGAAAGTTTTCTGGGTCAAAGATGGCATGCCTGAGGGAAACATCTCTGATGAAGATCAGAGAAAATTTCAGGAAGCTAATGATATCTTTGTGGGAGCTGTGCATAATGTGCTTTCAGATTATCTATTTGATTCTATGATGTACTTAAGAGACGCAAAGGCTCTATGGGATCATCTGAATGCTACTTATGGTGCTTCAGATACATGCAAAGAGTTGTATACCATGGAGAGCTTTAATGACTACAAGATGGTTGCTAACAAATCAGTAGTCAAGCAAGCTCATGAGATTCAGCGCCTGGCTAAGAAACTTGAACTCCTTAAATGTGTCTTACTCAATGAGTTTGTGGCTGGGTGCATTATTGCTAAATTGCCTTCTTCATGGAGGAATTTCGCCACAAGTCTCAAACACAAGAGACAGAAAATATCAGTTGAAAACCTGATAACATCTCTTGATGTCGATGAAAAAGCTCGGGCTAAAGATAACATTGAGAAGGGGAACGAGAAAAAATCTAGCGCCCACTTTGTCTAGAGAAACCATGGCAAGAACAAGGGAAAGCCAAAGCAACCTACTTTCAATGCCAAATAAAATACCGCCTTTAAGAAGAAGAAGAAAGACAAAGCAGAGCTACTTTGCTTCGCGTGTGGAGAGCTTGGTCATTTTGCTAAAGATTGTCCGGAGTGAGCGGATAAGAAAGAGAAAAAGAAAGTTCACCTCGTGACTGCTAGCAGTGCTGATGACGAGTATGGTAATTTTCCTACTGTACTTTCAGTGTTTCAATCTCCAAGTTGGTGGGTTGATACAGGTGCTAATATTCACGTGCGTGCTGATATCTCTTTGTTTTCTTCTTACCAGGGGCTCCAAGGTTCCTCCGTCCTGATGGGGAATGGGTCACATGCTTCTGTTCGTGGTGTTGGCACGGTAGATTTGAAGTTTACTTCGGAAAAGATCGTGCAGTTGAAGAACGTACATCATGTCCCTACTATTCGCAAGAACCTTGTTAGCGTCTCCCTTCTATTGAGATATGGGTTTAAGGTAGTGTTAGAGTCTAATAAAGTAGTCATGTCTAAGCATGGACAATTTATTGGTAAAGACTATGATTGCGGAGGCTTGTTCCGCCTATCTTTGGCAGATTTTTGTAATAAGTCAGTGAATCATATTTGTGGCACGATTAATGATAATTCGAGTGTTTGGCATTCTCGCTTATGTCATGTTAACTTTGGATTGATGTCACATTTGTCTAGCCTGAATTTAATTTCAAATCTCACTATTGCCAAAGGTTCTAAGTGCCATAGCTGTGTGCAATCTAAGCAACCTCGAAAGCCTCATAGGGCAGCGGAGGAGAGAAACTTGGCGCCTCTAGAATTCATACATTCTGATCTTTCCAAGATGAATAGTGTGTTGATAAAAGGTGGAAAGAGATATTTCATGACTTTAATTGATGATGCAACTAGATTTTGTTATGTTTACTTGCTTAAAACTAAAGATGAAACGCTAGACTACTTTAAAATCTATAAGGCTGAAGTTGAAAATCAACTAAAGAGAAAAATTAAACATCTAAGGTCAGATCGTGGTGGTGAATATTTTCCTATATTATTTGATGAGTTCTGTGCGGAACATGGTATTATTCATGAGAGGACAGCTCCCTATTCGCCCGAATCAAACGGGATTGCCGAGAGGAAAAACCGCACGCTGACTGACTTGGTGAACGCCATGTTAGACACTGTTGGTCTATCTAAGGCATGGTAGGGGGAAACTTTATTGACTGTGAGTCATGTCCTGAATAGAATTCCAAACAGAAATAAAGAGACAACTCCATATGAGAATTGGATTGGAAGGAAATCATCACTTTCATACTTGCGCACGTGGGGATATTTGGTGAAAGTCAATGTCCCAATTTCTAAGAAGCGTAAGCTTGGACCAAAGACTGTGGATCGTGTCTTTCTAGGATATGCTCACCATAGCATTGCCTATAGATTTTTAGTAGTAAAATATGAAGTTCCTGATATGCATGTGGATACAATTTTTGAATCTCATGATGCTACATTTTTTGAAAATATATTCCCTATGAAAGATATGTGTAGCAATGCTAAATTTTCCTCTAAGATAGCTCCTGATTTTACTGTACCTATTGAATCTTCTATTGAGTCATTTGAGCAACCACCTGAAGAAGTCCTTGAGGAGAATGGCAATGACGTTCCTGCGAGGAACAAGAGACAAAGGATTGCAAAATCTTTTGGTGATGATTTCATTGTGTATCTTGTGGACGATACTCCTACCTCTATTACAGAGGCATACGCATCTCTAGATGCAGATGATTGGAAAGAAGCTGTTCGCAGTGAGATGGACTCGATTCTTTCTAATGGAACTTGGGAGTTATCTGAGCTACCTTTTGGTTATAAACCAATTGGATGTAAGTGGGTGTTCAAGAAGAAGCTTAGGCCTGATGGTACTATTGACAAGTACAAGGCTCGGCTTGTGGCTAAGGGTTATACCCAGAAGGAAGGCGAAGATTTCTTTGATACTTATTCACTTGTTGCTAGAATGACCACTATTCGAGTGCTACTTTCTCTGGCTGCCTCTCAGTATTTCACAAAAATTTCATCTCTTCCGTGGCCGATTGGATTTGGGTCAGTCGATGATGTTCTGGCCTCATGGCTGGCGGATGGAAGATGCCTGCATGGAGACGCCACCTACTCCTGGAACTGTACTCCCGTCCTCCACCTCATATGCCCGTATGCCGCCACCATCATAGGCCGCCGCCGTCTGCAACCGGTCAGTACATGTTTCGCTATTTGTTTCGGTAGATTGTCAATATAATCCTCCTCCTTCAATCAGAGCAGAGCTGCTGCCGGAGAACCGGCCGGTGGGGTTCCTCCCCGGCGGCGAACAGTGGCGGGAGAGCAGGCCTAGACCTCGGCGCACCCGGAAGTTTCCACAGCTTGCCTCGTGGTGGTCCATGGCAGCCCGGCCGTTGTGCAGGCTGCGTCGGTGGCAGGGGGCTCCGGCATCCGTCTTGCCCTGGTCGTGCGCCGGCGGCGAACGCCCTGCAGCAGCTGCCCGCGAGCTCGGGCCCGGCCTGGCTGTGCGCTGGCCGCGGCTGCCGATGAGACTCCAGCCCTGGCCTGGCCGTGCTTCCGCGCCGAGAGGGTCGGACGTGTTGGGGCGGACGTGGGGGGCTGCCGGGGGAGGGGGGGCGGCGCCGGGGAGGGCGGACGTGGTGGAAGGGGTGGCGCCGATGTGGTGACCGGTCGGGGGTGGACGCAGGGAAGCGATAGTATCAGGGAGACTGGGACTTTCTTTTCTCGATGGATTGGGATGGTGGAGCCGGACGGGTGCTGTCTGGTGGAGCCGGACGCGGGTTGTGCCTGTTGGTGCGGTTGGTTGGATGAGGTGACGGGTGGGGCTGGCTGTGTCTGAATAGAGCTATATATATATATATATATATATATATATATATATATATATATATATATATATATATATATATATATATATATATATATATATATATATATATATATATATACACTGGTGGAGCCGGACGCGGGTTGTGCCTGTTGGTGCGGTTGGTTGGATGAGGTGACGGGTGGGGCTGGCTGTGTCTGAATAGAGCTATATATATATATATATATATATATATATATATATATATATATATATATATATATATATATATATATATATATATATATATATATATATATACACGTGCTATTCTACGCCCTAGGTGTAGAATACTATTCTACACCGAGCTATTATACTGAACAAAATTCAGTACTGTTCAGTAGTCGCGTTTCAGTATTATTCAGTATTTCGTGGTACTGTGCGTAGTACTGACTGATACTGAACACGGTTCAGTAGTACTCAGTATTTTTTTAGGTCAATTTTGGCTTGTGTTGTAGAATAATATTCTACACCTAGAGTGTAGAATAGCGCTGCCGTGTATATATATATATATATATATATATATATATATATATATATATATATATATATATATATATATATATATATATATATATATATATATACCGCAAATCGAATAATGATTATGTGAAGGCCTGAAGGGTCTATCGCTGATTCCTACCATCATGTTCCTATCCAGCACAGAAAACAGCGCACCACTAATAAAAATGCATCCCAATTCAAAGAAATCAGATCCAAACTATATCAGCCACTTATACGCGAGGGATCTTTAGCAATAATAACAGTAACAAGGGCAAGCGAAGGGGAGGAGCGGAGCACGTACCAAAGATGGTGTTGGTGGGGTTCATGGCGACCTGGTTCTTGGCGGCGCCGCCGATGAGCCGCTTGGTGTCGGTGAAGGCGACATAGGATGGCATGGTGCGGTTGCCCTGGTCGTTGGCGATGATCTCCACCCGGTCGTGCTGCCACACGCCGATGCACGAGTAGGTGGTGCCGAGATCGATCCCGATCGCCGGACCCTCGCCCTTGGCCATCGCCGCCGGAAACGCTTGCTCGAACGGGAGAAGGGAATCGAAACTAGTGGAAGGACTTGAGGAACTAGTGAATTCTCAGGGAATTTGGGTCGCCGGATTTTCTTCTGCAACTGGGCTGGGGAGCGGAGGAGGCGAGGGCATGGGGTTTTACGAGCGGTGACGTGGTTTCCAGAAAGTTCGAGCGCGGCCGAGACGGGGCCGTTGGATACAGATCGGAGGGGCGTTCGGGAAGGGTCTAGATGGTGCAGGTTCAAGAGGGTTCAGGAGCCGAGCCAATGGGAGCGTGACAAGTAGGCACGTCGGCAAGGCTCTGGGGCCGGGGTGACTCTCCGGTCTTTGGTCTCATGATGTGTCGGTTTTGCGTCCCGGCGGCAGGGCCGTCGACAAGGGTGTGCAAGCTGTTCGATTGAACCGGGCCAGCAGGTTTCAGAGACAAGCATGCGTTTATAATCTTTCCTGGCATACGGGCGTTGGTCGGCTCGTTCCCTGGTTTGTCTAACGATCGGTGCCAACAGATCTCCTTCGCTCCACCGGTTTCTTAAAAAAAACACATCGATATTTTCTTTCTCTACTGCCGTATGCATGCAACCGCCGTGGGAGCATCCACCGCGCCACCCGCCCGCCGTTGGCCTTTTCCAACGTGGTCGCCTTCTCCACCCACGGCCTTTCAGTTCGGACGCCACGCACCCACTCCTCCTTGCTGCTGCTACACGTCCATCCTGCGTGCGCTCGCTTTTGCCCGTCGCGCGCGCCGCTCGCCCGGCCAAGCCAAGCCCGGTGCTGCTAGCGATGGTGGTGGTGCTCGCGCGGCACCGGCTCTGACCCCAATGGAATCACTCGGCCCCGGGCTCCACATGTTGCGAGCACATGTTTCAAGCGTTTCGGATGTTTATGTTTTAAGTGTTTTATGCGGATGTTACAAAAATAGATCGGCATGTTGCATATGTTGCAATGATTGTAAACGTATGTAGCAACTGTCTGTTTCCAATAATTCATCTATTTTTCAGACGTATATTGCAAGTGTGTTTATCCAGCGCCGGTCCTAGGATCTCGAGGGCCCTCTGGCGAACTCGTCGCGATGGCCCCTCTAGACCATAAAATCTTATAATATATAGGCTAATTTTACTTGTAAAGGGAAAGCAAACCTAATAATATATTTTTAATTTAATGTGTCTGATAATTATCGAAAACGAGAAACAATGTAGACTAAAAAGCAATATATTTGTACTTCTAAAACTAATATGATTACCTTAAAGAAGAATAGAGCAAAGTTTCATGCTCAACTAACAAACACTTAATTTCATAAATCAATGTGTTCTTAGGTAACATTCTAAAATTCTAACAACCTAAGTTAGAAAAAAAAACATGACTATATGAGTACAGAGTACTAGAAGTCAAGAATACTATACAAATAATAAATTTAGATTATAAAATTAACAAGAAAAAAAATACCTAGGCGCCTAGGGCCTGGATAGTTTGGAGATGAACTGCCTAGTCATCGTCGTCGTGGTCTCGTGGATCCCTGCCTTGTCTGGTCGCCGGCTCGCCACCGTCACGTTGGGAACTCGGGCATCGGTGACTCGCCATTGCGATCTCGCGTCTGGTGTCTCACGATCGCAATTCGCAAGTCGCGATGTGGGGCGTGTGGAGCGGCACTACGGCGCGGCTCCTCGTCTCCTGGAAAAGAAAGAGATCGACACTGATCTTCTTGCCTCCTTGGGCCGGCCTCCTGGGAAAGAAAGAGCCAAAGAGGTTGTAGTTAGCTTGCTAATGGGCCTGCTAGCTTCTCTATCTTCTCATTAAGCCTAATATTTTTTTGATAGATTCATTAAGCCTAATAGACTATAGGGGCTGGGGTGTTTACATACCTGGGCTTGGGCCCCTCCCCGGCTTGGGCCCTCGGCCGTCGCACCCCATGCCCCCCTATAGGGCCGGCCCTGTGTTTATCTGGATGTTGTATTTGTTACCTATGAATCAGAATCACCAATGAACAGCCATACCTAACAAAATAAATGAAGCACGTACAGGCCAGACAGTATCATGAGAGAGTGACGGCAGAGAAGAAGAGGCCTTCCATGACAGGCAAGAGCCAGTCAGGCTAGCCAAGGTGACCGCCCACAAACCCCAGCTGAACTGGCCATGCAACCGGAACTCGCAAGGCCATGTAGGCAAGTCATCCTTGGCTACCAAAGGCTGGCTCTGGCCACCATGCAAGGCCCCTCTCCTTCTTGTTCTACTATGAGCCTCAGCTCACTGTTCCTATCTGGGGAAAAACCCCATGCGACACCCCTGTTTGTCCCAACCGGGAATCAAACCTGGGTGGGCTCGCTCCCCAACCGGAGACGAAGCCACCGCACTACGAGCGCGTTCGCTTCTTGTTCTTGTTCTTCGTCCTTATCAGTGGGTGATCTGCGAGGCACCACCGCTTGACACCTCGGTATTTATAGCAGGAAAGGGAATACATAGGATGAACCAGACTGCTCCACCGATGCCGACTCAATGCATATCGGTTTCCCACGTCCACAGCTTTATTTCCTGGATACTGATTACCGATCGTTGAGAAAATAAGATTGGTACCGGCCGGAATATATTCATATTCAGCTAAGGTTGCGGCGCCAGGGCATGTGCATTTTCAGACGAGGTGAACGTGCTAGCTGCATTTGCCATTTATGAGAAATCTGAAAAACTCCAGATGTGCAGTGATTCGCGCAATCTGAAGGAAATCTCCATATTCTCTTTGGATAGTATCACTGGGAAGGAATTCATCTCCCTGATGAGTCGCTGATTCTTTTGCAAGGAGCCAGTGTCATGCACCACTATGTTTAAAGTTATTTTGTTCCCTCAATTTGAGTTTGACCTGCATTATATTATATATTGATAATACCGTGGTTAGGTCCTCCACATGGTGGTAACTGGTACTGGCAGCGGTAGGTAAGCATACAAGAATAACCCCTCACAATGCAATATGATCGATTAAAAAACATTATTGCATCACCTTGTTGGTTAATGCAATCAGCTACCGCTGCCAGACAATGAACATGTGGTAGCATATCAGCAATCTTGTTGTACAAGAGTTTTTGTTGATCGTGGACTCTTGCTGCTTTGAAGAGTTATGACCATAGAGGTGTCGCACTTCTCACTTGTCCCCTTCTTTTATAAGAGCATCTTGGCCTTATCAGCCTAGTAAGGGTTAGTAGATTTTTTTTATAACTTTCTGTTCATTTTTGCAACTTTCCTATGTGTCAATCAAGAACGGAAAAATGTCCTACTCTTGCAATAGGAAAGGAGACAGAAACTGGCATAAAAAAAAGGAGACAGAAACTGAAGTCTTTGGAATGGGAATATAATCTCCAAACTTTTGATAATAGAATGGTTATTTGAATAATTTCTCTTCTCATGCATAGAAATATGAACGTGGGAAACCACTACTAGAGAGAACTTTGTGAAACTAAGTCAGAAAGGAAATATACACTAAAATGGTTGAGAGTTTTGCTGGCATGTAGATCATCTCTACTTTTCTTTGTCAAGTGCATTACAGGCATAGATGCTCGCATACATACACGTGCACTCACTGGCAAATCCAGGGCACGGCGACCCAGCTGGTTGCCCGCCCAGGCTTTGGTGCCGGCGCACACTAAGGTATTTCTCACATCATGCTCTGCAGCAAGCTTAAAAATACGTAATCTTACCGTCGCCACGAGGTTCGCCCAGGCTGTAGGGTCGAGATGGCAGACTAGAGGGAAGGGTGAATAGTTATTTCTAAAACTTAATCACGCCGGCTAACCGAAACCATTACGGAATTAAAACTATCGGTCTAGCTAAGACTACGCCCCTCTATCTAAATTCATAAGTATCTTATAAAGATCCTAATTAAGCAACCAATGTGCCGGGCTAGTTAGAGATCACTTAATCAATTCTAGAGCAAGGTCATACAAACCTATGCACCAGTACTTTAGTAACCGAGAAGCTCCTACACTTGCTAGTGATACAAAAGCACAAAGCTCCTAAGCTCACTAGTAATGCTCAATAACAAGGCTATACAAGCCAATTAGAGAGCGTAAAAACACTTAGCTATACAAACTAAGCAATATGACTAACAAGGTTACACAAACCAAATTAGTCACGCAAGGGAGCTACTTTTATGCTACATAAGCAAGAAGGTAACTAGCAAGCTATATAAGCACAACTAGTTACAAGAGCAACTACACAAGCAAAATATATAAAATGTAAATACAAGGCTTGTATTCGGGGATTGCAAACCAACGGGAAGAACAATGTTGACACAATGATTTTTCTCCCAAGACTCACGTATTTGCCAATACGTTACTCTCCGTTGTGTCGGCCGCTCACTTGGTGGTTCGGTGGCTAATTGGCATCACCCGCCAAGCCCGCACGTCGGGTACCGCAAGAACCTACCCACAAGTGAGGGTAGCTCAATGACACGCACAACTAGTGTTGCTCTTCGCGGCTCCGGCGAGGTGAGCACGGTACCCCTCACAAATCCTTCTTCGGAGCTCCGCACAATCTTCTTGTGGGCTTCACGACAGAGAACTCGCCATCAAGCCGTCTAGGAGGTGGCAACCTCCAAGAGTGGCCCCGTTCGGCTGTGCTGATAAGCCGGCTAAAAACACTATTAACTAATTTGTTGGGAGAGAAAACCACTGTTCCGGCTGAAAAAACAAGCTGAAAAGTACGGATTATAAGTCGGATGAACAGGGCCAGTAACAAGCACCACCGGCTTGCAACTTGATCACCTAGTGTCACTCGATGCAACCTCACGATGCAACGCACTAGAATCACACTCACTCGCAATCAGATCGCACTCTTGCAAGCACAAGTGATTTAGAGGACATCCAAGCACTCCTACACAAGCCACATAGGCGTGAGGGTGCTCAGCAACCAGCCCAAGGCCGACCACCACTTCTATTTATAGCCTCAAGGGCTAACAGAGCCGTTATCCCACCACTGGGCACTTTCCACACTAATCGGACTCGTAGGTCACAGTGACCGGACATGCAGGTCATAGAGTCCGGTTGTGCGCCACATGTACTAGCCTTTCGAAGATGACCGTTGCTTGCCAACGGCTAGCTCCCGCACGTGCATACTCCTAACCAGACGCGCCTAGGTTCATCGACCAAATGCGCTGAGGCCGAGTGCGGTCACCAATGCATCACTGCACAACTGACCGGACTCTCTTTTCTTCTATGACCGGACTTGACTCTCCCAGAGTCCGGTCACTTCCAGAGAGGTTCCAGAGAGCTCTTTTGATGACCGGACTCACCTAGCGTCCAGTCGCTTCTGTACGTGAAGAAAACACTGACCAGACTCTCTGACTGGACTTGCAGGTGCTAACTTGACGCGCAGGTCACAGAGTTCGGTCACAGACCTTTCAATGCTAAAACGGCTATAACTCTTAGCTCTGAACTCCGAATTCTATGACCTTAGACATTTTGGAAAGCTTACTCAGACGGCTACACAACCCACTAGTAAGTTTGATCCAAAGAAAAATGGGTCAACACAGAATTCTAATCCAAGGACCATCCTAAAGTTTGGAGTACACCGAAAAACCTTTTTCTCTTCTCTAAGTTGATCCAAATCAACTCCAACAACTTCTCCTTTGCAAATGTGCCAACACCACCAAGTCTACACCACCCTGTGAATGTGTGTTAGCATTTTCACAAACATTTTTCAAAGGATTAGTCACTCTATTCACCACGCCACTCGATCCTAGCAACAACACAAAGTTAGATCGCTCAAGTGGCACTAGATGACCGATATGCAAATAAGTTTGTCCCTCTTGATAATATGGCCATCTATCCTAAATCTGATCATAAACTTCTCTACACACCTATGACCGGTGAAATGAAATGCCCTACAAATATACCTTTGTCTTACGCATTCTATTTCATCTCCTTTGATGTTGATGCAACATGTGCACCAACCTTGATCAACAAATGATATGATCCACTTCATATCATCACATTCTAATTTGGTGGGTCCAATTGGTTTGGGACCACTACTATTGTAGAAATAATTTGCCCTCAGCAGGTAGACCACTTAGAGGCTTCTTTCGGTGGAAAGACATTCTGAAATTGCTAGATTCTTACAAGAGTATGGAAAGAATAAACTTTTGGACCACTACTTTTTGACCTTTTGGATGGAAGAATCTATCATCAGTCTTACCCTGAGCTTTTTTCATATGCTAAGTCACATTATATTTCTCTAAATGTTGCAGTCTCCAATATTTCCTTTCAAAACCTCTTTCATCTACCAATGTCCATTGAAGCTTTTGGACAATTTCAGGAGCTCTCTAATTCTTTCTAATCCCTTCAACTCAATCAGTCCAATGATGTTTGGTCCTATGTTTCGGGTTCACCTTTTTATTCTTCTAAGCAGGATTACAAATAGTTAATTGGTCAGCATTAGGTTCATCACTCATACAGGTAGCTCTGGACATCTGCTTGTCAAAATAAAAGAAAATTCTTTTTTTTTGGTTAGTCTAAAGTGACAGATTGAGCACCACAGCTCTGCTTAAATGAAGAGGTATGCATCTGGAGGATTATAATTGTGTTTTCTGTGCTCTCAACATTAAAGAAGACTTGCTTCACATGCTCTTTCACTGCCCCTTTGCGATGGCTTGCTGGTACAGTTTACACATTTTCATACCCAATTCAGAGGATGTTTCAGTCATTTTGGAGAGTTTCAAAGATCAGTTAAGGGTCCCCTCCTTCATGGAAATCATCATCACAATGTGTTGGGCTATTTGGATAATGAGAAATGACATCATTTTTAAAAATCTAGCACACTCGGTTCAGAGATGCAGGAATGTCTTCAAAAATGAGTTTGCTCTAGTTATTCTAAGAGCAAAGACACATTATCACCCTCTTATAGATCAAAGGCTAGACAACTTTGTGTAATCTTAGCTATTTTTTCCTCACCTTTTATGTTTCTTGATTCTGCTGTTGTAAGACTCTATAAATTTTTGTAAATATTGAAATAAAATTCCAGTAGGGGCTCCACCCCTCCTATTTCATAAAAAAATCTTAAGATGATGAGTTACGATAAACACCTCATTGAGCACCCATGATGACTTGGGAGATTCAAACCTAGGTAAACAGGTTCAACATCGAGGAGAGCTCAGTTCACAAGTCATCTCTACTTCTTTTTGTATGTGTAATGTTTTATTGCCCACCGTGCACTAATTGTAGCACACAATTTTCTAAAAAGCTAGACACTCGCCATATGTAAGCCCATGAAGTCAAATTACACATATGGCTACATATAAGGGGTAATATCAAAAGAAAATGTTTATTATATAATGTATTAGTATAGAGAATACAACCTTATATAGCAAACAACAGAAATACAAATTCGATCTTCAGGCGAAGACTCCAGCACCACAGGAACAACTGACTGGTTGATCACAAGCCTAAACTCCTCCATACTCTAGCAATCTGGTACCCCATCCAGGATCTTTCCAAAGAATTGTGAATAAAGAAAGCTAAGTACATATCATACTCAACAAATACAACATGGGGTTATGAAGCACAAAGGGTTAGACATGGGTTTACAATAGTTAGCATTTTTAGGAGTCAAGTTTTAACATTAGAGTAGTAGCAAGTTCAGTTTAAGCCCCAAATAACCAATGATCAAGTATAAGAGCAATCAACATCATAAGAATAATATCATAAGTAGAGGAATTACTTGGTAAGTTTTTTCCAAGACACTCATGACCGTGAGCATGGCTGTTATAATAGTTTTTAGACGCTCTGTATAGGTTGTACAACTTTACCCATTGCTGGTGTTTCTTAGCATCACCACTAGGATTGGTGTTTCCTAGCAATGGCACTAGAAATGCCGTGATGATATTTCTGAATGCATACAGAAATATTCCGCAAGTGCACGGATATATCATTGTAGCATTTCACTCGAAAGTATTCGGGTATCGTTCATTTATATTTTTCCAAAGGAAGGCATGATGTAAAAGTCTCTAGTAAGGACATGATCAAAATAACATGACTGTATAATAGACCAAAGTTCATAATAGGGGATAATAATCCAGGATAAATATTGGATAGTGTGACACACACTCAGGCCAATCTCAAGGATAAAGATAAAAGAAAGAATAAAGAATATACCTAAACTAGAGTAGGCTTATCTTGTATAGCTATGCTAAGATGAGCAGATGATCATACAAATACATGAATTTCTAAGGTTAGAGTTCTAAGTTAAGATAGCTTTGGTCATTATAAACTTACTTCGAGCACCGGCTTATGCTTGGTCTGCCAAGCGATATAGGCCTCCAGCACCGTACCCGGACATGGTGGATTATGAGGGACAGACAGGGCTGTCACCACCTGCCGCCTACCCCTCAACCATGGGGAACGAGGCAAATGAAGGTAGCCTCTAGCCTAGACACCAAGTCTATGCTATTGACTACTACTCTAGCGTCGGCCAGGAACATCCGTCCTTATCAGGAATCCTCTACTAGAGCATCTGCCACGAGGACAGACGACGAACCCACAAGAATATAGTGACCAAAACTAATCTTAAATTAGAACCCACTACCTCAATTTAGGTCTCGGTCTATACATGTATATTGTATGAAAGGTTAAGCATAAAGTTTCATATGCTAAATGAATAACATAAGAACTTTGCTCTAGTTTCATAACATAGCTATATTGATAAAATGAGAACAAGAACATAAGGGAACTCTTCATATTATTCATACCAAGTTTGCCCCTAGAAATTCAAGCTCTCTAATGAAGCTTTTTGCCTAGCTCCAACAAAACTAAAAAGGTAAAAAGATACAAGTGGAGGGAGAAAGGCTTCTTGAGTTGTGGTGTGTGTTGAAATGAGAGCTCTCCTCCTCCTTATATACTAGCTAGAGGTCGGTTTGGACGTGATATACATGGAAACCTAAAAGCTCTAGTTTGGTTTTGGTGAATTGATGAAACCCTATGTGCTAACCTAGTTTATCTAAGTGATTATGAGATAGGTGGCACAATCCAAGTGGTGGAGCAATTGAAGTCCAAAGGTTGTGATGTTGGACATGTGATGATGATCAACCTCTTCATTTGAAAAAGAAGAAAGAGAAAAATAGAAAGCTTAAGGCAAAGGTGAAATATTGTAGGAGCTTTTTGGTTTGGTGATCGAGACACTTAGCGAGTGTGATAACATTTAGGAGTGATAGCCGTACTATTAAGAGGGGTGAAACTCATATCAAAATGCGGTTCTCAAAGTACCACTAGATGCTCTAACTCATTGCATATGCATTTAGGATCTAGTGGAGTGCTAACACCCTTAAAAATATTTTTGAAAATATGCTAACACACATGCACAAGGTGGTACACTTAGTGGTTGGCGCATTTAAGCAAGGGTGGTAAAGTTTGGAGTTGAGGAGACGCTGTTTTAGGTGACCGAACGTAGGACCGGATGTTGGACCTGCGCGTCCAGTCACTGTAACACCCTAAAATTTGAAGAGAAGAAAAATAGGAAAATGTGATTTTTATATTTATTTTTGTGAAGCATGCAAATTTAGAATAAGAATAACTTTTATAAATTTAAAATCAAATATAAGGGTAGAAACATGATTGAGCATTCATGCTGCTGCATTTGAAGTTTTGTATTGAGTGGTTTAAATCAAATTCAAATTTGATTTGAAAATCATTTGAAAAATGAATTTGAAAAAAAAATTGGAAAAAGGATTCTTTTTCTCTCTCTGCTCTCGGGCCGGCTTTCTTCACGGTCCAGCGAGCGCGGCCCATTCTTTTCTCTCTCTCGGCCGGCCTTCTCATCCTGGGCTGAGCCCGCGTCAGCAGCCGCGGCCCACTAAGCCAGCCGCCGCCCGTTTTTCTTCTGGGTCGCCGACATGTGGGTCCCGCCTGTCAGCGTCTCCTTCTACCTTCCTTTCTTCTTCCTCCGGCTCCGCACCGCCTTCCCTCTCTTCCCCGATCCGACTCGATCTTCCAATCCCTCTCTTTCCTTCTATAGCGGTGCCATCGGGGTATAAAAACGGAGCCTCCGCACTATTCCGCCCCGTCCTAACCCTTTTGGAGCAGCCAAAACCGCCTAGGGTCGCCACCGTGAGCACCACCGCCTCCACCGTCCGCCACCGCAAGCGCACCGCCGTCCCTTGCCCTCGTTCTTGTCCGGGGTGAGTTCGCCGTGCTCCAAGCTACCTCCCGGTGTATCCCTTTCGTCGAATGGTGCCCGGAGTAGTGTTTTCGCATGTTCCGACGATGGCGCCGCCGCGGGAAGCTCGCCGGCGGCCGGAGTCCGGCCGGAGCGCCGCCGGATTTTCCCAGATCCAATCTGGACCGTCCGATTCGAATCCAACGGGTGTAATTAGAAGATACCGTTTCGGCTGTCGTTTTTGTTAAAGAGCCCTTGATGTTTTCACAATTATAACCCGCGGTCCAAAGCGTAATCTGGAAAATACGTTTTTGTTAAATGAAAACGTAATTCGTTTCGGAAAAAGAAAAATACACTTTCTGATATTTACAGTTTTGCCATTCAGTTTGTTTTAGTTGTAGAATCTTCGTTTTAACTCCGAATTGGTCCATTCGAATTGCGTTAGATTCATATTTGCGAGCTCTATGTAATGATACAACTGTACAGTAGGTTTGGATTAATTTATTTTCGAGTTTTAATTAAAGTATTTATTTTTCTATAGGAAATCTTTGGAAATTCATAACTTTGTCGTTTTAGCTCCGTTTTTCGTGATCTTCGCGTCTGTGTGATCCTAGCGAGTTGTAGATTCGTTTTAAAGACTTTTTATCTTATTTTCTTACTGTTGGTGTATTGTTCTAATTATAGCCTTGTTTGTCTATGCATGATTGCCTCTGGATGTGTGTTGTTGATATTGGTTGATCGAGTATAGACGGTGAGCAATTCGTTGGAGATCAAGAGCCTTACTACGAGCAAGATCTTCAGGACCAGTTTGAGCAAGGCAAGTATAGCATGGGATTATCCTTGTTGTCCTATTCACCTTATGCAATTACTATCATTATGCATTTATTCCTTGTTAAGGATGACTTAGAGATTGATCCTATACCTTGGTACCTATTGTGATGCATGGAGTAGTATGGCTAGTGCTTAAACATGGACTATGATCATGTAAATTGATTAGAGGAATATGCAATAAACATTAAAAGATGACTTTGATTAATGTTTAAAGGGGATTAGAGCATGTGGGTTACTTTTGATGCTCTAATTGCTCTCCATAAGGACTCATCTATAAGCGACAATCCGGGATTTACAGTACAACTGTGGGGGCTATATGGCTCTGGCTTTAGTCATAGAGAAGGACCTTTTCTAGCTTGTTAGAGGTAACCTTTTTGGCGTAAGAATGGCTTGACGAATCGGGTATAGTGCGGCCTCTGTCCTTATGTGTATAGGCTGCGGGTTATTGTGCCATTTGGAAGGGGGCTCTACATCTGTTTGCCGAGTGAATCTAATGGCCCTAACTTGTTAGACGAACCTTCGAAAGACTTCATAGTGTTTACCCTGCCTGCTCACCTTGGTAGTGTTTTGGGAGTAATTAACCCGGGCATTTGGGTAACACGACTCACAGTGAAAGTGTACAACCTCTGCAGAGTGTAAAACTGTTATAACAGCCGTGCTCACGGTCACGAGTGGCCTTGGACCCTTATGGAATAGTTGAATAATTGTTTATGTTTATGTTTTTGCTATTCATTAATCATTTCACATGGATCATATGTTTATGGTTTACATTGAGACCTTTTGATGCTATTGATATGCTAAAATCATGTTAACTAAAAGCTACATGCTGATAAACCAATGATTATGCCCTTTTGAGCCTCATGAACCCCATGTTACACTTGTTGAGTACGAGGTGTACTTACGCTTGTTTATTTTTCTTATTTGGATAAAATCCCGGATGGGTAACAGATGGACGTAATAGTGACTACTACGCCTACTTCCCTGAGGATTACTAGTCTTGCTGTCAACCAGTCAATGTACCTATGACTGGAGCTACCACGAGAGATTTTTATTTATACTTCCGCTACATTTGTGTTAAGACTAAGTGTTTAAATATCGTGATGTAATGACATTTGCCATGATACTTCTGTTATAATTTGTGATCTTATGTGTGATTGATCTCTGGGCGCACATAAGGGTAAGCATTCCATTTGGTCGATAAATGGGTGTGACAAATTGGTATCAGAGCTCTTGTTGACTGTAGGACGCAAGCCTAGCTAGAAATGGTCGATTTAGTATCATCTTTACACTATTTTTATGCTCACTATCTTGCTCTTGTTATTTGATAAATTTTTATGCTTCTTATGTCTCATTCTATTACGAAATTTTGCCTCTATTCTGACTTCATCTAAAAATTCTGTAGATGACCCGTGACCGTAAGACTGCCCGCATCAGCTCTGGAGGATACTACCCACCTCGTGCCCTGCTTGCAACCGAAGAGCCACAAGAGCCAGAACCTTAGGAACAGGAGCAGACCCCTGTAGCACCAGTCCAAGCACCAGCACCTCCCCAGGAAGAGACTGAGCCTGAAGAAGATCCAGAAATCGTCGAGATTGAAGATGGTGAGGAGGAAGCTAATGGAGGAGTACAACCCCCGCCTCCACCACATGAAGCTCCTGAAGATATGCCACCTCCTCCAATGGGGTGGACTGTGAGGATCTACCACAGGAATGGAGGGGATGCTGTTTCTCATATTCGCCTAGTGGGGATGCTCACTGCTTACTTCGCTGATTGGCATCCAGCCGTGGAGTACGTCTGCTGGGAGTACACTCATCCACTGGAGGACACGTACTGGAAGGCAAGGGCAAGCATCTTTACACACAAGCAAGACAAGGGGGCATATCAGCTGGACAGGATGTTCTCTCATGTGGGACATCGAGCTACTATAGAGGATAGCATTGAAGATGCTGCTTTTGAAGCATGTATGGGTCTCCGCTATCTTCGCTTTAACCTTATGAAGCATGACATTCATCGCTTCCTTCCTCGTGCACACCCCGAGCTTGGATGGGCTATGACAGATCCAGTGCAGCTAGAGCCACTACCTCGGGTGATGGTGAACTTTGTCTATGATATGATGGACAGGAAGCTGCAACTAGAAGAGATGGTGAGGGCACAAGAGAAGACTATCAAGAGGTGCCAAGCAACCATTGATGAGCTCCGAGCAAACCAAGGCAAGCCCAAGATCTATGAGACATTAGAGCATGAGTCACTTCCTTAGGAAGTAGGAGTCCTTTATGTAATAAGAACGTTCTTAGTAACGTCAGTTGAGTCAGTCGAGTCTGTCGTGTGGTTTGAACTTTGGTGTGCTAGTTGCTTTATTATTATGCTTATGTGTGAGTTGGATTTTTGTTTGAGTGTTGGGACTTGTAGGCATGTCTACAAGTTCCATTCTTAAGAATAATCAGTTTATTAGTCAAGGAATAATAGTTGGGTTTGATATTATCTCGTTTCTGTCCTTGCTGTTTTCTGGAGCAGTCTCCAATGTTTCTGCTATAGTTTAAAAACGGTTCGTGCAACATTTATGAAATTTTTATGAGAGAAACTAGACTCAAGCATCTTTCAAATGCCACTGGAATCACCTTTTTATCTAATCTGGTTCGAGAGATATAATTTTCACAAGTTAAAGTTTCTGCACAGTCTGGAATCTGGAACAGTTTCTGTTACGCCTTATTATTCATAGACTTAACGACAGAATTTGGTCTTGAGGTCTGAATAGAAATTGTGGATAATTTCATAAGCTTTCCAACCATATAAAGCAAGCCTCTTTTGGACTTCTGTAGCCCGAGATATGATTGAAATACTGAACTGTCAATATTGCTACTCGTCCAGAAAACTTTCAGATCTCATTCTTAATCTTATAAGTGGTTGATAACCTGGATTTCTTAAAGTTTGCATGTTTATGGGTGGCAGATGGCCGGAAGAGGAAGAGGCAGAGGTCGTGGAAACATTCCCCCAAATCTACCACCACCACCGCCACCAACTATCGAGCAGTTGCTGGCAGTACAGACGCAGTTGATGCAACAACTGGTGCAGAATCAGCAAAATCAGCCAGTTGCTGGGGTTCAACCACGTGATAAGCGTGGTGAATTTTTGAAGGGTCGTCCCCTAGTGTTCACACATGCTGCTGATCCTTTGGAGGCCGATGATTGGCTTCGTGCTGTGGAGAAACAACTCACTATTGCACAATGTGATGACCGACAGAAGGTGTTGTTCGCTTCTGGGCAACTTCAGGGAGAAGCTCAGGATTGGTGGGAGTCATATGAGTATGGTCGTCCTACCAATGCTCCTGCAGTCACCTGGCAGGAGTTTAGAGAGAACTTCAGGGCTTACCATATACCTGAAGGAATGATAGAATTGAAGGCGGAGGAATTCAGGAACCTGACCCAAGGGTCAATGACTGTAGCTGAGTACCGTGACAAGTTTGCTCAATTGTCACGATATGCTCCACATGAGGTGGCCAATGACAATGATAAGCAGCGCCGCTTCTTGAAGGGATTATATGATGGACTACAGTTGCAGTTGATGTCCAATACCTATCCTAACTTTCAGACGCTTGTGAACCGCGCTATCGTGGTAGATAACAAGCGTAAAGAAATGGATGCAAAGAGGAAGAGGTTACAGGGACAAGCCTCCAATAGCAACACCCGTCCACGTACTGGCTTTCAACAGAATACTCAGCAGAGGCCTCCTTCTGGACAGTGGAATCGTGGTCAGGCCCCATTCCGTGGACAGTTCCCGCAACGTCCCCCATTCCAGCCACAGAATAGCAACCAACGTCCACCATAGCAGAATGGGAATCAAGTGCAGCGTCAGGGTCCTTCCAACAACACTCCTGCAAAGACTAGTGCTTCCAATACTCCCAACAGGTGTTTCCGTTGTGGAAAAGAAGGTCACTTGTCTTACAATTGCCCGGAGAAGCCTAACCAGCAGACTCCCCAGAGACAGAGCAGCCACCAGAAGCCCGCACTTAACTCGGGAAGGGTGAATCACTTGTCCTAGGAAACTGCAGTGGAGGAGCCAGAAGTTATGCTTGGTACGTTCGATGTCCACTCTACTCCCGCCACTATTCTTTTTGATTCTGGAGCATCACATTCTTTCATATCACAATCATTTATTAGAATACATAGAATCCATTTGTGTGCCATGAAGAACCCTATCTTAGTAAACTCACCTGGTGGAAGCATGCCAGCATCTTATCGCTGTCTTCCAATTAGTCTCAACTTAAGGGGGGTAGAGTTTACAGTTAGCCCTATAGTATTGAGAACAGCTGGGATTGATCTTATATTGGGAATGGATTGGATGATGCAACAACAAGCAGAGATTCAGTGTAAGGATAAATCAGTTGTGCTGACAACACCAAAGGGTGATAGAATCAGGGTTGAAGTAAAAGTGCAAAAACAAGAGACCGCTACAGTGAACCAGCTTAATGATGGTGCCAACCAGGAAGATCCCGTTGTGGAGGAGTTCCCAGATGTGTTTCCGAAGGAATTGCCAGGTATGCCACCAGACCGTGACATTGAATTTATTATTGAATTATTACCTGGAACTGCACCTATAGCTAAGCGTCCATATAGAATGGGAGTAAATGAATTAGAAGAACTTAAGAAACAAATTAAGGAGTTGTAGGATAAGGGTTTTATTCGTCCTAGTTCTTCACCATGGGGAGCACCAGTGATTTTTGTGGATAAGAAAGATGGAACTCAGAGGATGTGTGTAGATTATCGGTCTCTTAATGAGGTTACTATTAAGAACAAGTACCCATTGCCTAGAATTGATGACCTGTTTGATCAGTTAAGAGGAGCTTGTGTATTCTCCAAGATTGATCTTCGCTCTGGGTATCATCAATTGAAGATTCGTGCCAGGGATATACCCAAGACAGCATTTACCACACGGTATGGGTTATATGAGTATACTGTGATGTCCTTTGGTTTGACTAATGCTCCTGCATACTTCATGTATTTAATGAATAAGGTGTTCATGGAATATCTGGACAAGTTTGTAGTGGTATTCATTGATGATATACTAGTGTTTTCCAAGACGGAGGAAGAACATGCTGAACATTTGAGGTTGGTCTTGCAGAAGCTCAGAGAACACCAACTATATGCAAAAAGGAGTAAATGTGAGTTTTGGCTGAAGGAAGTTTCTTTTCTGGGTCACATTGTTTCAAATGGAGGAATATCAGTAGATCTTGGCAAGGTGAAAGATGTATTGAACTGGAAACCACCTATCAATGCAAGTGAGATCCGTAGCTTTTTGGGATTGGCTGGTTATTATAGGAGATTTATAGAGGGATTTTCAAAACTTGCAAAACCAATGACTGCATTGTTGGAGAAGAATGCCAAGTTTGTGTGGTCCGAGAAGTGTCAGGCTAATTTTGAGGAATTAAAGAAAAGGTTGACTACTGCACCCGTCTTAGTTTTGCCAGATCTGAATAAACCTTTCTCTATCTATTGTGATGCATCTCGATTGGGATTTGGATGTGTTCTGATGCAAGAAGGTAGAGTTGTGGCATATGCATCGAGGCAGTTAAGGAAGCATGAGTTAAATTACCCTACTCATGATTTGGAATTAGCTGCAGTAGTTCATGCATTAAAGATATGGAGACATTATTTGATTGGACACAAGAGTGATATATACACTGATCACAAGAGTCTAAAGTATATCTTCACTCAAACGGATCTGAACTTGAGGCAGCGTAGATGGTTGGAGTTGATAAAAGACTATGATCTAGAGGTGCATTATCATCCCGGAAAGGCCAACGTTGTAGCTGATGCTCTTAGTAGGAAAAGTTATGCAAATGAAATACAAGTAATGCCTATGCCAAAAGAATTGTGTGCTGAGTGCAAGCATCTGAACTTGGGATTTACTACTAATGCAGTGGAACTAGTATTAGAGCCTACCCTGGAGCAAGAAATCCGTAAAGGTCAGCAGAAGGATGAAAAGTTGAGAGAGATAGCTGAAAACATAGCGAAAGGTAAATCTCCAGGATTTCGTAAGGATGAAAATGGTACGCTATGGTTTGGGAAAAGGCTGTGTGTGCCCGAAGATAAGGATATCCGAATGGCAATTCTGCGTGAAGCTCATGAGTCAGCTTATTCCATACATCCGGGGAGTACTAAGATGTACTTAGATATGAAAGAGAAATATTGGTGGTATGGTCTAAAGAGAGACGTAGCTGAGTATGTTGCCTTGTGTGACACTTGTCAAAGGGTGAAAGCAGAACATCAGAGGCCTACAGGATTGTTACAACCTATGCAGATACCCGAGTGGAAATGGGAAGAGGTCGGTATGGACTTTATAGTTGGGTTACCATGGACTCAAAGAGGATATGATTCAATTTGGGTGATAGTGGATCGTCTGACTAAGGTTGCTCATTTTCTGCCTGTGAAGACTACATATAGCAGTGCGAAACTGGCAGAGTTGTATATGGAAAGAATAGTGAGTCTACATGGAGTTCCTAAGAAGATTGTGTCTGATCGAGGTACTCAGTTTACATCTCATTATTGGCAAAAGATACATGAATCATTGGGGACCAAACTAAATTTTAGTACAGCTTATCATCCCCAGACAGATGGTCAAATAGAAA
This sequence comes from Saccharum spontaneum, assembly GCA_022457205.1. Taxonomy (NCBI): domain Eukaryota; kingdom Viridiplantae; phylum Streptophyta; class Magnoliopsida; order Poales; family Poaceae; genus Saccharum; species Saccharum spontaneum. The sequence goes on along the minus strand of CM039600.1, from coordinate 24,924,044 downwards.
GAATTAATCAGATATTGGAAGATATGTTGAGAGCTTGTGCTTTACAATATGGGACTAGCTGGGATAAGAGTTTGCCATACGCAGAGTTCTCTTATAACAATAGTTATCAGAAGAGTCTTCAAATGGCACCGTTTGAGGCTCTGTATGGACGAAAGTGTAGGATCCCGTTGTTTTGGAATCAGACAGGGGAGAGTCAAGTGTTTGGGCCTGATGTATTAAAGGATGCTGAAAAGAAAGTGAGAATGATTCGAGATAATCTAAAAATAGCCCAGTCCAGACAGAAAAGTTATGCTGATACTCGCAGAAGGGAGTTGACTTTTGAGGTAGGGGATTATGTCTACTTGAAAGTGTCACCCATGAGAAGTGTGAAGAGATTTAACATGAAGGGTAAATTGGCACCAAGATATATTGGACCTTTCAAGATTATAGAGAGACGTGGTGAAGTGGCATATCAATTGGAATTACCCGAGAGCCTGGCAGGAGTACGTGATGTGTTCCATGTGTCCCAATTGAAGAAATGTTTACGAGTACCAGAAGAACAGATTCTGATAGAGGAACTCACTGTTAAGGAGGATCTTACATATGAGGAGTTTCCGATTAAAATTTTGGAGACTGCGGACAGAGTCACAAGAAGTAGAACAATCAAAATGTGTAAAGTACAGTGGAATCGGTATACCGCAGAAGAGGCTACTTGGGAACGAGAAGAGGATCTAAGAAAAACCTACCCGCAACTGTTTGAGTAAGCATCGGTCGAATCTCGGGACGAGATTCATTTTAAGGGGGGTAGAATTGTAACACCCTAAAATTTGAAGAGAAGAAAAATAGGAAAATGTGATTTTTATATTTATTTTTGTGAAGCATGCAAATTTAGAATAAGAATAACTTTTATAAATTTAAAATCAAATATAAGGGTAGAAACATGATTGAGCATTCATACTGCTGCATTTGAAGTTTTGTATTGAGTGGTTTAAATCAAATTCAAATTTGATTTGAAAATCATTTGAAAAATGAATTTGAAAAAAAAATTGGAAAAAGGATTCTTTTTCTCTCTCTGCTCTCGGGCCGGCTTTCTTCACGGTCCAGCGAGCGCGGCCCGTTCTTTTCTCTCTCTCGGCCGGCCTTCTCATCCTGGGCCGAGCCCGCGTCAGCAGCCGCGGCCCACTAAGCCAGCCGCCGCCCGTTTTTCTTCTGGGTCGCCGACATGTGGGTCCCGCCTGTCAGCATCTCCTTCTACCTTCCTTTCTTCTTCCTCCGGCTCCGCACCGCCTTCCCTCTCTTCCCCGATCCGACTCGATCTTCCAATCCCTCTCTTTCCTTCTATAGCGGTGCCATCGGGGTATAAAAACGGAGCCTCCGCACTATTCCGCCCCGTCCTAACCCTTTTGGAGCAGCCAAAACCGCCTAGGGTCGCCCCGTGAGCACCACCGCCTCCACCGTCCGTCACCGCAAGCGCGCCGCCGTTTTCGTCCATCCCTTGCCCTCGTTCTTGTCCGGGGTGAGTTCGCCGTGCTCCAAGCTACCTCCCGGTGTATCCCTTTCGTCGAATGGTGCCCGGAGTAGTGTTTTCGCATGTTCCAACGATGGCGCCGCCGCGGGAAGCTCGCCGGCGGCCGGAGTCCGGCCGGAGCGCCGTCGGATTTTCCCAGATCCAATCTGGACCGTCCGATTCGAATCCAACGGGTGTAATTAGAAGATACCGTTTCGGCTGTCGTTTTTGTTAAAGAGCCCCTGATGTTTTCACAATTATAACCCGCGGTCCAAAGCGTAATCTGGAAAATACGTTTTTATTAAATGAAAACGTAATTCGTTTCGGAAAAAGAAAAATACGCTTTCTGATATTTACAGTTTTGCCATTCAGTTTGTTTTAGTTGTAGAATCTTCGTTTTAACTCCGAATTGGTCCATTCGAATTGCATTAGATTCATATTTGCGAGCTCTATGTAATGATACAACTGTACAGTAGGTTTGGATTAATTTATTTTCGAGTTTTAATTAAAGTATTTATTTTTCTATAGGAAATCTTTGGAAATTCATAACTTTGTCGTTTTAGCTCCGTTTTTCGTGATCTTCGCGTCTGTGTGATCCTAGCGAGTTGTAGATTCGTTTTAAAGACTTTTTATCTTATTTTCTTACTGTTGGTGTATTGTTCTAATTATAGCCTTGTTTGTCTATGCATGATTGCCTCTGGATGTGTGTTGTTGATATTGGTTGATCGAGTATAGACGGTGAGCAATTCGTTGGAGATCAAGAGCCTTACTACGAGCAAGATCTTCAGGACCAGTTTGAGCAAGGCAAGTATAGCATGGGATTATCCTTGTTGTCCTATTCACCTTATGCAATTAATATCATTATGCATTTATTCCTTGTTAAGGATGACTTAGAGATTGATCCTATACCTTGGTACCTATTGTGATGCATGGAGTAGTATGGCTAGTGCTTAAACATGGACTATGATCATGTAAATTGATTAGAGGAATATGCAATAAACATTAAAATATGACTTTGATTAATGTTTAAAGGGGATTAGAGCATGTGGGTTACTTTTGATGCTCTAATTGCTCTCCATAAGGACTCATCTATAAGCGACAATCCGGGATTTACAGTACAACTGTGGGGGCTATATGGCTCTGGCTTTAGTCATATAGAAGGACCTTTTCTAGCTTGTTAGAGGTAACCTTTTTGGCGTAAGAATGGCTTGACGAATCGGGTATAGTGCGGCCTCTGTCCTTATGTGTATAGGCTGCGGGTTATTGTGCCATTTGGAAGGGGGGCTCTACATCTGTTTGCCGAGTGAATCTAATGGCCCTAACTTGTTAGACGAACCTTCGAAAGACTTCATAGTGTTTACCCTGCCTGCTCACCTTGGTAGTGTTTTGGGAGTAATTAACCCGGGCATTTGGGTAACACGACTCACAGTGAAAGTGTACAACCTCTGCAGAGTGTAAAACTGTTATAACAGCTGTGCTCACGGTCACGAGTGGCCTTGGACCCTTATGGAATAGTTGAATAATTGTTTATGTTTATGTTTTTGCTATTCATTAATCATTTCACATGGATCATATGTTTATGGTTTACATTGAGACCTTTTGATGCTATTGATATGCTAAAATCATGTTAACTAAAAGCTACATGCTGATAAACCAATGATTATTCCCTTTTGAGCCTCATGAACCCCATGTTACACTTGTTGAGTACGAGATGTACTTACGCTTGTTTATTTTTCTTATTTGGATAAAATCCCGGATGGGTAACAGATGGACGTAATAGTGACTACTACGCCTACTTCCCTGAGGATTACTAGTCTTGCTGTCAACCAGTCAATGTACCTGTGACTGGTGCTACCACGAGAGATTTTTATTTATACTTCCGCTACATTTGTGTTAAGACTAAGTGTTTAAATATCGTGATGTAATGACATTTGCCATGATACTTCTGTTATAATTTGTGATCTTATGTGTGATTGATCTCTGGGCGCACATAAGGGTAAGCATTCCATTTGGTCGATAAATGGGTGTGACAGTCACCATGAAATGTGATTTGACTTAGGCGACAAAGATGATCGGATGCTAGCGGCTCACTGTTCCTCGTTCATTTTTGGTGACATGGCGGCAGTCTGGTAAGCGGAGTAGAGAAACAGAGCGACCGGACGCTGACCGTGTCAGGTCAATGACAACTAGATGTGTCAGGTCACGGTTTGGCACCTCTAGACCCTCTCTAGACTCCATCTGACACAGGGGCGTGAGTAGGAGCTACGCATCCGGTCACCTTTCGGTGGAACAGGTACACGCGTGGGCATGACTTGGACCTACGCGTCTAGTCCTGTTGTGCTGAGCGTCAGGTCATGACTTAATGCGCGGGTGCAATCATTTCGACCTTTGAGATCATGTGGTCACCGTTGAATGCAGGGGCCACGTGGCGCTCATTAGGTGACCAGATGCTAGAGTTGGTGTTCGGTCACCTCCGACCAGCACGTCTGGTCATCCCGTAGTGAGTTGCCCGTTGAGACCAACGGCTCTATTTCGTGAGGGCTTCTATTTAAACCCCATGGCCAGTTCAAGCTCACTTCTGTGGCCATTTGCATTGACATAGCAACCTTGTGATCTTAGCGAAAGCCCTCCCACTCATCACCTTCATTGATTCATCATCTTTATGAGATTAGGAGAGAATCCAAGTGCATTGCTTGAGTGATTGCATCTAGAGGCACTTGGCATTCATGTTTTGTTGCGGAATTCGCTTGTTACTCTTGGTGGTTGCTGCCATCTAGATGGCTTGGAGCAGCGAGGATCGTCGAGCAAAGGTTGGTGATTGTCTCCGGCTCCGATCATGGTGATTGTGAGGGGTTCTTGAGCCTTCCCTGTGGGAGATCACGAAAGGCATCTCTAATGGATTGCTCGTGGCTTGTGTGATCCCCATCTTGTGTTGGTTGTGTGACACCCGGTTGCGTTTTTGGCGTGTGATGCCAATTAGCGCGTGAACCTCCAAGTGGGCGAATCGTCACAACGAGGACTAGCTTGCCGGCAAGCAAGTGAACCTCGGTAAAAAATCTTGTGTCATCATTGTCCATGGATTTCATTGGTTTTCTTGTGATTGATTGATTAACTCCATTGGTGATTGGCTCATACCTCTACACATTGGTATAATCAATGCCACTCTCTCTTGCATTGCATTCCTAGTGTGTAAGCTTTGCTCTTTAGTGTAGTTAGTTTTGAGAACTAGCTTTCGTCGAGTCTAGTGGTTAGTGCGGCTCTTTAGTTAGTCTTTGAGGGCTCACTAACTTAGAGTAGTGACTTAGAAAATTGTGTGCTTAGTGATCATAGTCACTAGACTTGTGTAGGTGGCTTGCTCTTTTGATATTCTAGCGCAATAATCGTTTCTCCATTTAATAGTCTAACAAATTTGCTAAGTGTTGTTGTAGAATTTTTTTAATAGGCTACTCACCCTCCTCTAGCCATTAGGACCTTTCAAGTGGTATCAGAGCCTTGGTTATCATGATTTGAGGCTTAAGAACCTTCAGTGTCAAAATGGCTCAAATTAACAACACCAAGAAGCCACCCTAATTTGATGGCTCCAGCTATCCTTATTGGAAGGCTAAGATGATAACATATATCAAGTCAATTAATAGGAAGGTGTGGAAGATGGTGGACACCAAGATAAAGATTACTAATGAAGAGGCTCCCACAGCCGCCTAAGAAGTGCCTCTCCAAAATAATGACATTGCTCTTAGTGCCATTCATGATGCTTTAGATGAGAGAACATTTGAGCAAATCAAGAACATTGAGATGGCTCATGAGGCATGGAAGAAGTTGAAAAAATCATTTGAGGGCACTCAAGCTGTAAAGGGTGCAAAGGCATACATTCTCAAGGAGAAGTTTTTAAGCTTCAAAATGAAGGATGATGAGAGTGTGCCAGAGATGTTCCATAGACTTTAAGTGCTTGTAAATGATCTTAAAGCACTTGGAGAAAAAGTGAAGGACAAGGACTTCTCCCATAAGTTCTTGAGATGCTTACCTTCAAGATTTTGCACATTGGTCACTATTCTAGTGAGGAGTGGTTTGGACACCATGACACCAAACCAAGTGTTGGGAGATGTAATGACCGATGACACATATAGAGATGATGACGAGAAGGAAGAAAAGAAGGAAAAGAAAGATGAGAAGAAGAAGAGTGTGGCATTCAAGGCCACATCATCCAAGGGCAAGGCAAAGCAAGAATCATCAAATGAAGATGAAGACTTGAACTTTGATGAGATGGATAATGAGAAGATGGCTATGTTTGTGAAGAGATTTGGCAAGTTTATGGTGAGAAGGGCTACCGTGCTAGAAGAAAGAAGTCTTCATCCAAGAACAAGGAAGAGTCAAGAAGGTGTTTTAAGTGTGGAAGCTAGGATCATCTTGTTGCTCAATGCCCATATAATAGCGATAATGATGATGACAAGAAGAGCAAGAAGAAGGACAAGATGACCATCAAGAAGAAGAAGAAAGGTGATTCATATGTGGTCACTTAGGATAGTGATGCTTCCTCAAGTGATGACGATGATAGTGATGATGACAAGACCACAAAGAAGAAGGGTCATGCAAGCATTGCCATACATGAGAAGCCTTCTCTCTTCGACACTCCATCATGCTTCATGGCTAAGGGCACTAAGGTACAAACTTGTGATGATGGATGTGATCATGAACATGATAATGAAAGTGAAAGTGACAATGATGATGAACCCACTAAAGATAAACTAATTGATATGTTAAAAGATGCTAAAAAACATTTTGACATTAAGAGAAGGGAATATAAAGATTTGTGTAAGGAGATAAAAGCCCTTAAACAAGCCTTTGATGAGGTCAATGCATCTCATGAGAGGCTAGAGGAAGCCCATGAGAAGCTTGGCAAAGCTCACAAGAAGCTTGAAAAAGCTCATTCCTCTTTGCTTAATGAGCAAAATGAGAAGAAGCATGTTGTAACATGTGACAAAGGCTTAACATGTGATATAATTGATGAATCATTCTATAAACCTATCATTGTTGCTTCCACTAACCCTTCTTGTAGCACATCCACTTCTACCTCATCTAGTAGTGATGGTTTCACTTGTGATGCCTCACTAATGGTTGAGAATGAGATCCTCAAGAATGAGGTAAAAGAGCTCAATCACACCTTCGCTAAGGCCTATGGTGGTGAGGATTGCTTGCTTCTGTGCTTGGGTAGCCAAAGGACATCTCTCTACAAAGAGGGATTGGGCTATATCCCCAAGAAAGGTAAGGCCACATTTGCTAATCATAAAACTAGTTTTGTGAGGAATAATGGCCGGTATTGCAAAAGTTGCAAGCAAGTTGGTCACATAGAGCAACAATGCATGAACAAGAACAAGAATGCTAAAGTATTCTGCATTAAACTTGGTTCTTTCTATGTGCTTACTAAGGGTACAAATGGTGTTCATGCTAAGTTCATTGGTGCACCATAGATGGGCTCAAAGAAGAAAGCCATATGGGTGCCAAAGAGCTTGGTTACTAACCTCCAAGGACCCAAGCAAGTGTAGGTACCTAAAAGTAATTGATCTTCTTTTGTAGGTCAATTACAAAGCTAGAGGAAGGCATTGGATTCTTCATAGTGGGTGTACTCAACACATGACTAGTGATGCAAGAATGTTCAACTCAATCAACACCAATGATAGTAATGGCTATGAAAGTATCACATTTGGTGACAATGGCAAGAGCAAGGTCAAAGGGCTTGGTAAGATTGCAATATCCAATAACTTGAGTATATCCAATGTGTTGCTAGTTGAGAGCTTAAACTTTAATTTGCTATCTGTGCCTCAATTGTGTGATCTTGGATTCAAATGCATATTTGGAGTAGATGATGTAGAGATCTTAAGTGTAGATGGCTCTAACTTGATCTTCAAAGACTTTAGATATGAGAATCTATACTTGGTTGACTTCAATACTAGTGATGCTCAATTGTCAACATGCTTGTTCACTAAGTCTAGTATGGGTTGGTTATGACATAGAAGGCTTGGTCATGTTGGAATAAAATAATTAAATAGATTGATTAAGCATGACTTGGTTAGAGGCTTGAAAGATGTTGTGTTTGAGAAGGATAAACTTTGTAGCTCTTGTCAAGCCGACAAACAAGTTGGTAACACCCATCCTAAGAAAAGCATGATGAACACTAGTAAGATATTTGAGTTATTGCACATGGATTTGTTTGGGCCAACACAATACACTAGCATCGGTGGAAACAAATACGGCTTTGTGATAGCAGTGTTTTCCTAAACAGTAAACGGTAAACAGTCGGTCACCCTTCGTTTAGCATTTAGACCATTTAATCACTGTTTAAACGGAGTTAAACGGCCTGAACAGTTTTGTATAATAACAATAAAATATACATATTTATGTAGGTAAAAATAAAATTTGCTAGAATCCATACATATTTACACATGTAAAAATCAAATATTCTACCAAATAATCTTGTTGTAAGAAATCTAAATCCCACAGCACTTTATATAATTACAATGTTAATTAGTTTCATGTTGATTGTGATAGACGTACTCCTTTAATTCACTTAATTACGGATTAAATGGTTGTTTAGCTCATTTCATCACGTTTAATCTGATTTTGTTTAGACCGTTTAGACGGGATTGAACGGTTTAAACGGGTTTAAACGGCCCAACCGTTTAATTCACCGTTTAGGGCCTAAACAACATGGCTGACTTCTGTTTACCGTTTAAATGGTGTTTAAATGGACTAAATGGCCGTTTAGGCGAACAGTGTGTGATAGTGGATGACTATACAAGATACACTTGGGTATTCTTTCTAGTGGACAAGAGTGATGTGTTTGTAACTTTTAAATCATTTGTCAAGGGCATTCACAATGAGTTTGAGACAACCATGAAGAGAGTTAGAAGTGATAATGGTAGTGAGTTCAAGAACACAAGAATTGATGAGTTGTGTGATGAATTTGGAATTAGACATCAATTCTCGGCCAAGTACACTCCACAATCAAATGGCCTTGTTGAGAGGAAGAATAAGACACTCATTGATATGACAAGGTCTATGCTTAGTGAGTATAATGTGAGTCAATTATTTTGGGCTGAAGTAATCAACACCGCTTGCTACTACATCAACCGATTGTATTGTCACCCATTGAAAGAGAAGACACCATATGAGCTCTTGAATGGTAGAAAGCCCAACATTGCATATTTTTGGGTCTTTGGTTGCAAATGCTATATCCTAAAGAAAGGCACTAGATTGGGTAAGTTTGACAAGAAGTGTAATGAAGGATTCTTACTTAGATATTCAACCACAAGCAAAGCATATGGAGTTTGGAATTTGGCTAGTGGTACTCTTGAGGAGGTATATGATGTTGAATTTGATGAAACCAAGGGTTTCCAAGATGAGAATAAAAATCTTGATGATGTTAGAGGCATTCAACTTTCAAATGCCATGAAGAACATGGATGTTGGTGAATTGAGGCCTAGGCAAGTGAATGATGATGAAGATGATCAAGTGCAAGTGCTCTCCAACTCAAATGTGCAAGATGATACAAATCAAGCTAGTTCAAGTGGCTCTCATGACAAATTGTAAGATCAACAAGTGGCAAGTACATCATCTCAACCCAATGATCAAGCAAGTGCAAGAAATCATGTTCCAATACTCTAACCAACCAATGTTGTAAGAGATCATCCATTGGACACTATTATTGGAGATATTTCTAAAAGTGTACAAACAAGATCAAGATTGGCTTTATTTTGTGAGCATTTCTCATTTGTATCATTCATTGAACCAAAGAACATAGAAGAAGCATTGAGAGATGTTGATTGGGTGAATGCTATGCATGAAGAATTGAACAACTTCACAAGAAATCAAGTATAGGAGTTAGTTGAAAGACCAAAGAACCATAATGTAATTGGAACCAAATGAGTCTTTAGAAACAAGCAAGATCAAGATGGGATAGTAGTAAGGAATAAAACAAGATTGGTAGCACAAGGTTACACTCAAGTTGAAGGTCTTGACTTTAGAGAAACATATGCCCCGGTTAGTAGATTGAAAGCAAATAGAATCTTGCTAGCCTATGCTTATGCCCACAACATAAAGTTCTATCAAATGGATATTAAGAGTGCATTTCTAAATGGCTACATCAATGAAGAAGTATATGTTGAGCAACATCCTAGTTTTGAAGATGACAAGAAACCCAACCATGTGTACAAGTTGAAGAAAGCGTTATATGGCTTGAAACAAGCACCTAGAGAATGGTATGAGAGATTGAGAGATTTCTTACTCTCCAAAGGGTTCAAGATGGGCAAGGTTGACACCACTCTTTTCACTAAGAAGATTGGCCAAGACTTGTTTGTGTTGCAAATCTATGTTGATGACATCATATTTGGATCAACCAATCAAGACTATTGTGAAGAGTTTAGAAAGATGATAGAAAATGAGTTTGAGATGTCCATGATTAGAGAGTTGAGTTACTTCCATGGTCTTCAAATCAAGCAATTGAAAAATGGTACATTTGTAAGTTAAGGCAAGTACATCAAAGACATGCTCAAAAAGTTTGGCATGATTGATAGCAAGACCATTAGTACACCAGTGGGAACAAATGACAATTTGGATAGTGATGCAAGTGGCAACATGGTGGATCAAAAGTTATATCGGTCTATGATTGGAACCCTACTCTATGTGACTGCATCAAGGCCAGATATCATGTTTAGTGTGTGCATGTGTGCAAGATTTCAAGCCTCACCAAGAGAAAGTCATTTGAAGGCTACAAAGAGAATATTGAGGTACTTGAAGCATACACAAAATGTTAGTTTGTGGTATCTCAAAGGAGCAAAGTTTGAGCTAATTAGATATTCCGATTCAGATTATGCGGGATGCAAAGTTGAGAGAAGAAGCACATCAGGCACATATCAACTATTGGGAAGATCACTTGTTTCATGGTCATCAAAGAAACAAAATAGTGTTACATTATCAACCGCCAAAGCCGAATACATAGCCGCCGGTAGTTGTTGTGCACAAATTCTTTGGATGAAGGCCACATTGAATGACTTTGGAATCAAGTTTAAAGATGTGCCATTGCTATGTGACAATGAGAGTGCTATCAAGGTCACCAACAATCCGGTTCTACATGCAAGAACAAAGCACATTAATGTCCGCCACCATTTCATTAGAGATCATCAACAAAAGGAGGACATTTGCATTGAGTGTGTGGGCACCGAAAATCAACTTGCCAATATATTCACCAAGCCATTGGATGAGAAAAGGTTTAGCAAGCTAAGGAATGAGTCGAACATATTGGATTTCTCAAATATGTGTTGATGTACCCCCCATTAATATGACATGCCTCTCCTTCGAGCTACCAAGGTAAAATTTGATTGGCATGACATACATCCTTTGCTAAGGACATGTTTAGTGCATCTAGTCATTCCTCATGTCTAATAGTGTAACACCCTAAAATTTGCTCATTTTGAAATAGACTTAAATGGTTTAATTATGTATTTTCATGCTTATGAAAATATAGGAAAATAAAATTTTATTTAAATTAAAATTTATCATAGGATGTAGAAACATGTTTGAGCATATATGCCTTCGCTTTTGATTTATTGTAATGTCTGGCTTTGACCAAAACTCAAAATGATTCAATATATATTTGGATTTGAAAATAAAAAGAAAAAGGAAAAGAAAACAAATAAGAAATCTAACGCCTACCACCCTATAAATAGCTAGAGCCCAGGTGCTGCCGTCTCTTATTCAACCCTAGCAGCGCCGCCATCGTCGAATGCCGCACTCGAGTCACAGGCCTAGGCTGTCCGTGCATGCCTAGGTACATGAGCAGCATGTCCACCTGGTATATCTTTGAGTATATCAAGTTCTTCTAATCATCTAGTAATTTGTATGCTCTATATATTATCTGCTCTAGCATATACGCAGCTAATCTTGCTAGAGGCTTGAGCCAATGAGCTGAGCATGTTGTTTTCCCTCATTTGTTTTCAGCCGAGCAAACCTGCAGAGCATTATTGTTGCTTGCCGCTGCCTCCTTGAATATGCAAGCCAAGCTGATCCGTCTATATCACCAATACATCCAAAAAGAGAACCATCGTCCACCCTGCAGTGTGCCGTGCGTCCAGCAGCCGAACTGGGCCCTTGAGGCCTGGGGGCCCAACTCTAAATACGTTAGCAGTAGGTATAGTATACTGTATTTATTTAGCCTATAAGAAGCAAGCAGGCATCGTACGTCTATACGAGTAGGTCTCTGTGCCGTGTCTAGTCGATTGGCTTTCCGTAGTTCCGCGGCGTCCGCGACTCTGTGCCCTGCCGTCCCGCCGATCTCGCTGAGCAGAGCTGCCGCCGTTGCCACCCGTCGTCATTGAGTATCTCCTTGTCCTCGTGAAGCGCCTAGGTGAGTTCTCCGTGCTAGCTAGCTTTTCATCTCTCCCATACATGTTTTCGGTGATGTCTGATTCAAGCTCCCGTCCATGGCACCGCCCTTTGCCCTAGCAGCTGGAGCAATCTCGCCTGTCCAAACCGAATGACCTGCTGACTATCATGGATGCTGGCCGCCCGACGTCGCTGGCTATCCATCACCATGTTCAATCGTCGTACAAGATAGCAGCTATAAAACTGCTATCGTATGGCGCCGTCTTGCGGTTGCTTGATGGACGCTAGCATTTTCCACAGCAATCGAGTTTACAAGCTGATGAAGCATCTATGTTTGAGCACTCACAAGCAAACACGAAGTCATCTCAGCTGTAGCAATCCTTGTTCAGAACCTGTCCATCAGCAACAACATACATAGTTGTTCCTGTTCATCAATTGCAAACTCCTGCTGGTCGATTTATAGCAGGTCAGCCTCACCTCCTTGTCTATTATTTTATTGATCAAAGATGATGTTGATGTCATGCCCGTCTGCACATAATTCCCCTTCCAAAGTGTGCACATAATGCCCGTCTGCACAGCTTCAATCCTGCACCATATCACTATTTTACCTCCGATTCGCGATAACAGTGTGCATGTTAGTGTCCATATTTATGAATCTAAATATTAACTTGATTAAAGTTCATGTGCCACTAGTACCTTTATATATAAAATAATCAAAAGCAATATAGTGTCGCCACATCGTCCTTTTGCAAATGAATATTAAATTGAATAGTATAAACTCAAATATGTTTTGATTATACTTTGTCTAGCTTAAACACGATCGTATAATGCTCTCTCATATTCATTTCTTTTTGTGAAGTAAGATTCTAACTTGCTTAAATTGTTTAAAAATAAAACAAGGTTAATTTTAACTCGAGTTTGAACTAAAATATAATTTAAGTAATCTGAGTTGATAACTATCACGTGATTTTATTTAATTAAAATAATCAAGTGTATAGTTTGTCTTCTTCAGTTTTGTTGCCAACCTCGATAGACATGTCCTCGGTAACGATAGCTCCATCCTTAGTTGTTCCTGCGTTCTCGTAACCGTAGCAATGAGCCGTGACGTTTAATGTGCTTCCTTTTAAAGTGTCTCCTCTGTATGATGTTTGTTCTTAGGTGTGTTTGTTGTCTGTTTGTTGTGCTTGATTGTTGTGAGAAGACGAAGTGTGGTTCATTAGCGCTGAAGACCAGGAGCTGAGGACATACAGTCGAAGTAGAAGCTAGAGTCCAAAAGATAGCAGCTAAAGATTTTGAGCAGCTTAACTTTGGAAAAAGGCAAGTATAACATGGGACCATCCTTATTGTCCTATTCACTGAAATTATCATACATATGCATGTGTCCTCCTTGACAACCATAGAGATTATAACTTAGCTATTGATATCTTGTTTTCTTGTCACCTATGGGTTGTGCATTTGGGTAGCTATTGCTAGTGCTTAATTATAAACAATGATCTTGTAATTTGATTAATGGATTAAGCAACCAATCATTAAGATGATTTTGTTACTGTTGAAAAGGGGGCTAGAGCAAGGGGTTATGTTGTTGCTCTGGTTTCTCTCCATAAGGACTTATCTGTACGTGATCATCCGGGACATACAGTACAGCTGTGAGGGCTATATGGCTCTAGCTCTAGCTATTCAAGAGACCTTTTCTAGCTTGTCAGTGGTTACCTTAAGTGGCGTAAGAATGGCTTGCCGATTTGGGTATAGGACAGCTTCCAGCCACATGTGTATAGCCGGGAAGGAATGTGCCATCTGGAAAGGGGTTCCTATATCTACTTGCCGAGTGAATCTAATGGCCCTGACTTGTTAGACGAACTCTTGAATGACTTTATATGGTTTTTAGTGTTTTGGAATTAATTACCCCAATGCAACTGGAAACCATGACTCACAGTGAAAGTGTACACCTCTGCACAGAGTTTAATAAACTGGTATACTAGCCGTGCCCACAGATACGGGTGGACTTGGAACATCTACAGATAGATGATCACCATTGTTATATCATGTTTTAATTACTGTTGATATTATTATGCCATGATAATGCTATTTCATTATTCTTATTACAAATGATCATTGGTTCATTAATGGAAATTGGTTCATCTTGATGCTACTCAATTGCCAATTATGTAATGAATAAAAGCTAAATGTAATCAAATAGTGTCTAGCCTTTTGTGCCTTATGAACCCTATGTTATACTTGTTGAGTTTGACATGGACTCACTCTTGCTATTTCTACCACACCTCAGTGTGTAGTGAGGTGCTGCTCAGAAGAAGGATAAAGAGGTAGTGGAGTTTTTAGAAGTCTTTCAGAAGTGTTTGGCATATGGAGCCACCAGTCAGCCGTCCTTGAGAAGAATGGAGCCTGAAGTTTAGTCACCGTTCCACGATACTCTGATGTAAATGTTAATATAGCTATGTATACGTTATATAATAACATTGTTTCTGATACTTTTTCATTCTAACATATGTGTGGACTTCCTGGGCACACATATGATTAGCCTGGTTTTGTTCTTTAGAAAACCAGGTGTGACAAATAGGCTCATTCATGAAAATCAAATGAATTTGATGCTTGTATGGTACCACTATTGCTTCTATGCTTGACTTTATCTAGTGGTAGCATATGACATGTTTGTGGGCTTGTGAACCTAGTGTTTAATCTAGAAAATGAGCTATAAGTGTTTAACTCAATATGGTACAAGATAACCCTTATTTGGAGGTGTGAAGAAGCTTGTCATTGGATCAAACCAAGTTAAATATCTTAGGCAAGTGATATAGATTAAACCAAATTTGAAAAAATGATCCTCACTCCATTTATTGACATTGATAACCATAACCTATCTAAAAATTGAACCTTTGTGGTCATTGATGACAAAGGGAGAGAGAAACAAAGATATAAATGATAGGGGAAGAAATCACTAAGGGGGAGAGAACTTTGACATAGGGGAGGAATATGACAAAGGAAGGGGATCAATTAAAATTTGAGCACACAAGTAGGGGGAGCAAGCTCATAAACTTGAATGTTGCATTTGAATGTGCATTCCATATGTTTACTTGCATGGCACAAGTTTTAAATTTCAATATCCATGCTTGTGTGGTGTATGTTAGTTGTAGGTTTGAATGATGGAATGAGAAACTAGCATGCATAGGTGATAGTTAGATATGCCTTGATTTATTTTCACAAGTAATACTAGAACCTTGTTTCTAATGTTGATCTCACGAGGTATCTAGTTCTTGTCTTTACAAATGGTATCTAACTAACAATGGTGCTAAGGATGGTATATTTGGTGCACTCCGATTGGTATCACTCTTCAAAGGTCCATCTCTTATACCTTAGCATCATTTGGTAGACATTGCATCCTATATTTCCTATCTAAGCATATGTGCAAGCTTCAATCCAAACTCTTAGCACATATGTAGGTGAAATATTATAGGAGTTTTTTTGGTTTGGTGATCGAGACACTTAGCGAGTGTGATCACATTTAGGAGTGATAGCCGTACTATCAAGAGGGGTGAAACTCGTATCAAAATACGGTTGTCAAAGTGCCACTAGATGCTCTAACTCATTGCATATGCATTTAGGATCTAGTGGAGTGCTAACACCCTTGAAAATATTTGTGAAAATATGCTAACACATGTGCATAAGGTGGTAGACTTGGTGGTTGGCACATTTGAGCAAGGGTGGTAAAGTTTGGTGAAGTTTGGAGTTGAGGAGGTGTTGCTTCAGGTGACCGGATGCAGGACTGGACGCTAGGCCTGCACGTCCGGTCACCATGAAACATGATCTGACTCAGGCAGTGAAGACGATCGAACGCTGGTGGCTCACTATTCCTTGTCTGTATTCGGTGATGTGGCGGAGGTCTGGTAAGCGGAGTAGAGAAACAGAGCGACCAGATGCTGACCGCGTCAGGTCAATGATGACCGGACACATCAGGTTGCAGTTTGGCGCCTCTGGACCCTCTCTGGACTCCATCTGACGCAGGGGCGTGAGTAGGAGCTGCGCGTTCGAGCACCTTTCAGTGGAACAGGTACGCGCGCGGGCATGACGTGGACCTGCGCGTCCGGTCCTGTTGTGCTAAGCGTCAGGTCACGACTTAATGCACGAGCGCAATCATTTTGACCGTTGAGATCATGTGGTCATCGTTGAACACAGGGGCCACGTGGCGCTCATCAGGTGACCAGACACTGGAGGCGTGCGTCCGGTCACCTCTAACCAGCGAGTCCGGTCGTCCCACAGTGAGCTGCCCGTTGAGCCCAATGGCTCTATTTCATGAGGGCTTCTATTTAAGCCCCATGGCCAGTTCAAGTTCACTTCCTTGGCCATTTGCATTGACATAGCAACCTTGTGAGCTTAGCCAAAGCCCTCCCACTCATCTACTTCATTGATTCATCATCTTTGTGAGATTGGGAGAGAATCCAAGTGCATTACTTTAGTGATTGCATCTAGAGGCACTTGACATTCGTGTTTTGCTGTGGGTTTCACTTGTTACTCTTGGTGGTTGCCGCCACATAGATGGCTTGGTGATTGTCTCTGGCTCTGATCGTGGTGATTGTGAGGGGTTCTTGAGCCTTCCCCATGGGAGATCATGAAAGACATCTCTAGTGGATTGCTCGTGGTTTGTGTGATCCCCATCTTGTGTTGGTTGTGCGGCACCCGGTTGCGGGTTTGGTGTGTGATGCCAATTAGCATGTGAACCTCCAAGTGGGTTAATCGCCACAACGAGGACTACCTTGCCGGCAAGCAGGTGAACCTCAGTAAAAAATCTTGTGTCATCATTGTCCGAGGATTTGATTGGTTTTCTTATGATTGATTGATTGACTCCATTGGTGATTGGCTCATACCTCTACATGTTGGTATAATCATCACTACTCTCTCTTGCATTACATTCCTAGTGTGTAAGCTATGCTTTTTAGTGTAGTTAGTTTTGAAAGCTAGCTTTCGCTGAGTCTAGTGGTTAGTGTGGCTCTTTAGTTAGTCTTTGAGGGCTCACTAACTTAGAGTAGTGACTTAGCAAATTGTGTGCTTAATGATCATAGTCACTTGACTTGTGGTAGGTGGCTTGCTCTTTTGATAGGCTAGCGCAACACTCGCTTCGCCATTTAATAGTCTAACAAATTTGCTAATTGTTGTTGTAGAATTTTTTAATAGGATATTCACCCCCTCTAGCCATTAGGACCTTTCAAAACCCTACAAAACCGACCTCCCCTAGCATTAATAATACTACTTGAGCAAGGTGGGGCCGAGCTACGCTGGGGGCGGTGCGGCCGCTCCCCTGTTGGCCTACCTTGCCACCGCCTTGCTCAGGTGGGCTCCTTGCTGGGCTTGGGTCCTTGCCACGTCGGTGCTTGGCCTAGTTGGATCAGTTGTTTGGGCCTTCTTTGTATTTGGTTTGAGTGGATCTGCGTTATGCTTTCTTTGATGGTGTACTTTGACTATAATTCCACCATATTCTTGCATATGTCCAGCAAAACATTGATCTTCCAATACATGTGGAAATATGTTAATACGAATAACATATGTGTGTAAGTTATGCTAGTTCTCCTCTTTTTGTATCTTATTTGGCAGTCAAATTTGGTCAAACACCCATGACTCATGATTCCTATATGCTAGGGTTTGCAAGGCCTATATAGCCTCTTCCAAGGAAGTTTGGCAGGGTACACTATGAGCTTTTCAAAAGTCCCCTCTGAAACGTTAGTAGCCGCTAGGTTTCGATTGGCAAGCAGATATAGAACCCCCTTTCAATATGGCACACTCATGCAAAAGTACTCATAGGAACAGAGGCCATACATACCCAACTCATCAAGCCCCTTTCAGCCTTTCGGTAACCACTACTGAGTTAGAAAATCTCAGAGTACCAGAAGAATACCAAAGCCATATAGTCCTCATAGTTGTACTGTAAGTCCTGGATTTTACTTACAAATAAGTCCTTATGCAGGGCATGAGAGCATCATATAAAAAGCCAAAAGCTCCAACACCCTATATCCATGTTGCTAAAAAGCAAATTTTATCATCATTGCATATAACCATTAGTCAAGTTATAGTTCATGTTCATTTAATTTGAGCACTATCAATATACTACCCAGTGCAAATAACCCCATAGTGACAAGGTACAAGATAGCAAATTACTAGGATCATCCTTAAAGTCCAATCAAAATTAGACATGCAATATGATTAATGATGCTATTAAGATTAATATGCCCAAGAAAGATCCCATGTTATACTTGCCTTAAACTTAGGTCTTCTGCTAATTCCAAGTCTTCAAGGAACTGCTTATTGATCACCATGTAAAGCTCACCGAATGGACAAGATCATGCAACACCACACAAGCATCCAACAGACATGCATAACATACAATCTAGCGGTCTAGCAGCTGATGGAAATATAATTTCAAGGCTGACATGAAAAAATCAACACAGCCTCATCCTATTGCCATCTTCAACTCCGAAAATCAATTGTTTTGGACCTCAAATCCATCCCCAAGTTGAAATCCAAGTTTATAGTTTTCTTGTTTTTTCTCTTGAATTTTTCCTTGCTTCCTTTTCTCTATTATTTGTTTTTGATCAACTGTGAGTGATTATTTGACCCCAAAAAAAGAAAGAAAAAGAAAAAACAAAAAAATACGAGAAAAAGAAGGGAAAACAGTGAAAAAAATAGAGAAAGGGTAGAACAAGCACTCTTTTGGAAATATCTCTGAATCCTTTCTTGCTCCTTTGTTTTAGTTTTTTGGTCTACATCTAGGGACACATCTTAGACCAGCAGCTATGACTAGTACTTTGGATATTTATTCAACTTTGCCAATTTGTTGCGATTATTGCTAATCCATTGCTACTATATTGTGCATGTCCAAGCTCCACTTTCTTCTGACCAAGTACAGGTTCGCCTTGCAACTGTTACACTCAAGCTACAACGGTATCACAACAGTCACCAATTGCACCACTTGCTGCATTATTGGTAAGAACACTTGTAAGATCGTGGTAAGACGTTTGAGAGTTGAGTGCCTTATTTCCTTGTCCACATCCTACTAGTTGGTAGGGATAATACTATTTGTGTTGTCTTTTTCTTTCTACTAACCATGTTAGGCAAAGGCACCGGAGAGGAGACCCCTCCTGTACATTTCAATGATTGTGTATCCAAGAACGAGCACCCGCAGTTTATTCGAGAGGAATGCACCTTCCTTGATGAGAAGCTTAATCAGATCATTCAACAAATCACCACTTTGGCCAAGCGGGTTGAAGATGTTGAACAACGATGACCTGAGCCACACCACGATGACTTTGATGATGATGACCTGAATGATGAGGATGCTAGCAACACCAAGGAAGATGCCGAAGCATGACGTGCCATGCATGAAGCACGTGAACGTGTGAGACTACAACATAATCGATGCAGTATGGGAGGTAATAACGACTAAGGTAATAATGATCCTTTTGTTAAAACCAAGTTTAAGATGCTTCCTTTTGCTGGTTCTATTAATCCAGAAGTATATTTTGATTGGGAGCTTGCTGTTGAACAGAAATTTAATTCTCACCTAATACTTGAGGAACATAGAGTTAGATTTGCTGCTAGTGAGTTTACTAGTTTTGCCCTTTTCTGGTGGAATGATATTTACAATGATGGTAATGCCAACATACCTCAAACTTGGAATGTGCTTAAACATTGCATGACTTCTAGTTTTGTTCCTCAATATTATCAGCGTGACTTGCGATTAAAACTGCAACGTTTAACTCAAGGTAGTAAAAGTGTTAAGGAATATTATCAGGAGCATATTATTGGTTTAGCATGTTGTAACATACATGAGGATAAGTGCTCTAGATTTTTGGGTGGTTTGTGTCATGATATACATGACATTCTTGGTTATAAAGATTGGACGAGATTTCGCCAACTGTATCATCTTGCTCTTAAAGCTGAAAGGGAAGTACAAAGACGACAAAATCTGTGTTTCACACCACTGTCCAGAACTTCATGACCAACCGAGGTCAGTAAATTGTCTATGTGCAAGCACTAGCACCTGCGAAGAACTCACCTTCCACACCTTCCTTGAGTGGATCTACTAAAATTGTTTGCCATCGCTGCAAGGGCATGGGTCACATCATGAGAGATTGCCCCATCAAGCATGCTTATATTGTTGTTGCCATTTCTAAATGCTATTACCAAGTATGGAGATAGAATCCATCCCCGACAACGATGCCAGAAAAGCTTGTTGGCATTTCTTAGCGTCATCACTAAGATTTAGTAAACATTAGCAACATCGCCAAGAAATACCATTAGCGATAGTTCTTAACGATTATAGAGGATATCCACAAGCGCATATATCTATCGTTGTAGCATTTCACCCGGAAGTATTCAGGGTGTTGTTATTTATATTTTTCCAAAGGAAGGCATGGTGTAAATATTCTAGTATGGATATGAACAAGATGACATGCTTGTAAAGTGAACAAAAGTTTATAACAGGGGTGAACATGGTATAGTTCAAGATAATGGACACATACTCGAGCCAACCTCAAGGATAAAAGAGAAAGAAAGAATAAAGAATGTTCATAAGTGGAGCAGGCTTGTTCTAATATAGCCATGCAAAGAATAGGTGATGATCATAAAAATTACATAGTTAGAGCTAAACCTCAGTGTAAGATGGACGGAAGACCTCCAGACACTGGTCTGCCAACAAGCATGGGAGGCTTTACGAACTTCTATACGAATACCCGAACATAGGGGATTATAAGGGACGGATAGGGCTGTCACCACCTGTCGCCTACCCCTCAACCTTCAAGCACCGTCACATCCAAAGGTTCCTGTATACCCGAGCACCATGCATGTGTATAAAGAAACTACCCATATCCCCCCGGGACTTCGACCCTACAGATCAACAAGCATAGGACATGGGCAAACTAGAAGGAACGACGAAACGCCACCTTAACTTAGCTCTAACTCTAATCATATAAGGTATATGAATGGTTAAGCATAAAGTTATATATGCTAAGTCATAACATAGAAACTATATGCTAGTTCATATGCTATGATCATGACATAAGAACTATAGTCTAGTTCATAAGCAAGTCTATATTGATAAAGTGAGAACATGACAATGGAAGAACTATTTATTTTATTCATACCAAGAATTCTCCAAGGAGTCAAGCCCTCCAAATGAAGGTAAATATGAGGATAGCACTGAGGATAATGAAACAACTGATAGTGTTGCATGTACTACAACCTACCAATAAATCATTGTTCACCATGTTTTGAGTGCACAAGTTGAGCAAGCAGACAAACTTCAATGCCATAATTTGTTCCAAATGTTTCTCATCGTTAAGGATTGTCGTGTTCGTGCTATAATTGATGGTGGGGACAGCAATAACTTGGTAAGTTTAGATCTGGTCAAGAACCTTGGTTTGGCTACATATGCTCTTCCACATCCATACCACGTTCAATGGTTCAACAATAGTGGTAAGGCAAAGGTAACACAATCTACGCGTGTGCATTTTTCTATCGGTTCATACCATGATAATGTTGATTTTGATGTCGTGCCTATGCAAGCTTATTCACGTTTGTTAGGCCATCCTTGGCAATATGATAACGATGCTATCCACCATGATAGACCAAATAAATACACATTCATGCATAAGTGAAATAAAATTGCTTTGCTTCTTTTAACTCCAGCTGAAATTGTGCAATGTGAAAGGAACTTGCTAAAAAGAAAAAGAACAACCATGCTTTAGGTCCTAGCAAGACACCTAATGAATAGTTAAATGGCATTAAATTGAAGGGATGTGTTTTACTTGCTACTAAATCTGCTCTTGCTAAAATTGATGCTTATGTTGAACCGCTTTAACTTGCAAGAAAGCTATATGTTCAATTGATCCTACTCCTAGTTCTATGCCCCTTGTTGGTACTAACCTTTTTGGGGAGAATGAGGATTAACTCCTAGCAGGGAGACCACCATGGCTGCCACCTTTACAAGGGATTGAGCACCAAGACGATGATCCATGTTTAGAGCTACAATTGATGACATCCATTGGATAAGGAGATGTACTTGAGTTGAGGACGACTTCAATTCAACAAAGGGAGGATGATGCGGACATCACTCTATCATGCAGCTACATCAGAGGCCCAACGTCGGGCTAAGCGGGCTAGGAGGAGCCTGTGATCTAGCCCTGGCTAACCCTAGGACCACTCAGGCACATGGTGGCAAGGGCACGCGGCCAGGGGCAGGCCACCACCGCTTCCCAAACCTTCTAACATCTGAGGAGACCCAAAATAAAATAGGGAAGTCAAAAACGGTAGAAAAATGAATAAGAGATTTGCTTAGATAAAATAGATCTGGATTTGTTAGAAAATAAATAGTTTGCTTGTAAAGGAAGTAGTCCAAATCTATAAGGACTCTTTCATTAATTTCTTGAGGATAATTTTAGACTGCTTAAGGGTCAAGTCTCCTAGGACTATAAATAGAGGGGCAATGTAACCTTTCAAGACTTAAGCAAAGAAATAATCTATTCCCCTATCCCCTTCTCTCTCTGCCATTGTCACCACCTTTCCCCCTCTCCTAGCGCTCGTGCACTCTCCCTGACCTAGCACACCATTGCCGCCCCAACGGTATAGGGACCCGCCAGGTTAATTTACCTAAATCGAGTGTCATCCACTACTATAGAAAGGGTTTATAGCAACGGTGCATTTTTGTAGGGGCGGCTCACTCTCCAGCCGCTCCTATAGTGGGTGTGCTCGGGACCTACTTTTCCAGCCGCCCCTACCCCTACAAATGGGTCGATTTGTAGAGGCGGCTCACTCACCAGGCGCCCCCCACTATTGGATTTGTGATGATCCAGTTGCACCAACAAAGGCTCCACGTATATAGGCTATAGCCCCCTTCTTCCTCCTCGGATAAGTCATTCCTACCTGAGAAAAAAAGGAAGTGGGCCTTGGGCTACCTCCAAAAAATTTCTCTTTTGAGGGGGGAGGTTTTGATTTCAATTCCTTTGGTGGAGAGGTTGTAGAAGGTAAGAAAATGCTATTCCAAACAGTTTTTTGAAGTTTTAACGGTAGGTTAGTGCTTAATTAAAGTTTTGCTTTTCTCTCTCTTCTATGGTGTTTGAGTCATTTATGAAGCAAATTGGACCAAAGTTTTGAAGGTACTAGGGTAAATTAGTTAGGGGAATAAGATTCTACCCTTGTTTGGTCGATCTTTCTTGATTTTAGTGGACTATTAGTTAGTTTTATGGATGTTTCATCTACATCTAGATCTAGAACTAGGGTTTGTTTTTTTATTAATTACATTTTTATAAACTTTTGTTTGACAAAATGGGATTAAGTTTGCTTAAGGATAGTGGGTAAAATATTAATTGTTGCTAGTTGTTGTCTTTAAAATTGTTCATTATAATCAAGAAAGTGAAGAAATATACATTTTTATTTAGTTATTATGGATAAAGAGGTCATTAATTTTTCCCTAGTATGGTGGTTGAGAGGCATCATATATTTATATTTGCTAACCGGAATAATAAGAATGGTCTTCCATAAAACTGCTAGTTGTGGTCTTTCAAATAATTATTAATTTGATTCCTGTATATATATATTTGAATAATTAGTACTTTAATTTTTTCTTTGATTGCTATCCTAAAAGATGGAGTACAGGAACTCTCGAATATATGGTTCACTAAGGTTTAAGCCAGGTTTCCGTGAAGAAGTGAATAAATTTCTTGAAGCCGCGAAGAAGGATGCAATGTCGACCAAGAATAATACTGAAATTATTTGTCAGTGTAGCGATTGTAAGAACCAACTCGCATGGAAAGATGTGACTATCATCGTATCACACTTGATTATGCGTGGGTCTGTTAAAGACTACACAATGTGGATTCACCATGGTCACATTTGGACTTGTGGATATAATGTTTTGAATTATATATGTATATATATGTTCCAATCATAATTGAATTTCCAAATTTGAATTTTTTTTGTGGAAAAATAGATTGTAGGGGCGGTTCTAAACTCAAACCACCCCTACAAAAAAATATTACAAGGGCGGCTAGTGTTACAAGCCGTCCCTACAAACCTGATTTGTAGAGGCAACTTGGGAACCGCCCCTATCCATGATTTGTAGCAACGATTGCGTAAGGGCGGCTGACCGAGACGCCCCTACGAACCATTGCCAGCCGCCCCTACAGTGCTTTCCTGTAGTAGTGATCCATTTGACCAACTCAATTTAAGCAAACCAACTTGGTGATGATCTCCAGGAGAAGCGATCCACATCTCCACTACATCAGGATCTCAGTTGAGTATCATACCACAATAGCCATCACACATCAAGATTTCACAACAGAGTACATAAATCAAAGGAAAACATATACTATAAGTCTTGTTGAATTAATAATTTAACTGTACAATATAAATGAAGACATTGATTAAACTAAGTGTACTGAGGACCAGACGACTATCTTACCACATTACACCTATGCTACCAATTAATTATAACTAGTAACTGGTGGTCGCCTTTCCCATGTGTGTCATCACCGTAGATTGGACGGCTCCTGCTATTCATCCACTTTGCCAGCATCGACGGGATGACATGGCCGCCAACGTCCTATACTTGCTAAACAACTTAACGGCAGCACTGCATACTCGTAGGACTTAATTCCAATATATATATATATTTAGTGGATGCAAAAGGGGTTAATAGGCATTTGTACATTTATATAGAAGGCATGGCGTTTATTAAAAAGATGACATGCTCAAGATTCATAATTAAATTAACTAGTGAAATATATATATATATATATATATATATATATATATATATATATATATATATATATATATATATATATATATATATATATATATATCATAGCAAGTAACGATGAGTAGCATAATTAAGGTGATCAACATTAGAGGAGGGAACGTGCGAGCCCGAGGTCACAGGTTCGAACCCGGCAGTCGCAAAGCGTGTGTTTTTCGCGCAAAAAAAAATCTTGTGGTTAGCCGGTGGGACCTCCTATGATTATTTTTTGTTATTTTTGGCTATATTTATGATTTTTGGAAAATGGATTGGTAGGGGCGGCTTGGGAACGCCCCTATAAATCACTGATTTGTAGAGTTGCCTGCGTAGGGACGGCTGGGCAAACCGCCCCTATAAACCTTTATGAGCTGCCTCTACAAATCCTGCAGTAGTGGATGAAGATTGAACTCCTAATTGATGCTAGCTCGAATCGAACGGCGGAAACTCTATAAACTTGATGGCTCCTTTTCCTGTCTTCCGACAACATGTCAGATAAATTCTCTTGGACACCCGATCAATTTCTTGAATATGATCTTCCGGCACTTCTTCGGGTAGCTCTTCAAGTCTGTAATCTTGGCCCATCTTGCTGACTGATTATTGGACGTGTAGCAAAACACACCTTGCTCACGTGATGGCTTCTGGAAGCTTTTTCCGTGTGTGCCCCTTCCTTTGAATTAATCTGATCTCGCCTTGGGCAGGAGCACAGTGTAGCAGATTTTGTTTTTCACGTGAATACAACTACACAGCAGTGAAAGTATCTATCTGCCAGCAGATGAGGTTTTTACCGGCTGTCGCTTAACTTAGACGAGCTGCTGCTTCGCAACGGCTGGAGATCATAGCCGATGGAGGCAAACTAAATCTCTGGCCTCAACAAAACCCAGATAGATAAACACAGATTGATATTTCCTACTGATAAACGCAATCATACTCCAGGCCAGAAAGATTGTCGTGATGAATATTCAG
Organism: Saccharum spontaneum; assembly: GCA_022457205.1. NCBI lineage: Eukaryota > Viridiplantae > Streptophyta > Magnoliopsida > Poales > Poaceae > Saccharum > Saccharum spontaneum. The sequence continues at coordinate 24,898,425 of CM039600.1, read as the reverse complement.
CCGAACCAAATAAAAGTAAATTGGATGTCGGCCTTGATGAAATTGCTGGTGGCGCCTTGTTGTTGGATGGCCGAATCAATATAGTATCGGCCTCTCGTTCTTTGATATAGATTTTCTTCCCCAGCGGAGTCACCAATTATGTTGGCATGTCAAATTAATCCACGTAATAACACGATAACTATCGTACTTTTCCTGACGACGAGCAGCTAGTTTCCAGGACAAACTAGCAAAGAGGTTCCTACTTTCGTAAAGGAGAGCCGACTGTTTTTCAGTGCAAAACGGCAAAGATAACCAATACCTAACGGAGATTAAGATTCGGCATGTATCACTGTCCTAAGGTAGAAGAAAGAAACATAATGCTAGAAAAATAATAGAGTGATAATATCGATTAGCCTGAGAGTTTGCAATCGGCCATGACCTTATAAACACGTAGGACTTTCCGTAGACGGCAATGCTGCTTCTAGGTCGTCTGGACTTCCGGACCGACCCCGTATAAGTCACCCACTTTGCGCCTTGCCCGCACCGCCCCTGCTCGCGCTGCGCGGCCCCGCTCGCGTCCCCGCCACCCGCCCACGCCACGTGCCCCCGCCCGGACTCGCGCCTCCCATCATGGCCGCGCTCCATCAGCCTACTCCTGCCCCTACCGAGGTCCGTGCCGCCGACGAGCTCCACACTGGCGACCTCCGCGCCACTCCACAGCATCAAGCTCCGCGTCGACGAGTCTAGTTACAATAGTATGTTTCAATTGTTTCAGATGTTTCAGAGGTATGTTGCAAGTGTTGTATATCAATGTTGCAAAATTAGATCGGTATGTTGCACATGTTGTAATGGCTATACACGTACGTTTGAAGTGTATGTTCCAATTATTTCATCTGTTTTGGACGAATGTTGAAAGTATTTTATCTGGATGTTGCATATATATGTTGCATCATATGTTTGAAGTGTTTTCAGGTCTTTCATACGTATGTTTGCGAGTGTTTCATCTGATTGTTGCATATATTTGCAATGGTTTTTGAATGTTTTCAGGCGTTTTCGCAAGTGTTTCAAACACTTGTTTTAAGTGTTTCATTTGTCTTCTTTTACATATTGCAACTGTTGTATCTGAATATTTTAAAAGTAGATCGGGTTTTGCATATGGGATGCACGTGGGAAGCGGCCGGCGGCGTGGACGACGTTCGGGATGGTGTGGACAATGTCGGAGGCGGCGCGGGCCTACTGCTAGTGCACTCGCTTGCGAGCCCAACATGCTATGCACTCGTTTGTTCCCTCTGCACGGCAGCGTTCGGACGCTAGCGTCCCGGAAGGACGTCTGGGCGCTAGCCAGTACGTTCCGTATATGAACAGGACTCTAGAGCTTGAACCAAACAAGACGTGGCCATCTAAATTCGGCTATGAAACATATAATGTACAAAAAATAAATATTCTAATATATTAAATACTGACAATACGTACTAGATCGCACTACCCCAAACAGCATCACCGATGATACTTCCTTCCGCTGTTAGCCCGTACAGCTTGATATCCCCAACTGGTTGCCAGCAGCTAGTAAACAAGAAGAACAAGTCCTTTTTACCTCCTGCTACTAGCGTGTTGCTTGTGTGGCTGTATCACCATCTCGCCGATCAAGAAACACCTCGTGGAAATTATGCACTTGCGCAGTCTTACATTGGCTCTTTCCATATAATTACCAGCTAACTAGCTGAGCTTCCATATTCAATAGTCAAGTGCCCCTGATGTATATTGTGGCTCTCTCCCAATACGTATAGCACTATTTGATCCAGCAGGGCTCAAACATGCAGAGCCTCACCCAGAGCTAATCATCTTGGCTGACAATCTCCAATCTAGACAGTATTGCACCCTGTACTGAACTGCAATCAGGTTTTGCTTCTGGCCCCTTAGATTCCAAAGCTGCCTCTTCTTCTCAACCTTGTTACAGTTGTTGAACAAAACTCAACTCATAGACTGATAGACGTAAGTACCACCAGTGAGTGGCGGAGCTCACCGCAAAGCATAGTGGGGGGGGGGGGGGGGGGGGGGGGGGGGCATATTGGCTCAGATGACATGTACATAAGTCCGGTCAAAGTCATAATATAATATTTTAATGGAAGGATTGTTTTTTTGCATAGATGTGATTGATAATAATTTTTTTGTCACAATTCACAAAATACACTAAAAAAATGGATCATTATCTGAAAAAGTAGATAAAAAAACAAACAAGCATGGAAATTAGAGATAAGAATTAAAATAACAAAGCATCTTAATTTCTCATAAAAATAATCTTAACAAATAATAATTAGCCTTCAGATCCCTAGATATCATATCTCTACTCCATTTCATCAGGACTGATATATTGCAAGTTGTCCGAATCTCATGGGGTTTGGGAAAATAAGAAACAAAGATTAAACTATAAAACAATCAAATACACAATCTATATATTTTAATTAGCTACCACAGCAGATGAACCGTGAGTGGCCAAAAAGGAAGGGACATTGACATTGGGTGTGCGGCAGCCTGCACATGAAGCTGAGTCCACCGCGGCACCGGCAGACTGCAGACGGGGAGCCCCACGATTGGCACGAGAACTCACACCGGCAACACATGTAGCAGTGCCAGCTGCGTTGTTGTTTTCCTTTCTCCAATCGCAAGGCTCAAAAGGAAACATCAAAGCAGCTTGGTAGGTGATCACGTAGACACGTACATTGATTGGACCTTCAGACTTTGGAAAAGTGTTTGGACCAGGGGGGGGGGGGGGGGGGGGGGGGCGCCGCCCAGGTTTGCCTACACGTAGCTCCGCCGGTGGTACCAACAACTATCCTCTAACTTGGCCGATCATAAATCCTATAGCCAAATTATACTGTCAACACCCTGCTCAACCGGCCTCCTCCAGGTGACAAATAGGGGTGGCTATAGGTGCTGCTATAGGCCTATAGCCGACCATATATAGCTGTTTTAGGTAGTACATTGTTATTTGTACCTACATTCAGTTTAGATCTTTTAGCCTGCTATAGCTAAGTCTTAGCCTAAGGAGAATCATGCCGCTAAGGGCTCCTTTGGATCAACCATTGATCCAAAGGAGCCGTAAATGTCGGCTACTTGTTACACTGACAATGTGCATACACCTCTCTAGCTACCACCACCTCAGCTTGGTCGACCTGCAGGCTGCAGCTGACGACCCTCCCTATCTGAGCCCGTTGAGTTCGCTATTCTTCTTGTTGAGTTGGATTTCTACTTGCACCGTTGCGCGCGATGCATGTGTGTGCGTTGTTCTTCCATCAGAATCAGAGTGTGTCGTGCTTATAGATAGCTAGTACGTTGTGTACGTGCATGCGGATCAGATTCCTGCCTTATCCAGGTTGATTGTCTGGCTGAGTGCATGACACAATATTTGTGTGGATATATCTAGCTTTATTGTAAAATATGATGCGAAACACATGGAGCTCTCAAGTCCGAGTCAATGCAAGGACCATCCGGAGGCTCCATTTGGTACTGTCTAGAATCTAGCTAGCAAACATTTCCAAGAGGAAGATGTCTCTGGAAGACATACATACAACACATCCACGAGCCAACAAGTTCAGGATTTGCATGCCTCAAGGTTCAACCTTGTTATATTACCCAGTCATCATTAGCTGCTGCTACTGCTACTGCTATAATTAAAGGAGGCACGGTAGTAGTTCCAGACCCTAAGGTCCACATGTATATATGTCTCTGTCTATCATCAACAGGTTCTGACTAATAATGCTCATTTTACTAGTCTTAATTGGAGACATTTATATAGCTTTGCAAACTAACTAGTTTCCACACTTATATATATGCATCTTTGTTGGAAGATTTTAACATGAAATGGCACATTTAACCCATTGCATTTTTACAAAAGTGAGAAATGTCTCCAGCTATTTTTCTGCATATTAGTTTGCCACATATTCCATTTTATCCAATTATATATAATTAACCACTGGCACAACAAAATCCTCATCAGCCAATATTACAAAAGTGAATAAAATCACACATGCAGGACAAGCTACAGAATGTCCAATATATACATTATTTCTGAACAATCTGCGAGCATGCTGTGTTAGCCCTGGGCACCACGAACTGTACTCACGCGCTCACACACGAGAGGAAACGGAGGTGGAAGATGAACAGTGGACGCGAGTTTTGCCGGCAACGAAGGCCCCGGCCGCCGTACGTTGGCTTTTATTAACTGGAAAATACACGACTTGAGAGCATCTCAGCTATCATGAGTACACGGCCATTTGTAGCCCAGCGACGCACACCTGAGTAACAACTTGCTCGCCGGAACTCATGCGTGCGTGTGCACATGGACTCGCATGCACCGGCCACTACCTGATGCATGCACCACACAACTCACGCTCCACGATCCGCAGGATCCGGTCTCCTAATTGATAGCCGCATCTGCTACACTAGCGCTAACTAAAAATAGCATACAAGCACCTACATGTAGGACTGAGTAGTACATGACACACTCGTACCTGAACTCGACAGACTCGACCTGAACTAAACATCGACACACGACAGACTCGACCCGGTCGATGGACTCCAACACGAGCTCGAACACGCGCACCATCGACGACTCACACATCATGCACGAACATGACATGGTTTATTCTAACAGGCTGCAGGCCGGCACAGATATATAGCAGCAAAATAATTAAGAATGTACATGACATATGAATCAGAATCACCAATGAACAACCATACCTGGCAAAATAAATGAAGCATATACAGGCCAGACAGTATCATGAGAGTGACGGCAGAGAAGAAGAGGCCTTCCATGACAGGCAAGAGCCACTCAGGCTAGCCAAGGTGACCGCCTACAGACCCAACTGAACTGGCCATGCAACCGGAACTCGCAAGGCCATGTAGGCAAGTCATCCTTGGCTACCAGAGGCAGGCTCTGGACCTCATGCAAGGCCCCTCTTCTTCTACTTCTTTTTTTTTCGCGATCATGCCGAGGCATGTGTTTCATTAAGAAGCTTCTTCTACTTCTTCTTCTTGGGTGATCTGCGAGGCACTACCGCTTGACACCTCGGTATTTATAGCAGGAAAGGGAATACATAGGATGAACCAGCAGACTGCTCCACCGATGCCGACTCAATGCATATCGGTTTACCATGTCCACAGCTTTCCTGGATACTGATTACAAATCGTTGAAAAATAAAATTGGTACCGGCCGGAATATATTCATATTCAGCTAAGGTTGCGGCTCCAGGGCATGTGCATTTTCAGATGAGGTTGAACGTACGTGCGTGCAATCAGCTGCACCAGGAGGCCTACTGCTAGCTGCATTTGCCATTTATGAGAACACAGAAAAGTTCCATATGTGCAGTGATTCGCGCAATCTGAAGGAAATCTCCATATTCTCTTTGGATAGTATCACTGGGAAGGAATTCATCGCCCTGAGTCGCTGATTCTTTTTGCGAGTCAGTGTCATGCACCACTATTTAAAGTTATTTTGTTCCCTCAATTTGAGTTTGACCTGCATTATATATTGATAATACCGTGATTAGGTCCTCCACATGGTGGTAACTGGTACTTAGGTTAGGTAAGCATACAAGAATAACTCCTCACAATGCAATATGGTCAATTAAAAAACATTATTGGTTCGCAAAAAAAGATTAAAAAACATTATTGCATCAACTTGTTGGTTTTTTTAGATAATGGATTTTCATTAATCTGGCCTCTATATCTACGAAGAATATACACAGCCAAAACAATATATAGAAGAGCACTTAGACTCACAATTCAACAAAGAGGAGAACACACAACCAAAAAAAATAAAAAAACTACGACTTCGCACATCTCTGCTTCCTGACATCCTCTCTTGAAACGGCCAAATTCGGTGTGAAAGTCATCAAGTCACCATCGCCCCTAGTGTGTATGGATGAAAACGAATTGGATACGGATAGATATCACTGATATTACATTTGTTTTCATATTTCTGTACGGATTCAGATTCAAAAACGGATAGTGCCAACCATGTCGGATAGGATATGATTGGATATCGACATCATAAATATGCGATTTGAAAATTTGGATACGGATATGGTATCGGATGTTGAATATTCGGATTCGGATACGGACAGATCTGAACCCCTCTAAACGGATTCGGTCTCGAATACGGTCGAAAAATATCCATACCGTTTTCATCCCTACTAGTGTGTCATCGCTGAGAACCTTCGCTGGTGCCATCTTCATCTGCTTCATGTGAGCTGACTCCATGTGTCGCTGGTTAGCCCACCTTCATCCGTCGTCGTCCAACCGATCAGACGCGAGCCGACAGGATCCGCTTCCGCCCAGGCCGCCGCTGCCCCTAGGACACCGCTGCCTACGGAACCACCTCCACTGGATCTGCCTTCTCCCTACCGAGGATCAACTTGTTGGTTAATGCAATCAGGTAACGCTGCAAGACAATGAACGTGTGGTAGGATTCAGCAATCTTATTGTATAAAGTTTTTGTTGATCATGGACTCTTGCTTCTCTGAAGATTTATTATGACCATCCAGGTGTCGCACTTCTCACTTGTCTAAATTCTTTCCCCTCCTTTTATAAGAGCATCTTGGCCTTATGCGCCTAGTAAGGGTTAGTTACTTTTTTTTCCTTAACTTTCTGCTCATTTTGCAACTTTCCTATGTGTCAATCAAGAACGGAAAAATGTCCTACTCTTGCAATAGGAAAGGAGACAGAAACCGAAGTCTTTGGAAGGGGAATCTCCAAACTTTTGATAATGGAATGGTTAATTGAATAATTTCTCTTTCATGCAAAGAAATATGGACCACCCTTATCTCTTAAAATTTGTGAAAGTCCATAGTTTTCATAATCCACTACGAGAGAACAACTTTGTAACTAAATCATAAAGGAAATATAAACTAAAATGGTTGAGAGTTTTGCTGGCATGCATCTCTACTTTTGTTTTCTCAAGTGCATTACAAGCGTAAATGCTCATGTACATGCGCACACACTCATTGTCAAACCTAGGGACACATACATGTGCGCACTCACTAGCGGGCCCAAGGCTCGATGACCCTGGTTGTCCACACAGGCTCCGGCGCCGGCACACGTTGAGGCATTAGTCACATCACACTCTATGGCAAGCTTAAAAATATGTGATCTCATCGGCATGTTGAGCTTCGCCCGGACTCCATTCGAGCATTGGGTCCTCCACTACGTAGACTCACATCTGTAGACCCATGTGAGCACAACCTGCCCCTATGAACGATTTTGAAAAACTAAGCCAACAGATAATCTTAAGATAATAAAGTTACAATAGACGTCTCACTATGACCACCCATGATGACTTGGGAGACTCAAACCTAGGTAAACATGTTCAATATCGAGGAACCTAGCTTAGTTCACATATCATCTCTACTTCTCTTTGTATGTGCAATATTTTATTGCCTGTGTGGACTAAGTCACCAAGGATGTCAAATATCAAGGTTCATCACTATTTGAGCCACGAACTCCTCTACTACTGTGCAAAATATGTTGTCGGTTCTTGTGTCTTAGGTTATAGAATGCTACTACATTATTTTTTATATTTTGTTTTACGAGCTTATTTATCTAAAAGTGGTGTTTTGGGGGGGGGGGACTTTCATGTATATTTTTTGTGTCCTTTGAAATGATCCGAGATTAAAATTGTATTCAAGGAGCAGTGTGGTTGACTTGTGACGAGGTTTGAGCAACCAAGAGGGGTAATAAACAGGTCATATAATTATAGATTGATTGCCATTCTATTATATTTTGGAAGGTAAAACTTCATATAAACAAGGTGAAGGGTGTAGTTGTTTTATTTTTAGGGTAATTTAGATGCCAATTTTATTTACAAAATGTTTGTATTACTGTGACATATAGTCCAGTTTGGATTAGTGGCTCATGTGTATGTTGACATAGGTTGTGAGGGTTTAGTCACACTTTGATTGTTGATGGTGGGGTTAGACCACGCATAGATCGAGTTCAAAACACCACACCAGGTTAACCCTTTAACGTGAAAATGAAGACGAAAACTGTATAAATAAAATTTCTACAAGTTGAGTGAACCATATGAAAGCATCTAGGCCCCTAGAGTGGGTTTCGATGATTGATGACAACGGTTAATTATCATGACTAACGTGTGTTTTGCAGAAACAATAGAGTGTTAGGTCATGGTAATGGCAATCGTGGGCGATATGGTGATCATGCCCCTTATCGATGGAAATCGTTTTCGGTTTTCAAAGGATGATCGACAAGGTTAAGGACGGTTAGTTCCGGACGTCGAGGAGGTGAGCTATGTTCGGAATAGTCGTTAGGACTTTCGTTTTTCTCCTTTTGGCCGTACTATAAAGGGGGCATGGATGGGTAGCTTGACCTAGGTGAGTCTAATGGTTAGGTGTAGCGCACACTTGTCAAACTTAGCACTAGGTGGCTCCAGGATGGCCTTGAGATTGTTTGGAACAAAAGTCGTTCAAGAAGCGTTTGAATCGGAAGTCGTTTCGGCCCTTCAAAGGGCGACAAACACTGAAAACGGAGGGCGACAAACGCTGACGTCAGCGTCTGTTGCGTGGTCTCTTCACTGCTGAGAGCGTCAGACGCGAGGATGAAGGGCGACAGACGCGCCCTACGCGTATACGAGTGACAGATGCAGTGAGGGTTGAGCGTCAGACGCGTCTGGTGGTCAACAAACGCGGTTTAGAATACTCTGAAGATGTTGATAGCGTCAGACGCGTCCGTTGCTAGGGCGACAGACGCTGGCCAGCGTCTGTCGAGCCCTAACGGCTAGTTGAACGTTTTGATCCGTTTTCATGCGACAGACGCGCTCCTCAGAGGCGACAGACGCGTCTGTCGGTGGGTGTCATCGTGTCTATCGGTCACGAAAGTGCTGTTTTCGAAGATAACGGTTAGGGAAGTTGAGGGAGAGTATAAATACTTCCTCTACCCCTCCATTAGAGGAACTCTTGCTCATTTGGTCAGCTGAGAAACTTCTTTCATGTGCAAGGAAGTGCAAGAGCCCTAGTGAGATTTGAGTCTTGAGAATTAAGTTTGAGAGTACTCAGTAGTGATTAGGGAGTAGCAAGTGTGCATCCACCTTCTCATTAGGCTTGTTATGGTCAAGTGAGAGTTCTTGCTTGTTACTCTTGGTGATCGCCATCACCTAGACGGCTTGGTGGTAATTGGGAGTTTGGTGATCATCCGGCGCTTGTGGATGACCCAACTCATCTTGTGAGTGGTTGTGGGCGATTCACCGCGACGGAGTGTCAAAGAATCAGCCCGTAGAGAGCACTTGATCCTCGCGTGGATCAAGGGGGAGCTACACCCTTGCGCGGGTGCTCCAACGAGGACTAGTGGGGAGTGATGACTCTCCGATACCTCGGGAAACATCGTCGTGTTCCTAACCCTTTACTTTCAAGCAATTCACTTTCTCGTATTACTTTTGTTGCTTGGTTTACTTTCCTAAAATTGCCATGCTAGACTAGATTTGGAACTTAGGGTGTAAAATTTTTATCGGTAGAATCACTAGAACACTTGTAGGCACTAGGGGTGAATTATGACTTAGTAGGATTTAATTCTTACAATAAATTTGAGAAAAGCCCAATTCACCCCCCTCTTGGGCATCTTGATCCTTTCACCATATACTCTTGCCAAAACCCTTACACTTTCGTATGTGAAATACCATTCTAACCGAATAGAAATTCGCCTCAACTTGTATGTAAAAGTCTAATAGTACGTCTTAAAACACATAATTTGATGGGTTTATAGAAGTATCTATTTCTCTTTTGGGCATGATAGCAAGCTAAAAACATATTTTTCTAGGCCATTGCACCAAAAAGTTAATAGAAATGATAAGACAAAACCACGAGCTGGCCCTTGGTACATAAGATTTCGTGAATGATGTGGAAGATACATTTTAGGTGATATACCTTCAAATCACTTTGGTTGGCATTGTACAAATCCCAATGTAGTTGGATTTTAAAATAAAATCTAGGAATCAAACTTGAACTTCTGGTGCAACCAAAGCTGAAAAAACATCACATGTATAAGTTTTAGTTGACGGCCGAAAGTCGAGAATAAAATCAGGTGGGAACACCTGTTCAGTGGAATTATGCAAATATTTTTACAAAATATGTATGGATTTTAATAAATTCTAGAGAGAGAAAAATACACATGATATTACACGACCATGTAAAATAATTCAAGTATAATTTCATTTGTTCAAACAAGCAGCTAAATGGATAGTGATAAAATGCCTATTTTTTTTCTGTCCTTTTATTCACAATATGTCTGTCATATATCTCACAAACGAAATCAAGTTTGATATCTGAAAAGGCAAAAACGAGTACCAAGGTCCAAAGATGGCAAGTGGCTTGTAGCTAGGTTCAGTTGTTGCAACTGTTGGATCATTGTTCACTGGTTATTCATGTCCGAATCCAATGGGATGCCAATTGAGACGGTGCCTCAAGTTGACCCTCCCTACACTTTATAGCGCTGGGACCAAATTATAAAGTTTTCTGTGAACAGGCTCCATTTGATAGACACGCACAACATTCAATAGGGAAGGAGAAGAATGAATATCATCCTTTTAACATCATGCAAAAACACCTAATTGTGCAAGAACTACATTAATTTATTGGATAGGAATTGTTTCATCTTGCACCTGCAACTCCATTCTGCGGGTAAGATTGACTACATGATGCTCAATTTGGCAGCAAATTTATGATCTTTGTTTCAACAAGAAGGGTTTTCCACTACAATCGGTTATTCTTATGACACGAAATCAGAAGACCAACCGATCGGAACCCATGGATCAAACATCAAACACCAATGGAACATTTCTTGCGCCAATGTTTGCATAAATGGAAATGCCTTGTTCCACCCAAACTCGACTGGACTAAACCTATGTTAAATCACACACTTAAATTTGTAGGTAGCTCTAACACAAATATCAGTGTAGTATTATGGGTAGAGCTAATACACCACAGTCCAAAAATTAGCTCAGATAACCACTAAATCAACAGCGTCCATTTCTCCAAACTCTCTCTTGACTAATGCACTATATCCAAGAGATTGTTTGGACAAGCATATCAAGGAGATAATATAATGCTAACCTTATTTACATTTTTTTTTCTTTCACAGTGAACACAAGAGATTATAGAGGGAATCATAGAATACACAATCAACTACATACAAAATTTCCTAAGATTATCAACATGTCCAGTTGCGCACCTGCTCACAAGGATTCTGCTAAGATGAGAGAAGATATTCAGATATACAGAAATCATTTGTTATTTTTCTACAGTCAAGCAAGCTTGAGTATGTGTGTATGTTGGAATCTTATCATAACAAAGAGTGGATTATATTCTATCCAAATGCTTATAAAAATCACATGATTGAAATGAATGATGGAATGAAGTGGTTGGAAGGCCTTGTAATTTTCCCTTTTCCTTTTTTGTTCCTTCTTTTTCTAGCTGTACATATGATTCTCTCATTTAATTGAAAATTAAAAAAAAAATAGGTAGGGGGTTCCCCTGCTGATTCGGTCAAAAATGAAGTGGTTGGAAGGCTCTGATTTCAGAGAATAAATGTTATACCTACTCATTACAAGTTTCCAAAATAAAGTACATAAGCACTGCAAAGATTGAATTAAACTGATCACTGTTTTGAGAATCTTAATTAATTATTTACTTGCTGATGAAAATTGCAAGTGTTGTTCCTGTTATTATTATTTATGTTTGCGACCAGATAGTTGTAAACAATAGACTTTCATATGCTATTTATTATTCAAGAGAATTTAAGGATCATCAAAAGCCTATAATCAGTAAAAGTTTCATGTCTACTGTCTAATAATCAATGTTTTGTCATTACCCAGAAAAATTATCAGCTTTTGTAAACATAGAAATATTATATTATGGAATCATACACATGAAAACCAGTTACAGCAGTAATAACTTACCCTTTATCCTTTTCTTGTCAACAGCTGTTTCTGTTGTTGATCTTCGGGAAACATCTGCCAGCGATATAGGTGTTACTGGGGGTGAGGAAACTTCGCTGCTCTCCCTGCTATGCCTAGCCTCCAACAATTTGTTCACAGTAATAATAGGAGTTCGTTGACTATTTGAAGGTATGGAATAACTGCGAGTCATGGCAGCAGGTGGTCGTGGAAGTGGCGATGCTGTATGTGATGGGGGTGAGACACGAGTGGATACATTAGGCATCGGACGCCTTGAAACCAGAGGGCCAGAATATCCAACCAAACCAGGACGCATGGTGCCTACATTTGCTGGAGGCCGGGGCAGCTCATGCAGCTCACTTATTCTGGGAGTCGTTGTTGGGAGCGAAGTGACCCTGGGTGTAACTTTTGGAGGCACAGATGACTGCCAACCAGGGCCATGAGGTCTTGTTGGCAACACATAGGGAGCGCGCTTCCATGACGGTTTGCGATCAGTTGCAGAAAACAGGGGGTTGCTCAATCCTACCTTGCTTGGAATTGGGCCAGAAAAGGCCTTCATTTTCTTAAAATCTGTAGTGTAGGGATAAACTAGTGGTGCTGATATCCCTTCATTACTTGACGGCATCTTAACAGGTCCACTATGCATGGACTTCGGCATAAAATCTTTACCCAGTGGAGAGGAATGCCACAAATTTACTGCCACATGAGATTTACTTTCAGGTTGATCTGAATGAGGCGATTTGTTGGCAACTACTGAAGCAGGGTTCTTGTCATCAGCTGGCGTCGGGAGTTTGTAGGAGTGAACAGTTCTGTTTAACAAGTTCGTTTTCCGAAACCTCGCAGATGGATCAACCACATTCTCAGCAAAAATTGGTGCTGATTGGGTACCAATCTCAGGCTTCATATGAGGAACTGCTAAAGTTGCCTTTATTTCTTCAGCATTTTCCTGTATAAGCATGCGTCAGTTAAAAGAATTTCAGGACTCAAGATGTCGGGACATAAATGACTGAACTGAGGCATGAAATACCAACAAGGACTCAGCCTAGAAAATACAGATATTCAAGATTCCAAATAGAGTTATCACAATTTTATTAAAACTTACATAACAAGGATTTCTGCATTAATGTCCTCCATCAGATGTGATATTATACCAATACCAAAGGAGATAAAAACATTTTAGATTGATTTCATTGTGCTAACCTGATTCAGATTTTGTTTTGTACCCCCCTTGTCCCAAAAAAACATGTCACTTTAGGATTCATAATGACTGAATCCCATAAGCATGTGGATCTTATTACTTAAAAAGGTTTAGAGTAAAGCCCCACATAATGTTTGGTCATTCTTTGTACATGTTTACCCTAGAGGATTCATGTCATTATGAATGAGAAATTGAGAATAAACAAATTTATCATGAAAAATGTACAGCACATAACTAGTGAGATGAAGACTACCTGCTCCTGTTCCTTCAGAGGTCTTGGGGAACTCGCTGGATGAGCTTGATCCAACTATATTAACAAATAAATAAATGTTTGAAAGTTTAGTATGATAATTAAGCAAAATGTAGGAGATAGAATAGGCACTTTATAACAACAACAACAAAGAAGTTTATTCCCAAGCAAGATAGGGTAGGCTAGAGATGAACCCAGCATAAATGCAGAACCAATAAGCTTTGATTGGACTAAGAGCATCTCCAAGGGTCTTTCTTAAACTCACTCTCTAAATCTTCATTTGGACATCCATTTGAATCTTCTCTATATCTTTCCACCCTCCAACAACTTCTCTATATCTTGTGCGCACTCTATAGAGGCAACTCACTCTCGATCTTTGGCTAGCGAGAAATCCGGAATAGAAGATGGCAATATTCGGATATCTAATTAAAAAACTGTTGGAGGGCATTTATTCACCAAAGTCTCTATTCCTATCAATAAGGAAGGATATAAAGAGCCTCTTGGAGTTGTTCTAACTTAGCTGAAAAGACATCACAAACATTAAAAGGTGCAACTCAAAGAAAGTAGTATAAATCTTCTTCACATGGTTTACATTAAATGTTTCTTTAGCAATATGCAATTATTAGCAACCCCACTTCTATTATGTTGCAATTAAGTGTTAGTTCAGGTTCTCCTATTGTGCCTAAAAGAAGGGAAAGTAAGAGAAGAGTATTGGAAGCTATCACACAAACCAGCAATGGCTCCTAGATATCGAGGGTGCTGTCAATTAGTGCAATTGCTGATTATCTTGCTCTCTGGGATAACTTGCTGAGGTGCAGCTGCATTTAGATCATCAGATGTTCCAGATACGCATAAATGGCACCTATCAAGTTGGCTAATGAACCTTTATTTCAAGGTTCTGTTAGTTTTGGTCCTTGGGAGCGGAAACCCTGGGCACCCAGAAAATGCTGTTTCTTCCTCTGGCTGGTGGTGGCGCATAATAGCTGTTGGACAGCCGATCGCTTGGCACGACGAGGTTTCTCTCATCCTGAGGTCTGCCCACTTTGTGATCAACAATCAGGACCATCCAACACCTTCTGGTGTCATGCGTGTTTGCCAAGCAATTCTGGTACTTCCTTTTGCAGAAAGTTGGGCTTGCTGTACTCTGCCCTCAACCCTTGGAGCTTTCTTTTGATGATCGCCTGATCGGTGGTGCAGAACTTGCTCTATTGTGAGTGGTCGCATTCAATAGAGCCTAAACTCGCTCATCATATTTGGTTCTGTCATGGGCATCATAGGGCGCGGTCACCATGCAGTCCGCACCAGCAGGAAAGGAAAGCAACAATCGGTGCCAAGGCTAGGAGGAAAGATAGGATTAGTTGCTATCCAAGGCTAGGAGGAAAGATAGGATTAGCTATTGTTAGTCCTTAATTCTAGGAGCCGATTGGCTCTAGTCATGCCGGCCAATGGCTATATATAGTCCCTGTACTCGGCAGTTGGAATCAAGCAATACATCAGTAATCTAATATCTCTCTCTCTTCCCCCAATGACTCTCAAGCGCCTAGGGCTGCTACCCTAGAACCAAGCCTGCGGCAGAGGGGTATAACCTCGCCGGAGATGACAGTTATCCCCATGGACCCAAGGTCCATGTCATCTGGTACCTCGCCGGAGATGACAGTTATCCCCATGGACCCAAGGTCCATGTCATCTGGCACCATGGACCCAAGATAACTGTCATCTCCGGCGAGGTACCAGATGACATGGACCTTGGGTCCATGGGGATAACTGTCATCTCCGGCGAGGTACCAGATGACATGGACCTTGGGTCCATGGGGATAACTGTCATCTCCGGCGAGGTTATACCCCTCTGCCGCAGGCTTGGTTCTAGGGTAGCAGCCCTAGGCGCTTGAGAGTCATTGGGAGGTACCAGATGACATGGACCTTGGGTCCATGGGGATAACTGTCATCTCCGGCGAGGTACCAGATGACATGGACCTTGGGTCCATGGGGATAACTGTCATCTCCGGCGAGGTACCAGATGACATGGACCTTGGGTCCATGGGGATAACTATCATCTCCGGTGAGGTTATACCCCTCTGTCGCAGGCTTGGTTCTAGGGTAGCAGCCCTAGGCGCTTGAGAGTCATTGGGGGAAGAGAGAGATATTATATTACTGATGTATTGCTTGATTCCAACTGCCGAGTACAGGGACTATATATAGCCATTGGCCGGCATGACTAGAGCCAATCGGCTCCTAAAATTAAGGACTAACAATAGCTAATCCTATCTTTCCTCCTAGCCTTGGATAGCAACTAATCCTATCTTTCCTCCTAGCCTTGGCACCGATTGTTGCTTTCCTTTCCTGCTGGTGCGGACTGCATGGTGACCGCGCCCTATGATGCCCATGACATCTCCCCCTCCCTTGAGGACCAGCTCGTCCTCGAGCTGCCATAGACTTACCTGACACGACGTAAGGTTAAGCCTTTTACATCTCGGCTTACCTTTATTATTTAAGACAAAAATACGAAATAATTGTGGAACTAAAATATAAATTTGAACTGCAGCTATGTCCTCCTGTCCTCCTGGATCCCAAGGAAAGAGCTAAACTGCGGACTTCATGTTGGATGAAAGGTGAAGGAGGAACCAGCCCGTTCTTATGTTGGGTCTATCCAGCACCCAGGCAGGTGCCCGAATGAAGGAGACGACCCTCTTTGGCCGTGCAGGGGGGCTGCATACCCAGATCTCGACTTCTGCAGGGGGTGCAAAAAATATAGACGAGACCTGGTTGTTGGGTGCGCAGGCTGCGAGTTGGTGCAGCGATGAGCTGATCAGCAAGCGCAGCTTCCGCACCGCCCGCCTAACAAGGAAGCCGCGCCCTGCGGCTTGCAGGCACACCGCGGCCTGCTCCTGCGATGACGGCCATGGGATGGCCCTGGAGACCACGGCAAGGTGCCGCTCCCCACAAAGGGACTGCACCCGGCGGCTTGCCAGGAACCCTCGCGCTGCCGCCTGAAGTCGCACCGCAGCCAGGTGTTCACGCAGCTTCCGGGTGGTGTGCCGCACCATGAATCCACGCGCTGCCGCTTGTATGCGTACTGCAGCAAGGCGTTCATGCTCGAACTTCTCCAGGTGAGCACGGCAGCGATTGAGCATCTCAGCGACGCGATCCATGTTCTCTTGGAGATGGCGCATCCCATCCGCATGGCCTATGGTCGCAGCAGGAGGTGATCCGAAGCGCAGGCGCAGCAGCTCGGTGAAGCGACGCCACGCTGGGGTTTCCTCATCCTGGACCTGGAGGAACCACGTACGCGCTCCATCTTGCAGATGACAGGAAGCCATCCACACCTTTTCTTCCGCCATGATGCGCTCCCGACGGAAGTACGATTCGCAGCAGTTGATGAAGTTGTGGGGGTCGGATTTACCGTCGTAACGCGGAAAATCCCGCTTCTGGAATCGCGACGGACGATCGTTGTGGTGTTCCCCAGAAGTGATCCGGCTGTTGTTGGAGAGGGCGGTGGGGGATGGTGGCACGGCGGCTGATGGTGGCGCGGTGGGGAATGGTGATGCGGAGGCGGCGGTGGAGGGATGCGTGGCACGGCTGTGGCTGGTGTTGGCGCAGGAAGGGGGGCATCAGGTTGGTGGGCATGGCGGCGGCTGGTGAGGGAGGGCGGACGGGCGATGATGACCAGGAGGCGGATATGGTGATCGTACCTGGATCTTTGATATCAGATGTCATGGACCTTGGGTCCATGGGGATAACTGTCATCTCCGGCGAGGTACCAGATGACATGGACCTTGGGTCCATGGGGATAACTGTCATCTCCGGCGAGGTACCAGATGACATGGACCTTGGGTCCATGGGGACAACTGTCATCTCCGGCGAGGTTATACCCCTCTGCCGCAGGCTTGGTTCTAGGGTAGCAGCCCTAGGCGCTTGAGAGTCATTGGGGGAAGAGAGAGAGATATTAGATTACTGATGTATTGTTTGATTCCAACTGCCGAGTACAGGGACTATATATAGCCATTGGCCGGCATGACTAGAGCCAATCGGCTCCTAGAATTAAGGACTAACAATAGCTAATCCTATCTTTCCTCCTAGCCTTGGATAGCAACTAATCCTATCTTTCCTCCTAGCCTTGGCACCGATTGTTGCTTTCCTTTCCTGCTGGTGCGGACTGCATGGTGACCGCGCCCTATGATGCCCATGACAGGTTCATGAACTTTGTAGAAACAAAGAAATAACTGTGTTTAATGGTGCTTCTCCGAGCTTATCTCCGGTCCTATCTATAGCTGGGAAGCACAGCTCTGGGGCATGGCGGGTGCTAAGGGGCTCTATTTCCTTGCTTCCTTTACCCCGGCTAGCAAATTTTCATGATCTCCTCTCTGGCTAGCTGTTTTGTCTGTGGCGTGTCTCGGGATGGGAATGGGTTGACCGGCCCAGCCTTGGACCCAGCCCTATGGCCTCAAGGCAACTTTAGGGGCCATGGGTCGACCCATTTCACTTAAAGGCTGTCCTTCCTAACCCAGTACACCATAAGTTTACAAGTTTACCATGATTTTAATTTTATCTATTTTCACCTCCAAAATATGATATTCCTCAATCTACTTCCAAGCATAGACATGTTTAAAAGTTATGACCAACCGTGCTTATTCAGAAAAATAAAGATCAACAAATTCAAAAAAAAAGATTGTTATGTAACAATTGGGTCGACCCATGTTACCTATTGGGAAACTAGGTTCTGGCGCTATCGGCCCATTTCAGACTTTGAGGCCGTCCCCTATGACCCATTGGCCTTGCTTTTATGGGTCGGGTCAACTACCCAATGGGTCGCCCCAGCCCATTCCCATCCCATCGCCCGTTAGTATCTCTTTTCTCTCTTATGAAATTAATGAAATGACATGCACCTATCCTGCGTTATTCGATAAAAAAACTAATGAAGCAAGTAAGTGTTAGTGTTTCCTTCCTCATGAAGGGATTAAACCAACCAAATTATTATTAAGCTGAAGGTTAACTGACCTCAAAGGAACTTATTAAAAAAATGGCAACATATTTAATCATCTATAAAAAGGAAGCTAAGCTATCTCAGTTGGTCAAGGGTGTGGATCTATGCCCGGACCATCCAGGTTCAAGTTCTTGCTGAGGCGAATTTGGGTGCCTATTTTCTTCTTAATAAAATGCCACCTAGTTTCTCCTAGGTTGGTCTAGTTTTAAGTAATCATCTAAAAATTGCTCATATTTCGAGATGATGCTAGAATGATTAATCACTAAGAACAGAGGATGGACCGAGTTCAGTAAATGAAACTTAGCTACATAATGCCAAATGAATTGATCAGCTGGAAAAGAACTTACATCCATTGGACTTCTGGAAGTGAGGAGGTCCTTGTCTCTGTCATTTATCTCATAGTCAAAACTTAACTCACTGCCATCACTATGATTATCCTGGTAAGAGCTGTAATCATCAATATTACTGTCATCATCCAGTCCACTGAAGTGGTAGTCAATGTGCTGCTTCTCAGCAACTGCTTTGACACAAGGCTCCAGAGACTCTAGATGCTTCAGCCCTTTCCTGAAAAAACTCAACTGAAAATCCAAATAATAGTAAGATAGTTATAGTCTTTACCACTGCATAGGAGTCATCATTAGTTGTAGTTCTGCGTGAAGACATGTTAAGCTACCTGAGCAGCATGATGACGAGCAGCCTGTGTCAAAATACTTAGAAATTGACCTTGCTTTAGTGATCTCAAGCGAAATATAAACAATGCTGCCTCCTCTTGGTACTCAAGAAACGAAGTTTGCAGTTGTTCCGATGAGAATGATTCGTTTTTGGGGTGCCTCGAATCGCCCTCCTTTCTCCCCATAGGCTGCTCGCATGGCTTCATATTCCGCTCTGAAATGGAAAAAATATATTTACAAGGAGGAAAAGCACAGATTGTAAAATGGATAAGATAACATTCAAGAAACGTGTACCTTTTCTGATCACATTGGTCTTTCATTTCCTGAGTCAGTAGGAAAGAAATGTAAGGACAGCATGTCACATGATGGACTAAACTAAGTGTGAGGAATTAAGTTTTTCTTTTATTTGGAGATGATGATAAATGCAATATGAACAACAAATTAGCAAAATAACAATATTTGAACATGAGCTCACAATTGCATGAAGTTGAGAAAAGCATAATCAGGGAGATCTAACCTCTACAACTTGTAGCTCTTTCAGAAGGGATTCTGATGGATTTGTGATTGTATTTATAATATTTGTACGCTACAAAGAAAAAAAATACTAGTAAGCATACAGATTATACAATAAATAGTATGATCGATTGAAGAATATATGTTGTGATACAATTTTACAACAGTGACAAAGGACTTTA
>CM039600.1:24682590-24878592 GCA_022457205.1 Saccharum spontaneum | reverse complement strand
GGAAACTAGGTTCTGGCGCTATCGGCCCATTTCAGACTTTGAGGCCGTCCCCTATGACCCATTGGCCTTGCTTTTATGGGTCGGGTCAACTACCCAATGGGTCGCCCCAGCCCATTCCCATCCCATCGCCCGTTAGTATCTCTTTTCTCTCTTATGAAATTAATGAAATGACATGCACCTATCCTGCGTTATTCGATAAAAAAACTAATGAAGCAAGTAAGTGTTAGTGTTTCCTTCCTCATGAAGGGATTAAACCAAACCAAATTATTATTAAGCTGAAGGTTAACTGACCTCAAAGGAACTTATTAAAAAAATGGCAACATATTTAATCATCTATAAAAAGGAAGCTAAGCTATCTCAGTTGGTCAAGGGTGTGGATCTATGCCCGGACCATCCAGGTTCAAGTTCTTGCTGAGGCGAATTTGGGTGCCTATTTTCTTCTTAATAAAATGCCACCTAGTTTCTCCTAGGTTGGTCTAGTTTTAAGTAATCATCTAAAAATTGCTCATATTTCGAGATGATGCTAGAATGATTAATCACTAAGAACAGAGGATGGACCGAGTTCAGTAAATGAAACTTAGCTACATAATGCCAAATGAATTGATCAGCTGGAAAAGAACTTACATCCATTGGACTTCTGGAAGTGAGGAGGTCCTTGTCTCTGTCATTTATCTCATAGTCAAAACTTAACTCACTGCCATCACTATGATTATCCTGGTAAGAGCTGTAATCATCAATATTACTGTCATCATCCAGTCCACTGAAGTGGTAGTCAATGTGCTGCTTCTCAGCAACTGCTTTGACACAAGGCTCCAGAGACTCTAGATGCTTCAGCCCTTTCCTGAAAAAACTCAACTGAAAATCCAAATAATAGTAAGATAGTTATAGTCTTTACCACTGCATAGGAGTCATCATTAGTTGTAGTTCTGCGTGAAGACATGTTAAGCTACCTGAGCAGCATGATGACGAGCAGCCTGTGTCAAAATACTTAGAAATTGACCTTGCTTTAGTGATCTCAAGCGAAATATAAACAATGCTGCCTCCTCTTGGTACTCAAGAAACGAAGTTTGCAGTTGTTCCGATGAGAATGATTCGTTTTTGGGGTGCCTCGATCGCCCTCCTTTCTCCCCATAGGCTGCTCGCATGGCTTCATATTCCGCTCTGAAATGGAAAAAATATA
The DNA here is from genome assembly GCA_022457205.1 of Saccharum spontaneum. Lineage (NCBI taxonomy): Eukaryota > Viridiplantae > Streptophyta > Magnoliopsida > Poales > Poaceae > Saccharum > Saccharum spontaneum. The sequence continues at coordinate 24,877,412 of CM039600.1, read as the reverse complement.
TTTACAAGGAGGAAAAGCACAGATTGTAAAATGGATAAGATAACATTCAAGAAACGTGTACCTTTTCTGATCACATTGGTCTTTCATTTCCTGAGTCAGTAGGAAAGAAATGTAAGGACAGCATGTCACATGATGGACTAAACTAAGTGTGAGGAATTAAGTTTTTCTTTTATTTGGAGATGATGATAAATGCAATATGAACAACAAATTAGCAAAATAACAATATTTGAACATGAGCTCACAATTGCATGAAGTTGAGAAAAGCATAATCAGGGAGATCTAACCTCTACAACTTGTAGCTCTTTCAGAAGGGATTCTGATGGATTTGTGATTGTATTTATAATATTTGTACGCTACAAAGAAAAAAAAATACTAGTAAGCATACAGATTATACAATAAATAGTATGATCGATTGAAGAATATATGTTGTGATACAATTTTACAACAGTGACAAAGGACTTTACATAGCCATCCACAAATTTCTGTAGTTCAAATTGGGCCTTCCCTAGCATCATCAGCACTTTACCTGCAGGTAGGACTTAATGAATAGAACGAAGAAGGCCTGATACTTCTTAAAATAAAGAGATATCTCTAAAAAAAAAACATGAGAATTTTGTTTTCTACGTTCACTGAAAACTAGAAGAAAAGTATCATCAACTAACAAGAGTTTTCAATGAAGGATTTGGCAATTCTCCTTGCAACTATCAAGAGATAAACTGGACACTAGTATGGCAAAACTGGATGACAAGTCTGCCACGATGTCAAAAAAACAGAACACCCTCAAAATTGGTACTGGAGGTAAAAAGGAAGAAAATATCTAAAATAAACTAATATTACTAGTAGATCTTAAAGACCAGTTCATGATTCAGTAGTTCACGTAAATGGATTGCTCAACGGGCTTCTATCCAAATCCATTGGATAATATTCCATTCTTCCAAATCCCATTTTACTGCCTCCTCCTGTTTCAGGTTCAGTCAACACCTGTCTCTCTTTATACAGGGGGCTGAGTAGATGAAAATTTTGTTTCGGGGCTTATCCATACAAAAATGACATACAGCGTTCAAGAAAGAAATGGACATGCTGAAAAAATAGCATAGTTGGCTCTAAAACACGAAATTTGATTTGCTAAAACGCACTCATAAGAACAATTTCAGACCACAAAGTTTCCATATCATACGTACTTACAGATCCACACAATCACTCACCACTTTCATCATCATCATAGTTCAATGCAGCTTTTTCAAGCAAGCAAGTTCCCATTTCATCCATGGCTTCTGCAAACTCTGCAGGAGTGGATTACATGTGATTGTAAGAATATGACAGACAAAATATCTGATGTGGCGATAGGGACAGTTTTATTTCAGTACAAGTAAAAATAGCAATTACCATATACGCTATTTGTTGTTGCAGCTGCAGCTGAAAGCAAGCTATCGTAACAGTTCCTCATATCTTCCATTTCCTGCAAAGTACGATTTCATGTTCATGTTACAAAAAGGTGGGTTAAACAATTTTAATTTCCATTAAAGGACAGTTGTAGGCCCCAAATCTTCTCTTCCTATTATAATTCACATGAGAAAGTGAATGACTTGTGAATTTTTCTGAAATTTCAAATCATGGATCAGCTTGTAGTCCTGTCAAACTTGTACCATATAATAAACTTCAATCGCTTTCATCTAATCCAACATCACATTCATGGATGAACAGCTTTCACCATAATTTATCCATTAAGATGCAGACACTAAGGACAGGAACTCTCCTAAATTTCAGAAAACGTATTTCCACACTGTTATTAATATAATAACGCCCAGCAGGCAACGCCAGGTTAAACAAATGATCAGTTCCTCCCATGACGACTTTGAATTGCTGACTGCGAGACCAGTTCTAGATAGCTACTTTCTGCGACCCAAGCTTCCTGCCGTGGACTTTGACCAGGAAGAAACAGGCCACAAAATGAATACCAAGTGCTTCTGAACTCCAAGTCTCTAATGGCCACAATAACACATGAAAGCGATCAAATCCACACATTTCACTGATTATATCCAAATAATATATGAACAATTTACCAAGAAGAATTCCCACAGTCTAAAGGAAAAGGGACAAACTATATACGAAATAAACACAAAAAAGGATTCGTCGCTCAGTACAAATGTATTAGTGAAGATCATTCGATCCTAAAAGATCACCGTGGCCCAGGAACAAGTCACTGCGGTCAGCACGGGCCATGAAAATCCGCGGCATAAGCAGGGGGCGGGATCGCGGCTCCTCAACGAGCACACACGATCCGACTTTGGCGCGTAACCACACGGCAGAACCAACAGCGCGGCAATAACCCGGCAGGAATGAAGAGAGGAGAGGCGTTCGGGGCGGAGACGAGACCTGGGTGGCGTAGGTGAGCTCGTCGAGCTTGGCGGGCGGCGGGCGGTGGTCCTTCCTCTCCCTGTGGTGGTGGTGATGGGCGAAGCCCCGGAACCTGCGCAATGGCGATTTCATCCCCTTCGGCCTTGAATCCCCAGGCCGGAATCGCAACACCGAATCGCAGGCCCGCGACGATGATTAGTGAGAGGGGGGAAGACGAGGCTGGCTTTCTTCGTTGCTGCAGCTCTCGGGCTTCGGAATTTTGGGACGAAAACTGATGGGGAAGAATAGTCAGTCGTCGGAGAGGGGGGAGTCTTTATGGCGTGGTTTTTGGAGAGATAGAATAGAATAGATGGATTCATTTTGGTCCATGTTTGACCAAACGTAACAAGAGTGACCCTGCAAAGTGCGAGATATATGGCATAAATAAAAGGAGGTTTGTGACTAAATAATTTTTCAAAATCGGAGCGAAACCGTTTCACACTCCTTTCGTAAAAAGGTTAAACCGTTCCACACTTTGTAAAAACGTGAAAATGTACCTAGTTTCGCCCATTTCGCTCCACCTTTTGTTAGCCCCGTCTTCCTCCTCCTTCTCAGCAGGCATTTCTCGCGTGGCTTCTCCCGAACCCCTCCCGACACGTGGGAGGGCAAACTCCGCCCAGCGGCGCTCACGAGTGAGCTCCTCCCCAGACAGGCAGACAAAGGGAGCTCCTCCCCGGTGCGGATGGGTCGGCGAGGGAGCTCCTCCCCTGCAGTATGGGCGAGGAGCTACGATCCTCGCGGCACGAATTGCAGATGTGCACGAGGAAGAAGATGGTGTGGCTGACATCTAGGGCCCGCATAGGGTTAGATAACGGATGGAATCTGAGAGACTGTTTGGTTGCCCACTATAGTTCGCCTAAGCGAACCTTTGGCAACCACGTTAAAATAGTCATTGTTCATGCTTGTGCCGCTGATTTAGTCTGCCACATAACTGTGGCGCACTGTGGCGCTACCACACTCCTTGACATGGCCAGCAACCAAGCAGCCTCTGAATTGATTAACTTAGTCAAACGGTTCTAACAAGTGATTCCACTTTTGTGAGAAATATTTCTTCGAAGAATTCGGAACCGAACGTTTCCAATAGAATATAGAGCCTTATCAAAACTCTACCTACATAGATTGTTGTTTTCTTGGGGCCATTTATCTCTGGAAAAAATAATGCTACCAGCTTTATTATGCATCTGGATATATAATTGTCTAGATATACAATAAGAGTTTTATATCTAGAAATATCATAACGGCCTATAAACTAATGAAGCAAAGGGAGTATATAAATATTGCATGAGAATGTGTGTAGACCGACTTTAACATATTTACCATTTATTATGTCTATATATAAACTCACAGTCTTATCTTTGTGTTGGGGTTTCTACAGACTGTGTATAGCCACGTTAGAGCATCTCCAGCAGTACTACCTGAATTAGACTACCTAAATGTTTGTTTAGGTAGCCATCCATTTTTCTACTACCCATATTTTCCTCCGAACTCCAGTAGTACCACCTAAAACAGGCTACCTAAACCCATCCTAGCATACAATGACAGGCGGGTCCCACATGTCATCCTCTCTTCTATCTTCTTCTCCATGGATGAAGTCCTTCGCCTCTGCTACTTGCACCTGGAGGTCCGCTGGCCGGTGAGGAGACGGGCTCCAGCCAGGGAAGCGCCGGGAGGTGAAGCGCCTAGAGGTCCGCTGCTGGGAGGAGATGGGCTCCGCCTTTGCTACTGGCGCTTGAGGTTCGTCGGCTGGAGAGGAGCGAGCACCCCATGGCCGGTGTGGAGGCGTGGCTCACCCTCGGCCATCATGGAGGCGCGTCGTGGGCTACCTTGTGGACGGTCATCGGAGGAGGGCCACCTCTAGATTCAGCGGAGAAGGACCGGCTCGGCCGTCGTGGAGGTGCGTTGGACTTTCTTGGCGGCGGCGGGCTCTCCTGCGGCAAAGGCAAGGCTTCCCTGCAGTGGCCACGACGATGGCGTCGGGCTCCCTTGCGTCGGGCTCGGGCGGAGGAAGACTCACGCAAGGAAGAAACACGCGAGGAAAAAAATAGGTAGCCACCCTTGGCCCAACAAAAATAGGTAGTGGGAGGAGGGATTTGGATAGCCAACAAATCTGTTGGGTCAAGTAGGTAGCCTGCTAGAGCTGGATTTCTTGCCCCCACTGCCTAAATTAGGGATAGGTAGTCCATTTAGGTAATCTACCAGAGATGCTCTTAGCATTGGCAACGGGACACTTGCAACGGCTAGCTTGTTACTTTCTATGCTCAACGGCCGGCACAAAAGCTTATGTAGCATTTGGTTGGGAGGCAAGGTGGAGCGGGGTGGTCCTGTCTCTGGTATATGGGACTGGACGACTATTGGTATTTCTTGTGTCTATTGGATAATTCCGCAAGCGCACAGAATATACCGCTACAGCACTTCACCCGGGGGTATTCCAAGGTATCATATTTATTTTATCCCAAGGGAAAGCGGTAGCTAAGAATGATAATAAAAGATAGATCCTTATAAATACCACAACTTAGCACTAACTATAGCACTTCACCCGGGGTATTCCAAGATACCGTATTTATTTTATCCCAAGGAAAAGCGGTAGCTAGGAATGATAATAAAAGAGAGATCCTTATAAATACCACAACTTAGCACTAACTAGTGTAAGGGGGTAAATGAAATATGATAGGAAGGGATGATGCAACAAGCCAAGATAAAGATAATGAAAAGATGACTAGTAAGTATAGCTGATGAGCCCATGACTATCCAAAATATTCATGCAGAAAATTCTGTCATTGGTTCTAATATGGCAACTAGTATCTCTTACGTAAGTCCAATTCAATTTGGTGCTTTTGTATGTGATGGCAAATATAGAAAGAAGGATGATTTATTTACAGCTACTGGATTGTTATCAAAGATATATGTTGGAGATGCAACATTGTTTAAGAGAAAAAATAATATGCCATCAAGGAGATATGTCTATACAGGCTCTACGCTGGAGGAGATAAAGGGCAGTCCAACCTGAGCGCGCTACGGCTTTGGGCTGTCCAATCTAAGTACGTCATGAATTTATTTGCTTAATTAAAGTAGTTTCCAAATAACATGATTAGCATTGTGGCCGCATTAGTTTACTATTTTCTAGGCTCAATTAGTTTTGGTCATGGTGCAGCGTGCACATGCTGGGCCGAACCAAGTTGGTGGCCTTGTGGCCGAGTCCATTTAATTAGCCTATGTCTGCGTGCATATATTAGGGAGTTGTTCACTCCTTGTAATTTCAGTTTTTTGGAGATTGGATTTTATTTAGGAGTTATTCCTCATCGAACCGCCGCTCGTGAAACCCTAGCGGGTGTTGATCCGGATCCTCACGGATTTGCGTGGAGTGCGTGATCGAGCTGCTACAGCTTGGGTATGTCGCTTGGAATTCTCGGAGTTCCCCATCTTCTGATCGTGGTCGTCAAGGCTGCGGGTGGAAGGAGTTATTTAGGGTTTGGTTTGCATCTCAGTGTAAGCCGATCCCTCTATCATTGATATTGCTACTGCTTTGTGTTTGGCTGATAAACGGAATTATTTTATCCATCTCAATTATCTATTTGGTCAACACTTAATTATCGGGAGATTTCTCTAATTATTGTGATACAATTGGGCTCATTCCTCATTGGTTTAATTATATTTCTGGAGACGAGATCGTGCCTAGTACTGCATATATACATATAGTTCGTGAGCTGATCTGGTACTTGTTGCTTGACGTGATTACTTTGGAGATAATTTATTGCTACAGTACTAGAGTCCTTGCCGAATACAATATAATTATTGTTACAGTTTGTCGCCTACTATTCATCATCCGAGATCTCAGATTATTTGTTGTGACTATTCAGAGTTGATAAAATTTCAGAGAAAGCTATATTTTAATTCCTGTGTACCGTGAAAGATTGGGACAATATTGGACATCGTAGGTGTGTCCTTATCAGTTGGTATCAGCTTCTGGGTTGCTTACGGTGCATTTGGATTTTCTTTTTCAATGGCTGATTTGAAATTGCTCAAGGAAGTTAAATCTTTGCCAAAGCTATCTCTAGCATGTCGTCCCTTGGAGTATTTTGAATGGGAAGAAAGTCTGGATGATTTCTTCTATGGTCGTCGACTCCCAGAGATATATTATGCCGAAGAGACTTTAGCTAATGATGTTTTTTATTGGTGGGTTGACTATGACAAAGAATTTCCTTGTCGGACATGGAGCGATATGAAGATTGTGCTACAACGCCTATTTCTTTCTCCATTTTACTCAAGGAAAATGGTCGCTGAAGCTTATGGTTCAAAACCTCAACCCACCAAGCCAATTGGTAGTTCTTCTAAGAAACTGAAGAAGTTGCCGAAGGTTACAGTGCCCGAACCGCCAGTTATACATGGGAGTGCTGATCTTTCTTCTACATCGGGGCTGCATAGTAGTGCTTCTGCTTGTGATCCTCAGTGTGAGCATAAAGTTGATGATACAGATGATGTGTCAGATGGATTATCTATGATGACAAGTGAAATACACCGTAATGGTACTGTTGCTACTATGAAGGGGCAACGCTCCAGCATATTTCAGTCGGAGTGCATAATTAAGGATAAGGTATGCAAACTAATTATTGATGGTGGTAGTTTCACAAATGCTATTAGTTCAGATCTTGCGCATGCTTTGTCTCTGTCTACGCGGAGACTTCCAATGCCGCGTTATATCCAATGGATGAACCAAAGTGGTACACTGAAAATTACTCATAAGGCTAGAGTTAAATTTTCAATTGGAGCTTATATTGATACTGTGGACTGTGATGTTGCACCATTGAGTGCATGTCATTTGTTGTTGGGCCGACCATGGCAATTCGATCTTGATGCTACTCATGGTGGTCGTTCTAATAATTATTCATTTGTGCACAAGGGAGTTAATCATGTGCTTAAACCAATGCCGGATAATGCTATTAAGGCTGAGGTGTTTGCTACTGTGAAAATGAAGAAAAAGGCTCCTGAAATTATTCCAAAGCCGAGGACGGCTTTGCTTCAAGAGGGAGAGAATGGCGTGAATATCCCTACTGTAAATATTGATGTTAGTGAGTCTGCAGTTAACTGCGCAGAGCCAATTAAACCAGCAATTCAGTTTGGTTCTATCTCTGACAATATTGAGAAGAATGGTACATCTGTTTTAGCTCCGTTGTATGCTGCTGATAATTCAAATATTCTTAATAATGCAAAAAAGGATGATGTGGTAATTGATTTACCTGTTGAGGCTTCTGAAAACAAGTGCAAGAATTCTGAAACTACGGTTGCTCATTTTGTGAAAGCTCAGAAAAATCAGTTGGGCTCATTAGCTGTTCACATAAAGGAGAATGAGGACAATATGACTGTAATTGGTGGCACTGCTATTTCCATCAAAGAAGGTTCGGAATTTATCTCAAAGCCGAGGACAGCTTTGTTTCAAGAAGGGGAGGATGATGAGCTCATGGCTCCTCCAATTACTACAGTTGATGTTGGATCAAAGCCGAGGACGGCTTTGTTTCAAGGGAGTGAGAATGATGAGCCCATGACTATCCAAAATATTCATGCTATTTCCATCAAAGAAGGTTCGGAATTTATCTCAAAGCCGAGGACAGCTTTGTTTCAAGAAGGGGAGGATGATGAGCTCATGGCTCCTCCAATTACTACAGTTGATGTTGGATCAAAGCCGAGGACGGCTTTGTTTCAAGGGAGTGAGAATGATGAGCCCATGACTATCCAAAATATTCATGCAGAAAATTCTGTCATTGGTTCTAATATGGCAACTAGTATCTCTTACGTAAGTCCAATTCAATTTGGTGCTTTTGTATGTGATGGCAAATATAGAAAGAAGGATGATTTATTTACAGCTATTGGATTGTTATCAAAGATATATGTTGGAGATGCAACATTGTTTAAGAGAAGATAATATGCCATCAAGGAGATATGTCTATACAGGCTCTACGCTGGAGGAGATAAAGGGCAGTCCAACCTGAGCGCGCTATGGTTTTGGGCTGTCCAATCTAAGTACGTCATGAATTTATTTGCTTAATTAAAGTAGTTTCCAAATAACATGATTAGCATTGTGGCCGCATTAGTTTACTATTTTCTAGGCTCAATTAGTTTTGATCATGGTGCAGCGTGCACATGCTGGGCCGAACCAAGTTGGTGGCCTTGTGGCCGAGTCCATTTAATTAGCCTATGTCTGCGTGCATATATTAGGGAGTTGTTCACTCCTTGTAATTTCAGTTTTTTGGAGATTGGATTTTATTTAGGAGTTATTCCTCATCGAACCGCCGCTCGTGAAACCCTAGCGGGTGTTGATCCGGATCCTCACGGATTTGCGTGGAGTGCGTGATCGAGCTGCTACAGCTTGGGTATGTCGCTTGGAATTCTCGGAGTTCCCCATCTTCTGATCGTGGTCGTCAAGGCTGCGGGTGGAAGGAGTTATTTAGGGTTTGGTTTGCATCTCAGTGTAAGCCGATCCCTCTATCATTGATATTGCTACTGCTTTGTGTTTGGCTGATAAACGGAATTATTTTATCCATCTCAATTATCTATTTGGTCAACACTTAATTATCGGGAGATTTCTCTAATTATTGTGATACAATTGGGCTCATTCCTCATTGGTTTAATTATATTTCTGGAGACGAGATCGTGCCTAGTACTGCATATATACATATAGTTCGTGAGCTGATCTGGTACTTGTTGCTTGACGTGATTACTTTGGAGATAATTTATTGCTACAGTACTAGAGTCCTTGCCGAATACAATATAATTATTGTTACAGTTTGTCGCCTACTATTCATCATCCGAGATCTCAGATTATTTGTTGTGACTATTCAGAGTTGATAAAATTTCAGAGAAAGCTATATTTTAATTCCTGTGTACTGTGAAAGATTGGGACAATATTGGACATCGTAGGTGTGTCCTTATCAATAGCTAGGTGGGAGGACAACGAGTGAGTAAACGATTCTGTGATCCACACTCTACTCCTATGAACTTAACTTAATCGCACAATTGAAACATATAGATTGATACCTTACAACATGTATGCTAGCTGATAGGCGAGACAATAGGAGACAAAATTCCTACCCTAAGCGCCTACCTTTTTATGGGGGCCTTACCTTAACTTGACTACAACATGTGGTGGAATACAAAGAATAGACAAGGTTGTCACCACTTACTAGCTACCACTATCTATCCGTGCGATACACGATAATCAAAGGCAAGATAATATATAAGCACCACACTTAGACCTTCTCTCACTACTCTAATTGTGTATACATAGGTCAACTAGAGCACCCTATGATAGGCGATGATCGCATACAAGTGTGGGTTACAGGATCACAATCTAGTATATAACAACTATATGATAAGATAAGCCAACAATACAATATCAAGTATAATATTGCACAAAGTAAAGACGAAGTAAAGTAGAGAGAATAATATATAAATAAGTAAAGTCTTACTAAAAAGGAGAGGTACAAGAGCTATATCAGACTCTCCAAAAGACGACTCCGGAAACCCCGAGCAGACTCGACTCAACTACTAATAGAAATGGAACTACACTACTCTTCACTTGGAGCTTGAAGGCATTGCATGCGTTGTAGAGGGGGATGAGCCTCTATTTATAGGTGAAGAGGGGGTAGGTGCCACGTTAGCGATCCATGTGCCTTTCCACCTCCACCTTTGGCTCAAACCGCCATTAGAACCGTCATTGATCAAGGGTGGAGATTGCTTGGCATGAGGCATGCATGAAGTCGGTGGAGGCTCTAGGCCCACCTGGCCGTCAGGTGACCCCAAAGGGGTCGCCCTACCTCCTATGGCATGTGGGGCCTCCCTCCATCTTCTAGAAGCATGCCCCACATGTCACAGAGTGTGTAGGATGCTTGGACTCCACTTGTCACTCGGTTTGCCTTGAATGTGGGCTCATGAATCCATGTGACTTGATCTTGAGCCATTGAGATAAAACACAAAGTTGATCCATGGGCTGAGGATCACTTCAGGAGGTGTCACAAGGATCCTAGTGACTTGGCACACCTTGGTGGGCCCAAGAGGGGGTCGGGCGACCCCCTATGGTGGGTCCACAGGCTCAGATTTCTCCAATTTGTAATGTCCTGCATACAAATACCTCAAGTAAAAGTGGAACTTGTTATTGATAAAAACATGTTCATGTCATGTTGTTCCTTATTCGATCCGAGGCTGTTGACGGTGTTTGGGGTATGTATATTTATGACATTTTCACCATCAACAACGACTCTATTTTCTTTTTGGTTTAGAAGGGGTGGGACCAACCCATTTTTTGTTTGGTCCAGAGACATTAAAAGTGGGATGAGCTGCTGACAGGTGGGACCCATTTGTTAGTTTTATATTTTTTTCTTTTTATTTCTTCTCTCTTTATCTCTTAGTCCCTAGGTCCACCGCATGCGGCCCCTCTTGTCGTCGCCTCCCAAGTGTGGCCCCTGGCCCCGCCACCGCTCGCACGCGATTCGAGCACGCCGGCCTGCCTGGAGCACCGGCGGTGGCCGCCTGCCGGAGCGTCGCTTGTCTAGCTAGAGCCCTATCGGTTCCTCGCCTGGAGCGCCAGCGGCGACCGCCTACGCACAGCCCCGCCATCGTGGCCGCCTCCTCTTCTTCCTCCCCTACGTGTGCCTTCTCTTCTTCTTTGCGCATAGGCAACGGCCACCCCACTTGGGGCGACCCCATCCGCTCGATTCACAGGGGTAGGGACGTCCCGCATTTTAGGTGAATATTCTCCTCAGGGACTATCCCGTTCTCGATCGTCCCCCAACCAAACAGCACAAAAGAGAGATCTTCCCACCAACCAAACACTACCTTATATAGTTTTCTGCGGATTCAATTCCTATAGGATTAGAGGGACATGCCACCTCAAATCCTACATTTTTTCTATTCCTATACTTTTCCTATCCTATGTTCCAAAGGAGCCCTAACTCTTTAGTGTCGGATAAATACATTATATTTCAGTGGTGTTTATGACTTTCGGTTTTTGTAATATTGTGTTTTCAGTAAATAGGCCCCGTAGCACTTTTTTGTGTTTCATTCTTGGGTGTAACTTTAAATTTTAACAAATGGATGTCAGTCATGACAATTTTGACAAAGCATGCGATAGTTTTTGAGCAATATTTTCTTTCGTGCAACTAGTCAAAATATTGTGGCACAGATAAAGGTACCAATAAAAATTTAGTTGTTTATGCATAGCCGATGAGTTAGGCATCATTGCTATTTAGTGCTTTTAAGTTTCAAAGGTTCGCCTACACCTCACCTAAAAACAGAAGGCATATGTTGATGACCAAAAGTGGCCAAAGGACTTTGTAGCAATATTCTTCGCAATAACGATCACAAAAATATATTGGATCATTGCAATTGAAGTCCAGAAGTCAAGAAGGGCAGAAGGACAGAGGCATCAGCCAGCAGAACCAGCCTGGTGTTGACGGTTCTTAAGTATCAATTATAACCATCAAATAAATAAAGAAAAGGACCTATATGCAAGCAACACCTAGAATTAGGGTTTGATCTAACAGAATTCCACGAGTTTTGCTATTTATCTATTTCTGTAGGGGGTTATCAGGAAATACGGAAGAAAGGCCCACATGTCGGAATAATGATGGGATATTAACCAAACACACAATTATCTTACATCTAGAAGATTCCAGAAGCCACGGGAACGAACGGGAGCCGTAACGGGCCAGGACACAGGGCGCCCGCCCTGTGCCCTAGGGCGCCCGCCCTGCCCCCGGGACCAATCAGGTCGAGTCTCGCGGATTATGCTCCACCGCCTTTGAGGATCAAGGAAAACCGTAGGATGAAGGTCAGTTTGATCCGACGGTCCAGATTCATCCAAAAGGGCTATATAAGCAAGGCCCTGACCCCTGGTGGAGAAGACCCCAATTCATTATTCAGTTGCATATCTCTAGTTAGGGTTTAGAGAGAGAGGTTCCCTCTAGGGTTCCCACCTCTTAGGGCTTAGCATCCAATGTGAAAGTAGAATTAGTTCTACTAGATTGAGAGAGATAGAGTGGAGGTGTAGATCGGAGGAAGCCGGCCTGTCGGTGTCTACTCCGAGGTTGTACCTGCGGGAGCAAGTTCTTCTAACCCGAGGCTTGTTCTCAGGATTCTTCAGTATTTCGACTTCTAAATTCTAGTAAGTTCTTTGTTTTATTGTTCTTTGGTTTATGAGTTTACTTTGATCTCTTCGCGTAGAGTTTAGAGTAATCATCTCTAGCGTAAACGTGGTGTTTAAGCTAGGATACTCATAGATATCCCCTCGTCTAGCCGGACCGTGGTAGTAGCGAGGAACGTGACAATTCCGAGTTACCTTTGTATTCCATATCCCGTTAGCAGGATCGATAGGGTTTATAGGTGCGGGTTGAACATCCTTTGTGGTGTCTAGATTCCGTAAACCTCCCCAATAGAACAGTAGATCATCCTTACCAAGGTTAGAAGAAGAGTGCGGTTGTAGTCTTCTCTATACATCACTCACATCGAATCATAGTGGTTGTAGCCTAAAGGTTAGTAGTAATAGATTTGGTTAGTCAGATGCACTCTTTCTCCTAAAGGTAAAAATATAAATACGATACCCAGGATAACATCTCGGGTGAAGTGCTCACCGATATCCGTGCGCTTGCGGATCCTATTTCCTAATTGCGTTACCAAATATCAACAAGCATTTCTGGCGCCGTTGCCGGGGAGAAAGACGGTTTGCTGAGATAACCTTGAGTCTTACTACTAGCTTGTATTCATACTTTTTATTTTCTTATCTTTTTCATTCTTTCTTTTTCTTTTTACCAAAAAATGGAAAACCAAGGTTCTATATCTATCTTTGATGCCGCAACACCTTCAGCAACTGACCTTTTACCATGGGAGTCATCACAGCCTATCCAAACATCCTAGTATAAGTTAAGTTCAAGGTTGATTGCGATGATTCAAAATTTATCTTTTTCGGGAAAGGAAGACGAAAACCCTTACCTTCATATTAGAGATTTTGAGCAGACATGCGATTGTCTTCGCATTGATGGCATCTCTGATAAGACTTTACGTTGGAAGCTTTTTCCTTTTTCTTTAAGAGGAGAAGCTAGACGATGGTATAGTCAGAAGGTAAGTCAACAGCAAGGTGAATGGGGAGTTTTAAGAGCCAACTTTTGTCTAGATTTTTATTCCCTTGACCGTACTGGTGACCTTAGACTCGAAGTCCTATCTTTTAAACAAAAAGATAATGAAACTTTGGGGAAATCCTGGAAACATTTTTCTGATCTTTTAGAATCTGGTCCAAAACTTTTGCTTGAAGACACTGTTCTTTTATTTCACTTTTTTCGAGGTCTTCAGAAAGATAATAAACAAATGCTGCATACTATGGCTAGAGGTTCTTTCTTTCGTATCCCTACTGATGAAGCTAAGGGGATCTTGAATAGAATCCTAGAAGCTGAGATGGATAATGCCCTCCATAATAAAACCTACGAAGCCGAAGTAGACACTCTGCCAAATTTTTCATCTACTTTAGCTATCCCAGGTTCTGAGCCACAAAAGGAAGAAATTCCACCACCTGATTTCATGCTAGACATAGAATCCGATCTCTTTGCCGATTTTGGAAACATTTCAAACTACCATTCTATAGACCGACCCCAAAACGGCCAATTCGGCATTTGTTTACCAAGTGAACGTCAATTAAGAGAGCTTATCTCGGTTATGAGTAGCGAATGGTTAGAGGAGTCAGAGCTTTCCTCTGAAGTGATCCGAGTGGACACACCTTCTATAACTATACGCTGTGCTTATAATTCTGATCAATTTAACGCTCTCTATAATCTTGTTGTGGGGATCAATATTATGTCCGAAGCTTTTGCACTTAATTTATTTGGAAAACTTGTTTTAACCCCCACAACAAAGGTCATAAAGGAATCTTCGGGACGATTAGTCCCCAGTCTTGGAATTATTAATGTCCTACCCTTTATGGTAGAAGGCTCCATGGTTTATTTGAACTTTTATATCTTTGATATATGGGGTTTCGACCTATTGATTGGACAACCTTTTAGAAGACTCCTTTATGAAGGTCAAACTGGAAAGCTCCACATTTCCTTGGGAAAGGATTTTAAACTTCTAATTACAATAACTCACTCCTTGAATAATAAGACCGAGCCATATCTTTTGCCTGATCCTATGGAGGAGGTAAAGGCTGCATCTCTAGAACTTTTAGATGATCCAGACCTAGAAGAGGAAGCCCCCTTCTTCACTGAAGAAGAGGTCGAACCTTCTGAACCTGAACCCTTAGATGAGTTTGCAGAAACACCTAGACCCCCCATAGAACTCAAAACTTTACCACCCGATCTTACCTATGCTTTCCTAAACAATAATCCAGAGTTTCCTGTGATCGTTAGTAATAAACTCACTCAGGAGCAAACTCTGCGATTAATGACCATTCTTGAAAAACACCACTCTATTTTCGGCTACTCACTTCAAGATCTCACAGGAATCAGTCCTATGATTTGTACCCATCGTATTCCGACAGATCCTTCTGTTACACCCTCTCGAGAGCCTCAACGTAGACTTAACAACGCGATGAGAGAGGTAGTTAACAAAGAAGTTATAAAGTTGCTGCATGCAGGGATTATATATCCTGTGCCGCATAGTGAGTGGGTAAGCCCTGTTCAAGTTGTGCCTAAAAAGGGAGGCATGACTGTTGTTACTAATGATAAGAATGAGCTAATTCCGCAATGCACCGTCACTGGGTGGCGGATGTGCATAGACTATAGAAAACTTAATAAAGCCACGAAAAAGGATCATTTTCCTTTGCCTTTTATAGATGAGATGCTTGAGCGGTTAGCAAAACACTCATTTTTCTATTTTCTAGATGGATATTCAGGGTATCACCAGATCCCTATCCATCCTGATGATCAAAGTAAAACCACTTTTACATGCCCATATGGAACGTATGCTTATCGTAGAATGTCTTTTGGGTTATGTAATGCACCAGCTTCTTTTCAAAGATGTATGATGTCTATATTTTCTGATATGATTGAAGAGATTATGGAAGTTTTCATGGATGATTTCTCAGTTTATGGAAAAACTTTTGATAGTTGTCTTGAGAACCTAGATAAGGTTTTGCAAAGATGTGAAGAAAAGCACTTAATCCTTAATTGGGAAAAATGTCATTTTATGGTTAGAGAAGGAATAGTGCTAGGACACCTAGTGTCTGAAAGAGGTATTGAGGTAGATAGAGCTAAAATTGAAGTAATTGAACAACTACCTCCACCTGTGAATATAAAAGGAATTCGAAGTTTTCTTGGCCATGCTGGTTTTTATCACAGATTTATAAAAGACTTTTCATTTATTGCGAGACCACTTACTCTTTTGCTAGCCAAGGATGCTCCTTTCGAATTTGATGATGCATGTCTAAATTCTTTCAATTTATTAAAGCAAGCACTCATCTCTGCACCAATCATTCAACCCCCTGATTGGTCGTTGCCTTTTGAAATTATGTGTGATGCTAGTGATTATGCTGTGGGGGCAGTTTTGGGACAAACTAAAGATAAAAAGCATCATGCAATTGCTTATGCAAGTAAAACTTTGACAGGAGCTCAACTTAATTATGCAACCACTGAAAAAGAGCTTCTGGCTGTTGTTTTTGCCATTGATAAATTTAGATCTTATTTAGTTGGAGCTAAGATAATTGTTTACACTGATCATGCTGCACTAAAATATTTGCTCACTAAGAAAGATGCGAAACCCCGCTTAATCAGATGGATTTTATTACTCCAAGAATTTGACTTAGAAATAAAAGATAAAAATGGAGTAGAAAATTCTGTTGCTGATCACTTGTCTAGAATGTACTTTAAGAATTCACAGGAACCCCCCATTAATGACTCACTCCGGGACGACATGCTTTACGGGATTAACAGATCTGACCCCTGGTATGCAGATATTGTTAATTTTATGGTTTCAGGTTATGTACCACCCGGAGCAAACAAGAAGAAGCTTATTCAGGAAAGTCGTTCACATATATGGGATGAGCCATATCTCTTCCGAGTATGCGCTGATGGCCTACTTAGAAGATGTGTGACCACTGAGGAAGGATTGAAGATCATCGACAGATGTCACTCATCACCATACGGAGGTCACTATGGAGCATTCCGTACACATTCAAAGATCTGGCAATGTGGATTCTACTGGCCTACGATGTACGATGACACGAAGCAATATATCAGAAGATGTGGGCCATGTCGAAGGCACGGAAACATAAATACAAGGGATGCCATGCCACTCACCAACAACCTTCAGATTGAACTCTTTGATGTCTGGGGAATAGACTACATGGGTCCATTTCCCCCATCTAAGAAGTGTGAGTTCATCTTGG
Source organism: Saccharum spontaneum (assembly GCA_022457205.1). Classification (NCBI taxonomy): domain Eukaryota; kingdom Viridiplantae; phylum Streptophyta; class Magnoliopsida; order Poales; family Poaceae; genus Saccharum; species Saccharum spontaneum. Next base: position 24,860,659 of record CM039600.1, on the reverse strand, counting down.
TGGCGGTTGATTACGTCTCCAAGTGGGTAGAGGCACTACCTTGCAAGCATGCCGACAATATCAGTTCGAAGAGGATGTTTGAGGAAATCATATTTCCAAGATTTGGAGTCCCCAGGATAGTGATAAGTGATGGAGGATCACACTTCATTGACAAGCGCTTCGAGCACTATCTATCAAGACATGGAATCCGTCACAACGTCGCTACTCCCTATCATCCTCAGACAAGTGGCCAAGCAGAGACTTCTAACAAGCAAATCAAGAACATTCTTCAGAAGACGGTGAACGAGATGGGAACGGCATGGAAGGACAAGTTACCCGATGCACTCTGGGCTTACCGGACAGCATACAAGACCCAAATTGGAATGTCTCCATACCAATTGGTATACGGAAAGACCTGTCACCTACCTGTTGAACTTGAGTTCAAGGCACACTGGGCCATAAAAAGATGGAATATGGACCTAGATATCGTCGGAAAACATAGAAGAATGCAATTATCAGAGTTAGAAGAATGGCGGGAGAAAGCATATCACAATTCAAAGATCTACAAAGAAAGAGTCAAGAGATGGCATGACAAGAGGATCAAGAAGGAGTTCTCACCCGGAGATAAGGTATTACTTTTTAATTCCAGGGTGAAGCTTTTCGGGCATGGAAAGCTCCAGAGCAAATGGGAAGGACCATTCAAGGTAATTCATTCATCATCCCACGGAGCTATCACACTTCAAAATGACGAAGGTACGTTATTCAAGAAAACAAGTATGGGGGAGATTCCCTGACATGTCACACACACTTCGATCGCACCCTCCATGAACCAGGTACACACTCTGCACACTTTTATTACACACTTACACACTCACCTTAGTTTGTGCAGAATTTTATCTCTCTAAACATGATAAATTAAAAGGATAAAAATGCTTATAATCATGATCAATCTCACTCTGTGATATTTCCTGGAAACCTGTTTCAAAACCCTGTGTTGCTAAAAGTCATTGTGGAATAAGAGATGGTAAGGGTATGAGTACCTTATTCTTAGTATCTTTATTGCTTGGAGAATTTGTTTTAAAAATCTCAAAATTATAGCTACCATCCTCAAGTTTTATATGCCTGCTAAACATGAAAATATTAATTAAAGCTATCTGCTTTGTATTGAGTTTGTTCAAAACAAGTTAGACCCTTGTTGAGAGATTTATCATACTCCTAAGATCAAGACATTTTATTCAGAAAGATTCACTCTTCCGAAGTATTATTGCGTTAGAGGCATGGGCTATGCAAAATTATGAATATATCGAGGAAATAAAAGGAGCAAGTGCTCGATAACCTCGTGGAAAAAATGGACTAGTGTCCGGCAGTAGAATTAGGGGTACCTCGGTATCCACCCAAATGAAAAAAAAATGAGATATGATAAAAATATGATGGAAAGAAAATGATAGCCCATGGTCCCTCTAATAAGCAATATGCCAGTAAGAGTGACAAGTTTTTAATTTTCAAAGTCTTTGATCTAAAGAGTATGGTATTCTTCTCCTCGGATCCGGTTTTGACCATACAATAAATGCAAGGTATGTATGCTTAAAGAATTATTTTTGCAAAATCAAAACAGCCTCAAAGAGAAATATAAAAGATAATGAGTGACTCTGAGAGCACCTATGAGGATAAAGGTATGCTAAGTTTTTCTTTTCAAAAATATGTAAAGACTTCAAGTGATAGGGATTAAGAAGAAGAAAGGCTCTTTACTCTGACCATATATTTCCCTGACTATAAGTGCACAGTGGATTTTTACAACACCCTGCAGGTATGAAAGAATGTTTCAACCCCAGATGTTTTATTAACCAACCTTTTCTCGAGGACGAGTAAAAGCCTAAGTATGGGGGTGTTTGTTGATGGTTCTTAAGTATCAATTATAACCATCAAATAAATAAAGAAAAGGACCTATATGCAAGCAACACCTAGAATTAGGGTTTGATCTAACAGAATTCCACGAGTTTTGCTGTTTATCTATTTCTGCAGGGGGTTATCAGGAAATACGGAAGAAAGGCCCACATGTCGGAATAATAACGGGATATTAACCAAACACGCAATTATCTTACATCTAGAAGATTTCAGAAGCCACGGGAATGAACGGGAGCCGTAACGGGCCAGGACACAGGGCGTCCGCCCTGTGCCCTAGGGCGCCCGCCCTGCCCCCGGGACCAATCAGGTCGAGTCTCGCGGATTATGCTCCACCGCCTTTGAGGATCAAGGAAAACCGTAGGATGAAGGTCGGTTTGATCCGACGGTCCAGATTCATCCAAAAGGGCTATATAAGCAAGGCCCTGACCCCTGGTGGAGAAGACCCCAATTCATTATTCAGTTGCATATCTCTAGTTAGGGTTTAGAGAGAGAGGTTCCCTCTAGGGTTCCCACCTCTTAGGGCTTAGCATCCAATGTGAAAGTAGAATTAGTTCTACTAGATTGAGAGAGATAGAGTGGAGGTGTAGATCGGAGGAAGCCGGCCTGTCGGTGTCTACTCCGAGGTTGTACCTGCGGGAGCAAGTTCTTCTAACCCGAGGCTTGTTCTCAGGATTCTTCAGTATTCGACTTCTAAATTCTAGTAAGTTCTTTGTTTATTGTTCTTTGGTTTATGAGTTTACTTTGATCTCTTCGCGTAGAGTTTAGAGAGTAATCATCTCTAGCGTAAACGTGGTGTTTAAGCTAGGATACTCATAGATATCCCCTCGTCTAGCCGGACCGTGGTAGTAGCGAGGAACGTGACAATTCCGAGTTACCTTTGTATTCCATATCCCGTTAGCAGGATCGATAGGGTTTATAGGTGCGGGTTGAACATCCTTTGTGGTGTCTAGATTCCGTAAACCTCCCCAATAGAACAGTAGATCATCCTTACCAAGGTTAGAAGAAGAGTGCGGTTGTAGTCTTCTCTATACATCACTCACATCGAATCATAGTGGTTGTAGCCTAAAGGTTAGTAGTAATAGATTTGGTTAGTCAGATGCACTCTTTCTCCTAAAGGTAAAAATATAAATACGATACCCAGGATAACATCTCGGGTGAAGTGCTCACCGATATCCGTGCGCTTGCGGATCCTATTTCCTAATTGCGTTACCAAATATCAACACCTGGCCGGTTCCCAAATCGGCCAAGTTGGTTTTCCATGTACCCAGATTGCAAAGCTGGCTTGGTCGATTCCCAAACCAGCCAGGCCAGTTTCCCTATGTCTTGTGTGTTGCGGCTGGCCTCTCAGGCCCGATAAAACCTGCTTGGCCGGTTTGAGACCCAGCCAGCCCGGTATCCGTGTTTGAGTTTGAACCGATTACTTTTCAAACTGGTTTTTGGACGTGTTTTGGCATAGGAACATGTAGACTATGATTTAGACTTGTTTCCTACTAGGATAAGATCACTTCTCTATACATATCAGATGATCATGGCGATTGAAGGATCCAACACGTACTCAATCGTCTTTTACATCTATTACCCCTTTTACCCCATTTTCCTAATCCCTTGTTATTCGTTGCATCTCTTCACGAGATTCAATGGCATTTTAGATGGCCTTGCCGACCCTAGGACAACCTCAAGCGTGCATCTCCCTGACGGGTCTTCCCGGGATGTGTTCCCGAGTCCTTGCGGCGAAGGACGGGCCGAGCGTCTACACCCACCCTCAATATTGTTTTTTGTATGATGGGAAAAACCCCACTCTAACAGTTTCTTATCCTAGCGCCTATCCTATGTCCCAATCTATTCGTGCTTAGGAAAACAGAGACATCAACACAGAATGATACGCAATCGACTACTCAACACTATCTTTTTGCTTGACGCTCTTCGTTGCCCCGACTGTCACCATCGCGCCCGCCTGGAGGTTTATCAGAATTTGATCTCTGGTCATTATTTTTATATCTGAGAATACTGAGAGATAGAGCAAGGTTATGGGTGTGAGTTATGGTGCTAGGATAGCCGACCATGGCCCAACTGCCGCTGCCTAGGAGGTTCATTGAAATTCGATCTCCGACCGCTATTTTCATATCTAAGAATACTGGAAGGTAGAGCAGGCAACAAAGATTCCACTTTGAAAGTTCTAGATGTGGGCTATGGTGTCAAAGATGGTCAGTCACCAAAGCGAGTTACTTCGTCCATGGTCGATGGGATATATACAATTAACTGACAACGTGTATGTTTTTAGAAATGAGAATAAAAATGAACTGTGTTGGTGAAGTATATTTTTTTTTCACTCAATGACTTTAGGGAAGTTTTCAAACTAAAACTTAGGACTCAATTTTTTAGATACCGTTGGAGATGATCTCAGGGTCGATCGTAGGCCTGCTGGCCATCTCATCTCATGATCAGCATAATGCACATAGACGATCATCGTCAATCACGCATGTCAGGTCACACGATCAAAACGGCACACGTAACTAATCCATTCGAGGATGTTGCTCCTTTCCGCGGCACTCAATCCTAACCACGCCGTTGTCAGCTTATTATCATTGTGGTGCGTATTGCGTGGCAGCCACGACCAGGAGGGAAATGCATGCGTATGCATGTGCTACCACCAGATGTCATAAGCTCACAATGGGCTGTGAGTTAGTGGGTGTCTGGCTCTAATGGGCAGATATACATGCGTTGGTCAACATACGTGCGCATGTGCTACCACCAGATGTCATAAGCTCACAATGGGCTGTGAGTTAGTGGGTGTCTGGCTCTAATGGGCAGATATACATGCGTTGGTCAACATACGTGCATCAGTCAACGCCAGCCAATATGATCGTTCATGGAAACAATGGGCTGTGAGTTAGTGGGTGTCTGGCTCTAATGGGCAGATATACATGCGTTGGTCAACATACGTGCATCAGTCAACGCCAGCCAATATGATCGTTCATGGAAAACACAAGATAGTGCCGGTCACATTATTAGCATTACCGCAATACCGCTAGTGGCCTTTTCTTGGGTGGCCCCTCGCCTAAACATGATTGCACGTACGTCACTTAGGTTTGTAGGGTTTTTTTATTAATTTTTATGGCATTATTCAGACTGTGAATTTGGAATTAGAATTGATTTTTTTCTCAATCCTGTTGTTTGGAAGCCTTTAGAATTCAGGGATAGAATTGAAACATGCTTCCAAGATATGGCTACAACTATAACTAATTCTGGTCCCCTAAAACCTAGCTTGACCCCTATGTATTAGATAGAATTATTAAGAGCACAAACAACAACCCAGCACCCGGTCCAATGATCCCCATGCCCTCGCAGAGTCCAGCCCACCGTTGGCACTGGTGCGCCCCCCCCCCCCCCCGCCCCGTGGCCAACTGTAGCCCACCACCGGCATGCCCTTCCTCGCAACCCGTTGCCCACGACTTCTTCCTTGAGACGCGTCGGCGCCACTGCATCGCCCACCGCCATGGCCGCGGCCACAAAGCTCCGACGAACCCTAGTGCGGCGCGGCGGCCTCCTTCTTCCCCTTCCCCTTCCCCACCCTACTCCCACAGCCACCATGGCCATGTTCACTGGCGAGCTGTGACGCTCCCGCCCTAGCTTGGCCCGGTCGCCGCAGCCGCCGCCAGGGCCCCTAACCGCCCGGCCACCATCCCCACCGCCTGGCTTCCCTGCCTCCCCCCGACCCCCTTCCTTCTAAGCCCACCATAGTTGGAGACGAGGGAGGAAGAGAGCTGCCGGAGATGGAGACAAGGGCGGCGCCGGTGAGCTCGGGTAAGGGCATCGGAGATGGAGATGAGGGTGGCGTCGGCGAGCTCAGGTCGAGGCGTAGGCGCGGTGATGGGCTTCTATGCCGCACTGGGCCGATTTGCTCGGGTGGAGGGAGGAAGGTAAACAGTGGGAGGTGGGTCGGCGCGGCGACTGGTCGGTAGCCAAGATTAGCGCCACCCTTCCATCTGCCTCTGTTTGTTGGCATTATTGGGTCAGAGGCCCATCACTAGCCTCCCATAGACCTTCTCTCTTAACTTAGGCAACATCTTCTTCCTCAGCTCCAACGACATCAAATGTTGACCCAATGACTGCATATGTCCCCTCACACCATCACTATCTGGTCAATCAGCTCCGACGGGGTATGTGCTATGTCGTGGGGTGATGTCCTGGGCACCCGCGTCGGGCAGCCAACCTTGTCGTGATCACTGGTTGCAACGCCATTGTGCACACACCAGTACAATCGCCATTCCCATGCCTAGCTCCCCACCCGCCTCTGCACCCTGCTTGGATATGTCAGTGTATGTTGTCGGGACCACCGTGTAGTAGTGGGACAAGGGAAACCAATTTTGTTCTGATTTAGTTTATGAATTCACTTGCCATCTAAACAACAAAATTCAAATTGCAAAACATTTCAATATCCTCGTTGATTTAACATGGAACCCAAATTCAATTCCTTGACCAATATCTACATCCAAATGGACCCTAAAGCATATTGGTTCGAGTAAAGTAAAAAAAACTCGACATATGGTTGAGCCTCGTTACTGTTATTTAAGGACAGTGCTAGTATCTACTCAAGGAGGTACTCAAAATGCTTGAACTACTCAAAGGGCTACTCAAAGAGTTACCCAAACTCCATGAAGAAAGTATTCTAACGGTTCCAGCAAGCATACAAGTAAAAGTAAAGATTTTGCTCGAAATGAACTTAATACTTGAAGACAAAGTTACAACCGGAGTACAATAACAAAGACTTTTGCAAACAACAAGATGTATTTCAAGTACAGGTAAACCCTATACATGAAAACACTACTTCCTACACTCGAGTGCTACTGCACAAGCTGAACTCAACTGAGAGGAGACTTCGCGTATATAAGGCAAGAGCACTCGGTGAAGAACACAACGCCCTGTAAAAAGAAACTAGGGGAGAATTTGCATATAAAAACAAACATCTCAAGAATTCCATCGAGACAAGGATAGCAAACCTAGAAGCCGAAGGCATGGTGGCACGTCAGTACGTCACAAGTCTTCTTCTAGCATCTACCGCGACCTATTGGTAGGCGTGGTATGGTGGTAGCATGCGCCTTTGGCTCTACTCCAGGGAAGGGAGGATCCGTCATTTAAGATGAGGCTACAATGGAAAATCATAGGTGCTTCAATGGAAATATTTCCAGTGACATCCCAGGGCTCCCATTAGTAGTCGACCCCCAATTCACAAGCATTCTTCTAGCACCTCGATCGGGTAGCCATCACTAAATCTGGGTGTTGGTTGAGGCTCACGCGAAGAGCCTTCTCCCAGCATCGTCCTAGGAGTCGGTGAGGTTGAGAGGAGGACACCATGATATACACTTGAGAGGTCCCTAGACTCAGGAATCTCAAGGAGGAAGAAGATTGGGTGTACTTAGAGGGGTCATGGCCACATCCAGCTTTATAGCCCAAACTTAAGGACGGGCCGTAGGTTCGGATCCGTAGCTCCAGGGAGTCACAAGCGTAACAGGCAGAGTGGGGAAGGCATGGCACATCGGATTCCCTGACTCATTTAACCTTACCTTTAAGCAAAACCTAATGATGCTTGGGAGTCTAAAAATTGTAGCTTTAGAGAAGAAACCGATGGACAGAGCTATTGATTAGGTCATCATGAAAGTCCTTGGCGGCTACTATCGATTATATGGACCCGGAGTACCTCATCGCCTGTATTAGAGCCCATTTATAGATGGGGTGGGCCAAGGCAACCGAATGTAAGGCCCAACCCAGACGGGATGCATCACCAACTTGGAAAGCAAGTTACCAGCCAAATGGGACCTAGGGAACAAGATGTACCTAAATAACCGACATACTCGATAGATTTCTTTGAAACCGATTAGGAAACTTGCATTTCGACCAAAGGGATCCCTGACCATATAAGATGAGGAAGGGAGACCCCATTTGGTATCCATTAGTAACCCAACCAAACTAGGCAATTAGACTCGCATAGCCATCAGTGCCCCCTTTGTAACCTTGAGCATTCGAGATAAGAGAGCTATTCTCCATTCGATGTGTACTTGAACTAGTATAAATTTGTGTCCCGTGTGCTACCCACCTGATTCCCTACGTGTGATTTGTTGATCTTCATTGCTGGAGATAATCCATCAACACTCTAGCGTGTTGAAGTGAGTGTAGTCCCGTTTGTCACAGCTCCTCCACTAGCTCTAGGAGCTGTTTGGAGCTGTTTTGTGCCAAACAGAGTAAAATGAAATAGCACCACCCGAGGAGCTTCTTAAAACGTGCTCTCAAAGGGATGGATGAAAGATGGAGCGAAAAAATACTAGTAGCTTCTCCCAGGTCCCACTGGTGGGTTGTGCGTATGTAAGAACATGTTTCGAGGAGCTCTACATATAGAGCTATTTTGTTAAACGGTTCACCAAAACGGCTCCAGCTCCACTGGTAAAGTTGTTTGTTGAGCTGAAACAAAAAAAAAATAGTTTCACTGGTGAAGTGGAGATGTACCAGGTAAAAATGATATGTATCCATTTAAGCTTTGTATCCTATTATATTAATAATATGGTATGTTTATTACTCGAATTCAAAATATAAAAGAATTAAACTTCAGGTAATAACCTTGTTTTGACTCACAAGAATTCACGTGGGACCTAGATGCACTTTAACAAGTCTTTTTTACCTTTTATTCCTATGCATAGAAAATTATACAAGTTATATATGTGGTGTTTTTTTTTGGCAATAGCTTCAACCAGCTAACTGTATTATATCTTGATTTTTTACCTGTCGCTACACACAAGGGAATAAGTTCACATTGAGTCATGCACAATTATAGCACATAATAACAGCACGGGTTAGACATCCTATTTGGATTAGATAAAATCTCTGTTCGCTTTTCAGTGTAAAATCATTCAAATAATATAATAACATTGGACTAGGTTAAACGTTTTCATATACCCATTTTGCTGCCCAAGTTATGTCGAACAAGAGCTGTGCAGCTTAATGCCTCGTTCGGTTAGCTCATTCCAGATTCAACGTTCCAGGTTTACTTGCTTATACAAATGAAAAAAAGTCTAAATTACTCCCCTCAAGTTTGTCTAAATTACCCCCTAAGCTTACATTCGATTCAATTTACTCCCTCTAACTATTTCACTTGATCTAATTTATCCCTTAACATGATTTGTTATTTTTGTTTTTCCACGTATTAGTTGAGTCTTAATATCAACTTTTGTAATATGATAGAGAATAGAATAAGTTATGTTAGAAAAATATATTTAACTTTTTACCACTATTTTAATGGCTTAGGAAATTTAATAATAAATTAACACTAGAGATACAATATCATATAAAACATAATGATGAAAAATTCATAGTGCATTTTTCTAACACAAAATACAATATCCTCTATCACCTCACAAAATTTGAAACTAAAATATAATTTGTACACAGAGAAGAAAAAAGAAAATTCTCTTTAAGGTGTTGGTTGGACCAACTTAAATAGTTGGAGGGAGTAAATTAAACCAAATGTTAGTTTAGGTGGTTATTTGAACATAGGCCAAACTTGTGGGAGTAATATGGATTTGTTCCTATACAAATTAAGCTAAATGCTTCAGCTGAATTCTTTTCAGAGAGTCATTTCCCGATAACTGAACGCAGCCTAAACTGTCTAGCGGACTCGGGCTAGGCCTGTGTTGGTCAGGTATATCCATGATTTCTATCCCCAAACACTGGCCTCTATGTTTTAAGTGTTTGCAGAGCTCTATTGTGCATGCACTAAGAAGGAAATAGAGGTGAAAAGTTAAGCATACCGTTTTATATACAAGAAAAAAATGAAACCGACACAAGCCACTTTGCTTTAAAAAAAGCAGGAGATTTGATCTGATCAAGGGTTACCTGACTCGTCCGAACAAATTTTGACTAACAACAATCACTAAGTCAGGCAAGACAGTAAGTTTTGATCCAAAACTTGATCTAATCTGAAAAACTTGACCCAACACAATCCAAAAGAATTAACTTATGGTTAAATTCAGATCAGCTTCATGCGAAAAAAAAATATCAGTTTTTCTGGCCCAACCTTAACACTCGTATATGCATGTGTAAGGGTGTATTCACTTCACATGTAAACCCAAAATATTTCCTCTTCCACCCATCACATCGAATCTTTGAATATATGCATGAAGCATTAAATATAGGTAAAAAAGATAACTAATTGCATAGTTTGTCTGTAAATGTCGAGACGAATTTTTTGAGCCTAGTTAGTTTATAGTTAGATAAATTTTGCCAAATAACAATAAAAGATACTACAGTAACTTTTTCACATACTTTCTCATTCGGCGGTGGCCGGACCAGGTTTCGTTCGTGGCGATGGTACTCCAATTTTCAATACCAGCGTCTCTGTTCCACCCGGAACTACGCTCCGGAACGGCCCGTTCCGAACAAAACGAACGGGGCCTAAAGGAGATTATTGGGCTAGTGGCCCATAAGGTCATAACCGCGGCCTGCCCTTTTTGTTTCCCGTCATACTCTCTCTCTCTCGTTCTCCCGTGCCCCTCGTCCTCGTTTGCGCGCTGTCTGTCTCTGGTGGCGGCGCCCCCGCCGCCGCCGCCGCCCTACGCCAGGTGCTGAGAGTTTTGCCGGCGACGAGCACCCACCAGGTACGCCCACCCCTTCTCTTCCGTTCCTGCTGTGCGAAACGAAGCACCCAATCCCTGGGTCTGCTCCTGCGCATAGTGTCCCGCCTCCCGAAGCCTTCCCCTTCCCCTCCCTCTTCCTGTTGAGCGCCATCGGCCGGCTTGCCCCGCCGGCCCGCCCTTCCACAGCCGTACCTGACTCCCCGTACTCCAGTGCTGGGCGCTGTCTGTGCAGCTGTGTAGCCGCAGCCCCTGAGCTCCGCCGGGTGCCCGGGCTGCTGGCGGCCAACGCCACTGCGCAGTGCGTGTGCGCCAGTGCCTGCCGGCGGCCGACCGCAGTTGTTGCTTTGCCTCTGTTGCTCGCCTTTTTTACAAGGTTGCATCTCTAGTGAGTAAACTGTTCATTTCACTGAAATTTGGCTTACGCTGATATTTTATGAGAGGAAAACCGTGTTTATTCGTTGAAAAGTACTGCTAAAGCAGTGCTGCAGAACAGGGTGAATAGACTGGATGTTGGCGCATGCTTGAAATTGACCGGCTGTGTTTATTTCCTCTAGGCAAAAGTCTAGCCCTGTCACATTGAATCTTTGATACCAAATAGGAGTATTAATTATAGGCTAATTACAAAACTAATTACATAGATTGAGACTAATTTGCCAAAAGAATCTATTAAGTCTAATTAGTTTATGATTTGATAATGTAGTGCTACAATAACAACAACATAGCCTTTTGTCCCAAGCAAGTTAGGGTAGGCTAGAGATGAAACCCAAAAGAGACGAGAAACAGGGAGACACATAAAGGGACATAAAGGGTACAAGACAAAAAAAGTTCACGGTTTAGGCACGTTGATTGCCAATCTCCTATGCAATTAGTTAGGCTTAATAGATTTGCTAATTATGATTAATTAGGTTTAATAGATTCATCTTGCTAATTAGTCTACTCCTATGCAATTAGTTTTATAATTAGCTCATATTTAGTTCTCCTAGTTAGCATCTGAACGTTCGATGTGACACGACTAAACTTTGGCCTCTGAGTTGTGAAATGTGAATGGGTTAGTTGGTGGACAGTAGAGAATAAGGACGAAGGTTTCCATGTGCCTGAAATTGGTGGTCGATGGATTGTGAAATCTGAATTCGTGATTCAACATAGGATCTGAGTCTAAGGCCCCTAGGTCCCAGGCCCTAGTCGTTGGCCCAAGAGCACCTTATACCCCATATAGTTTATGGCCCAGAAACAAAGGCCCAGCAAGAAAAGACTAGGGCCTGCTGGCTGGCTGCTGCCCTTAGTACTGCGCCACGCGCCCACGCTGCCACCGCACTGACTGCCGAGGTTGCCGCTCCTGCCTCCGCCACTGCCCAGGCCCTAGGCACCCACCGCGTCATGCCCGAAGCCCAAAGGGTCGTCGGCCTTGCCAGGTGGCCAGCCACTGCTGTGCCGTATGCCGTGCGAGCCTGCATCAGGTTAGTGCAACACTGCAGCATCGGGTTAGTCTTCTGATGCGTGGAATCCAAATCAATATGTTTGCTGGCCGGCGAGAGGGTGCTCCATCAGACATTCAGAGTTTGTTGTTTGGTTAGTTGTGTATGTGCAAAAGGACGCTCCTGGAAGATTATGCTTTGGGGAATCTTTATGGGACATTGTACTTGTACAGGCTTACAAACTGAAAGGCTAATAGGAATACTTCAAATATTTTATGTAATATTGAAAACTTTTGTTAAATTGTGAATCGGTAAAGGAAATGTTAAAGTTGCATTTCTTCTGTTAATGCACACATTTTCGTCTAATTTTCAGCGATTTGTGCTCATAAAATTTTCCTTTTTCGCCAAATTTTGGACAAGTTTATTGGAGTCAATTCTGTGCTCATAATAATAAGTTTTCACCGCTAGATATAGGCCCTAGTCATAAGTAAGTTCTGGATCCGCCACTAAACATATCTGCATATGATTGAGGCTTAGGACTGATCACTGATGTGCCCTTTTTTTCTTGCTTGTTCTCTGTAAGACCTTATCCTATGTTTCAACAATTTAATTGCCATTTGTGTAAGTTTTGAACTTTTCTGTTGAATTTAAGGTATCATGAGATCTTTTAGATACACTATCTTTAGGTACCAAACCGTTTACCAAATTTTGTACTGGATTATACAGTGTTGCATAAGGGATTTTTTTAGTTATATAGGCATACCCTTGGGTCTGCCACTGATTGGTTCGTGATGATAAACATGGGAGCTTAATGTTTTATTCCGTTCCGGAGTCAAAGCAATTTGAAACCTCTCATTTAGGTTGGAATCTGTAGATAAATGCAGTGCTGAAATTGATGCTTACTCACACCAGTCTGCTCCTCAGGTTTTGCAGGTTTCACGCTTCTTATCATGGACGACAAGAGCAAAGTCAAGAAGGAAATAGATGGCCCCCTTGGACCCCCTCCTCGAAAGGTTGGCATTTCCTTGGTCATTCATTATATAGTTTGGCTCTATGCTATTCTTACTACTGTTGTTCTTGTTTTTTTTGAAAATGTAAGGGAGGACTTAAGTTCGCACCAAAAGTACCTCAGAAGAAACCTGCCAAGGTTGTCCCAAAGAAGTATGCGATTCAGTCTACATTTTATTTCTCCTTACCTGGATGTCTTCCATTTGAGATTTGCAGAATTGGCAATTTTGATGTGGAGTGAGATTTTACTGTAACTTGACAGGGAACCAGTTGAGGAGAGCAAGGAGGAAGCTGTGGATAAGGAGTTATTGATGAAACTTAAGATGTCGCAGGTACTGATTGTTCTCTTTGGTTCTTTGGTAGTTATTTGTGTTTACAAACTTTTCATTTGAGAATTGGTTGATGTATACAGTATCTTGCCATTTTGCAGAACAAGTATCCCTCTGCAAGAATTAAGTCCGAGGAAAAGAGTAAGAATGCTGGTTTTTGTTCACCACATGCTTTATATTCTAAACCTTATCGTTACCTGTGAAAATTGTAGTTTCTACTTCCTACTCACTGAGCATGCTCAAGGCTACTGTCATCAATTGTTAGCCACTTAGCATTTTCTGGTCTGTTTTACATTTTTTAGCTTTGATAAATATATCTAAGTATGAATCTTTGAGGCTGTCGATTGAACACGCTTGATTGATTCCGTACCATTTGATAAAAACTGCCAACATAACAACTGCATATGTCGTGCACTTATATGAGCAAGAGCAATCTTATTTACTATGTTATATACTTAGCTTCTGTACTTCACTTGAAAAAAACATTTTTCTGCCAATAATCCTAAAAGAATATTTGTTGCAACGTTGCAAGTAGTTTTGAGCTGATAAAATACAAGCATGTGATTTGGTTTGCATCTATGTATGATGATGTGCTCTGAGTTGGCTAACTATAGTTGTACGCTTTGGTTGGGAGATTCATCACTATTTAAGACAGGGACATACTTCTGCATTAGGTTGTCTTAAAAATGCATTGTGCAGAGCATGTACCAAAATTTTTATTAGATAGAATTGAAGTTTAGTACATATAGTATAAAAGGGTAACCAAGGTTTTTGTTACAAAGAAAATACTCTCTCTCTCTCTCTCTCTGTCTCTGTTTGTGCGTGTTTAAGTGTTATGGATTATTCATTATAACTATAAGGCTTCTCTTTGGTGTTTATAATTATACAATTTTTTTTTGTAATTTTAGTGATATTTTTATTTTTGTTCTGTTGCACACCTAGCTAACAGTGTATTGCTCTGTTGGCGTAGCAAAAAGTGGTACACAGGTTGCATTTGGACAAGGAAACTCTCCTTATGCAAGATATTTTCCCATGCCCAAAAAGGATTCTTCAGCAGGTATCAGTGAAACATATTTATCTTCATTGCTCATGACTCGAACCATCCCATACAGATTGCTGTTTTTGGACCTTAACACCCTTGTTTCCATTGCATATTCAGGTGAAGCTTCAATGTTACCAAAAGAATATGCAGAACCATGGGTGTGTAAATATCAAATTACTAATGTGGATTGCTTCCTCTTCAGAATTATTCATTGATTTCCTTTTTTTTTTGCAGGACTATAGCCATGATTATCCTGTTACTCTCCCACTAAGGAGGCCCTACTCTGGCAATCCTGGTATATTGATAGTCTTCAGTCGAAATTTCAAGAGATTTTCTTCAACTGACCCTTACACCCTTCCTACATCGCTGACACAGAAATTCTGGATGAGGAAGAATTTGGAGAATCTTCTGCCAGCAGGGCTCAAGATGCTAAATTATCTGCAGCAGAAGAGCTTGGATTAATGGTATGTATCCATGCAGTTTCAACACCTTTTTCACTTCTGGTTATGAAATATTTTCATCTGCACCACCAATTGATGTGTACTCTTCATTTATGCCATCAGTCTATGTCAATGACATGTGGGACCAGAACGCATGTATCATTGACTAGCTTGGTGGCATAGTTGAATGCCCCTCAATGAGTATGGATGAAAATTCCCCTCTAGTTGTCGTATACACAGGGTTTACTTTGTAAGGTCAATTATATAGACCAAGTATACCAGCTTGATTTTTCAGGCATTTGATCTTGCCTGGTATGCATGTTTTGTGTTGATAGGATCGGGCGGCGGAATCACAGTTCGTCTTCTTCCAGTTTCCATCCTCTCTTCCTTTACCGAGGCAGCCACAATCAGTTGCTGACCCTAATGTAGTCTCTGATGAGAGACGTGAGGGCATGAGACCATTACCGCACATTGGCTCAAAACTCAAAGAGATTCCTGAAGGCTATATGGGGAAAATACTTGTATATAGGAGTGGCAAAGTGAAGATGAAGATCGGAGACGCTCTCTTTGATGTGAGGATAGAAACTTGAAGATGTCATATTTTCTGTTTAAAGTTTTCTATGCAGTACTGGAGTCACATTAACAAACTGTGCAGGTTTCATCTGGCTCGAATTGCATGTTTGTCCAGGAGGTTGCAGCAATCAACACCAGAGAAAAACATTGCTGTACAATGGGGGAGATCAGCAAGCGTGCTGTTATCTCCCCAGATATTGACTACATGTTGGGTTCTGTTGACAAGATGGAAGAATAGTCCATTGGTTCCTTTAGAGGAAACCATGACCATATTATGCCATTACAAGGGAGTTTTGCTTCTTATAGAGAACAACCTGTGATACCCTTTCAGACCTACTTCTTGGAGAAAAGATGTCTCAAGACAATAGTTTTGAGTTCCAACAAAATGAATTCATAAAGAAGAGTTAGACACAAAGTATCAAACAAAGAACAACCACAAATAGGTAAGTGCTGAATGGAGGGGGTGGGGATAAACTATTGAATTTATGAGGATTCTGTGTCCTTTTCGGTTCCATTGGATACTTTTTGTAAGGGCCTGTTTAGATGGCAAAAATTTTTGGGTAAAATTTCTATAGCACTTTTCGTTGTTATTTGGCAAAATTTGTCTAATCATGGACTAACTAGGTTCAAAAGATTCGTCTCGACATTTACAAACTGTGCAATTAGTAATTTTTTTTACCTACATTTAATTCTCCATGCATGCATCTGAAGATTCGATGTGAGTACTGTGCAAAAAATTTTGGCTCTTTTTTGGCCATCTAAACAAGGCCTAAGTGAAGATTGATATCTTTGCTTGACGTACATAGATGAAGATAGTTTTCTTCGTTGTTTTACTAGTGGAATAGGGAAAACAAAAAAATGTTCCTTATTTGACTTCTAAATATACTGTTTTTTTTTGCCTAATTTGACCCGGGAAAAAAAAATTCTCCCTTGTATGACACTTTTTTTTGGCCTAATTTGACACTACCAATTTTCCACAGCAAACACCGTTATCAGTCAATGACTAGCAGAAAGGATCATTTTGTCTCTAATGTCTATGGCAGTAGCTTGAGACGTCAGCAGCCTTAGGATGTAGAGCAATTTGATTATTGAGTTGCGTTGTTTTATCTGTCTACTTAGTTGTCAGATCCGGCGGAAACACCCGAACTGGAAGCCAACAGAGGGTGTGTTTGGTGTGTCTATCTGCTGACCAAGTCAACATAAATTAAGACGTTGTTGGGATGTAGTTGGATTCGTATCAATCCACATATTGGGGTGGATTGGAGTGAAACTTGTACTAAATTTCATCCTAACCCACTTCCAACACATGTGGATTAAGATGAATCCGACGATATCCAAATAAGAGCTAAAGTGGCCAAGCCGGGTTGCGAAGCTAAAATTTGGTATCTGGCCAAATGGTGACCAAAATTTGTTCAAGTAGCCAAAATATGGTTTGGCCAGCGTGGGCACGAAACCCAACAGGTAAACACACCCAAAAATCAAGTTTTGGATTAATTTGACATTCAGGTATTAGAGAACGTCGGATGCAAATCTGACTTCTATATGAGCAATATAAAATACATATAAAAGATAACACAATAAGCATAAAAGTCGGATGTGGCACACATGCTGACATGCAACTTAAGTTTCGCAGGTAAAATATTGATGATAGTTACAAAGAGAATCTAAAACTAAATTTAAAGCATACCGAACAAAGAAGAAATTTACAGTAGCATTCTGCGAAAATTACATTTGATAGGTAACTGTCTTCTGTCAGTGAGTACAAGTATTAACGATTAAAATACATTAGCCGAACACAACTAGACAGGTGGGTTCAGTTTGCTTCACTGAAGGCTGCAGGTCCTGATGCTTGTTCTAAAACGGTACATTAGAAATACAGGCCGTGTTTAGATGCCGATTCGGCACCCCGGAATCGGCACTGCGCGCTACAGTGTTCCTGTCGGAACACTGTAGCGCGTTTTGTTTGTTAGTGCAAAAAATTATCCAAATATTGATTAATTAGACTCTAAATGTTCGTCTCGCAAAGTACAACAAAACTGTGCAATTAGTTTTTGATTTCATCTACATTCAGTACTCCATGCATTTGCCGGCATTTTGATGTGATGGGGAATCTCCTTTTTGCATAGTGGAATTTGGGTGTTGAATTTGGGAACTAAACAAGGCCACAGAAATGCTGAAATATAAAAGAATTCACGAGCTTCTCCAAGAGTTTGTCAAATCAACTTGGCATCCATCTATTTTTGGTAAAACAGAAAAAATTGTGCTCCAACAGTTTGGCATCCAGCTTGGCAAATTTTAGCAACTTGGCAAATCTCTCCACTCCACGCGCATATTTGCGCGCTGAGCGCGAGCGCGCATCGCTCGCGCATCCGGCTTCATGTGCATATTTAAGCGGGGCTCTTTGTTTCTTAGTGGGACTCTTTGTTTCTTAGCGGGCCTCTTCGTTCGCTTAGCGGGCCTCTTCTTATTTTACCAAGTCCAAATGGCAAACTCTTGGAGAGAGTCTATTTTTTCACTTGTCATATATTTTAGCAAGTTGCCAAATCCCGATATTTGCCAAGTGAATTTTAGCAAACTCTTAGAGTTACATCGGATATACGTATAAAAGACGTCACAATATAGATTGTGTAAATGCTAGCACGGGTAAACCGAGACTAAGATGTCAAATGAACCTTGACTGCAAAATGAACAGAGCTTTCCCTAGAATGATATATTGATCTGAAACAATAAGATGAAGATGATATAGATTAAGGAGATGAAAGTTCCAACTAAGATTCTGACTCTAAAATGTTATTTATATACATTTGATTTTTTTTGGTGTGTTTATTAGTTTAGCGCCCAGGGCAGGTTGTCGTCGAGGCGTCAAGCATGCCAAAGGCTGGCATGTTTGGTCTTATTAACCCTGGGTATTTAAGTTGCCTGTGACCTTTTGTCAAAAAAAAAGGGAGTTGCAAGTGACATGCCTGTTTCTGTTGGCAAAATTGCCTGGTCAGGCATACTCTAATTTCATAGCGTTGATTGGTTGAAGCCCTGATATCTTTGCCTGTATGGCAAGCGGTGTTTGGTTCAGCAGATGCATTGTTTGAATTAACATTGAGTTCGTCACATCTTCTTGATCTGTAAAGAATTTGGCTTTGCTGCAGCAGATCAAAGGGCAAGTTCAAGCCTTTTGCATTCGAGGAAAAGCACAGTGAAGAAGTGGAGACCAAAATAGCTTGAAGGATAGGATCAAAACTGGATCGATTTTATAGAGAGAAGAACCATTCCTTGCACACAGCATAGGGAAAATGGCAGATTTTGAGGTGGAAACAAAGAACAAGGCGATAAATATAAACAGTAACACAAAATCCCATGTTATTGCAGTCACAGTAGTATCCAGGTAGAACTAGCGTTGTCTTGTAATGGAGAGTAAAAGACGAAAAAGAAAAGGACTGTCTTTTGAAGCAAACATTCAGGGTTGCAACATTGTAATGGAAAGAGTCGTTAACCCAGTTAAGTTGGGGCAATCAATGTAAACACACGAATAATCTGTAAAAATTGATAACTTCTGAAGATTGTTGGCAGCGACAACAGTGTGTTAATCTGTGGATCATGTGCAACTTGACGAATATTGAGAAGATTATGTTAGAAGATTTGGGCTGGCCTAAATAATATTCCCAAATAAATCCCAGTGGCCCACTCACACGTGCATGGTACGGTGGAGGACTTTAATTCCACATTTCTACTCTAGAAGGAGTAAGGCCAACTTAAATGGTTGGGTTGTCTCCATCTAGTTGAAGCTACTGGGAAGTGGGAAGCGCCGTCATGACTGCTCGCTAAATGTCCCTGCATGGGGTGGGGCGAGGTGGGGCATGGGGCACATGACATGCACGTGAATGGTCCGGTGATTTCTTGCCTCAACCTTGATCTCCTAAGCTATGTCTCCTCATGTCCCTACATGGGGTAGGAGGTGTATAAGGTTTTTGGTAAGCGCCGTTGTGACTGCTCGCTAAATATCTTCTTCCCTCTACGTTGTAACAGAACCGTCCTCTTTATAAGAGCTCAAGTATAATGGTCACCACCAGAGCGGTTACACTATCATACTTGAACCCATATAAACCTGGTAGTCCACCGAGTGTCACGAAGGACCTCGGTAATCAACTTTACAACCAAGATCACATGATTTAGCATCCACACATTCACATGTTACATAAAGTTCGCACATACTTCAACATACATCGGAGTTAAACATAAAGTTATTACAATATTAAGTTCCAATAAAAATAGCGGAAGCAACATAGTTTTGAAACATCTCACACCGTCATACTTAGTTTAATATAGTGCCAGTACCAAGTTATCTCCAACAAAAGCAACAAGTTAAGATATAAGGACGGACCATGCCCATGGTCTACTCATCATCCATGGCTAGGTAGAAGCAGTGCTTGCAATAGCCGCAGTACATATTACCATCTGCAACAAGTGGGAAATAAACCCTGAGTACGAGAATGTACTCAATTAGAATTACCCGTCATGAACCAAAAATAAAGTGACTCTCAAGGATCATGTAAGGCTTTATCAGGTGTGGCTAGCTTGATATCATTTTGCATAAAGAGCATAAGGGAAACATTTATTAACAGTTTTAATCCTTCTAGCAGCCAGTTATATCCATGAATCTCACCAAGCTAAGTTGGCACCTGTACTAGAGCAAGCACTTGAATAAAATTAAGCAGTCAATAGTAACCATATCAGGTTTGGCATTTTATTATCATAACCATCATCATTTTCCCAAAATCACATTACTATGATGAAGTAACTCAGTCATAGTTTCTCACTATCCGGGAGAGACGGCGATTTGAATTAATTCCTAACCAGCTAGTGAAATTTTCTCACACAAACCAGGTATGCTTTGCAAGGGCAGCCTTTAGTCACCATTGGCACTATTCGGGTAGCGCTGTGGGTTTACCCTAGGCCGCACACTCAGGAGCCAACCAGTTGCCAGGATGCATCAGGCCCTGCCTGCCCTTGGTCAAACCGTGCTCCCGCACATACTTCCTTCCTCTAAGTATGCGCACCACCAAGACTAATCCTGACCCAAACGGAGCTACTAGGCTTCATGGTCGGAACGACTTATCCGACCAGCTAAATGTGAGGCTGCGTTCAAAAATGACCGAGGCTCAACAACGATACGGTCCTTAATCGACATGGATGGAAACTACACGCACCCAAGGCCTCTATGCCTTGTTGCTCACACATTCCGCCCGGTCTCCAATTACCCTCAATACTTGGTTATTTTTTACGATAGCAAATATAGCCAACCATGACCAGTTATCCACCTATTTCATAGGTGACAGGAAATCATCCACTTCTACCGGTCTAAGCATGGCTAAGCAACATTCGATTCTGGACCTACATAGGATTCATGGTAGATAAAAGTGGACAAGGAAGGTATATATGCATCGACAGGTTTCAAGCAGTTCCTATAACTTAATGCATCAAACATCAAAAGACACAAGATGATATTTATAAATTATAGGAGTCTTATAATGCTCCGAGGATTGCCTTTCAGAAAGGTGTACGGTCGGTGGTCAGGGCACTCTAGAAGGTCCGGGGCCTGTGCTCCTTCTTCTGGCTCCTCTTGCGGCTGCACCTACTACGGAATCTCCCCTTCGACGGGTTCGAACTCCACTAACGTCACCCCCTTTGGCGATCCTGTATGCATGCATACATGAATG
Source organism: Saccharum spontaneum (assembly GCA_022457205.1). Classification (NCBI taxonomy): domain Eukaryota; kingdom Viridiplantae; phylum Streptophyta; class Magnoliopsida; order Poales; family Poaceae; genus Saccharum; species Saccharum spontaneum. The sequence continues at coordinate 24,839,633 of CM039600.1, read as the reverse complement.
AATACCGGGAATGCATATTGTATGAAACATTAGGATGGCATGAGGAGATGCTTATGATGGGCATGGTAATCCATACATTCTTTAGGACATAACAAAGTCAATTTTGTTTACTGAGTAAGTGCAAATCTCTTCTCTAGAAAAGTAGACACACACTTACCCCGTTTTGATAATCTAAGATATAAATGTTCATCACTGGTGAGGGACCTAAAACTTGCAACTAACAATTTATTTTAATTAGCCTAAACTAATCAACAAGCATCACATGAATCAAGCAAGTTACACTACACAACAAGCATTTTTGGACTGCTAGCCAGCAGCCATTTAAATTAACCATAACTGGAGTTCTACAAGTCCAACACACGTGAGCTAGGACTTTCTGGAAAGCTTAACAAATTATCTACAACTCTCATATAGGTGATTTTAGATCATTCAATCATTAACTAGCCCAAACAGAGCCATGTTTCCAAACTGTCCAGAAAATTTTCAGAGAGCAAGCATTTTAAACTACTAACTTTAAACAGCTATAACTCTCAAACTAAAAGGCCTATGACTCTAAAATTTTAACACCAGCATGATAAGAAAATTATCTACGACTTTGTCAATGGGAAGATACACAGCAAACATCATTGTCATTACTCAAATTGCTTAATTCTAACAACTGTTCCAGCAGCCATAGAAAAGAAATTATAAGACATTAATATTTCACTACATCTTAGAAATGACTTTTATGAACCATCAAAGTTACCAACAGTTTAAACATCTCTTAAGAACACTAGAAAACATGATGTTCAAGTTTAATCTTCTCATTTAATTACCTTTATTAATTTATTTAGATAATTAAGGGAAATTATGAACACATAGCAAAAGTGCACAGAAAAATCTAGAACAATTACAGTGGCACACACATGCTCCAACTAGGGTACTGTAAAAATTTCATAGCATTTGAACATGTATAGGATTCTCCACAAAAAGGACAAGCTAGATATGAATTTCTCCCTAATTAAAAAGAATAAATAAAAATAGTGAAAACTATCTATGAACCACTATCATTTTATTACTCCATTGCATAGGTTATTTCCTAAGGATTCTAAAAAGTCCTCATTTACTATTTTTGGATTTTGTACAATTAGTTATGATTTTTTAAACTTCACAAGTATTTCTTGAAAAGGATAAAAGGGAAAAAGTAAAGCCAGTCACTGACGCGTGGGCCCCAGACGTCAGCGACACAGAGAACAAAGGCGATGGTTGGACGGCGCTAGCTCGCCGACGATGAGCTTTCCAGCGAAACCAACCTCACCATCGTGACCCTCTCACTCTCCCGCGTCTCTCACGGATCATGCAAAGTCTTTATCAGGTGTGGCTAGATTGACATCATTTTGCATAAAGAGCATAAGGGAAACATTTATTAATAGTTTTAATCCTTCTAGCAGCCAGTTATATTCATGAATCTCACCAAGCTAAGTTGGCACCTGTACTAGAGCAAGCACTTGAATGAAATTAAGCAGTCAATAATAACCATATCAGGCTTGACATTTCATTATCATAACCATCATCATTTTCCTAAAATATGTGGTCAAGTATGATAGTGTAGCTGCTCCGGTGGTGGCCATTATACTTGAGCTCTTATAAATTGGACAGTTCTGTTACATACATCGCCCGTGTTCATGAATCTCCGCCAACAACCCCATGTAAGAATGTCTATTCTTTCTCTATTGTTCGTTCTTATGTTATTCTTTCTCTGTTGTTCGTTCTTATGTTCCTACTGTTACTAACACTAGATAGCTTGAGTTTGCCTCGGATCGTAGTGCTAGTGATAAATCATACACCTATGATACATGCTGTTGTTCTTTTTCTCATTGTCGGAATTAATTTATGCATCACTAAATTGCTATTATTTCCAACAATCCAAAAACCTTATAGACATTTAGTGATTACTGGACTTTCTGATGCGATGAAACTAGAGAAGTTCACTAGTGTGAATTTCAAGAGATAGCAGACGAGAGCCTAGCTGTGGCTCTCGGCTATGGGTGTGTTTTGGGTCATGAGTAATCCTCCCGCACTACCTCTCGGATCTAAGAAAGAGGTGCAGGAGTTTACCATGGTTACGACGATTTTCGTCGGATGCATCCTTAGCGTTCTCTCTGACCAGCTGTGTGATGTTTACATGAATATCAAAAGTGCTGCTGAACTGTGGGAGGCACTTGAACACAAGTTCTCTGCCTCAGACACTGGACGCAAGCTGTATGTGATGGAGCGGTACCACGACTTCAGAATGGTTGATAACCGTTCTGTCGTGGAACAGGCTCATGAGTTCCAACTTATTGTGAGGGAATTCGAACAGCTTGGACACGTCTTGCCTAATAAATTTGTGGCGGGTGGAATTATTATTGCCAAGTTGCCTTCGACTTGGAAGAACTTTGCCACAGCTCAGAAACATAAAAGATAGAAAATCTCTATTGAAGATTTGTTGGCCGGTCTTGATGTTGAAGAGAAGGCTCAGGCAAAGGATGCTCCACCAAGAGCACCCGAAGGGCAGTCCAGCCCCAACGTCATGCAGCAGGCTGGAAAGCACAAGCTAAAGGCTAATTAGACTACTCAATTCAAGAAGAAGAAGATGAACATAGACGAGGTTGTGTGCTTCGTTTGTGGTGAGACTGGGCACTTTGCCAAGAAAGTGCAAGAACCGCAAGGGCAAGAATTAGCTAGGGCAGAAGTCTGCCAATGTGACTATTGGCGATCCTAGCGGATCTGGGTGCTGTAATTTACTGAGTGTATTTTTTTATGTCAATCTAATGATTGGTGGATAGATACAGGAGCCAATATTCATGTTTGTACTGATATCTCCATGTTTTCATCTTACCAGGTTGCACGAGGTTCAACCGTCATGATGGGGAACGGCTCGCATGCTACTATTATTGGTGTTGGTTCGGTCGATCTGAAGTTCACTTCGGAAAAGATCGTGTGGTTCAAGAACGTGCAGCATGTCCCCTCAATAAAGAAGAACCTTATCAGTGGATCTCTCCTATGTTGAGATGGATTCAAGCTAGTATTTAAGTCGAATAAAGTAGTCATTTTGAGGTACGACCAATTTATTGGCAAAGGCTATGATAGCAGAGGCTTGATCCGTTTTTCACTCTCCGATTTCTGTAATAAGGTTATGAACCATATGTGTGATTCAAATAATTCTGTGGCTAATGTATGGCATTCTCATTTGTGTCACATTAATTTTGGTTGTATGTTGCATCTATCCAGTATGAGTTTAATTTTGAATTTTAGTACTGTCAAAGGCTCTAAATGTCAAGCATGTGTGCAAGCAAAGCAACCTCGTAAGGCACACAAGGTTGTAGATGAGAGGCATACGACATTATTAGAGCTTATACATTCTGATATTTGTGAGATGAATGATGTGTTGACAAAAGGAGGAAAAAATACTTTATGACTTTAATTGATGATGCAACTAAGTATTGTTATGTGTTTCTTCTAAAAACTAAAGATGAGGCGCTAGAATGTTTTAGGACTTATAAAGCTGAGGTGGAGAATCAATTGGAAAATAAAATAAAATGTGTTAGGCTTGATCAAGGTGCAGAGAATTTTTCCAATGAGTTTGATCTTTTCTGTTCGAAGAATGGAATAATTATGAACGAACACCTCCTTCACGTCAATCTAATAGGGTTACCGAAAGAAAGAACCAGACGTTAATGGACTTGGTGAATGCCATGCTAGGAATGTCCAGTATGGCAAAGGCATGGTGGGGGAGGCTATTTTAACAGCATGTCATGTTCTGAATAGAGTTCCCACTAAAAATAGTGACATCACTCCGTATGAAGGATGGAAAGGAAGGAAATCATCACTCCATTACTTGTGTACGTGGGGCTGTATGGCCATGGTTAGCGTACCAATCAATAAGAAATGCAAGCTCAGATAGAAGACCATAGATTGTATCCTTTTAGGGTATGCGCACCAAAACATGGCTTATAAGTTCTTAGTGATAAAATCAGAAACGCCTAAGATTTTAGTTGATTCGCTTATGGAGTCACGGGATGTTACTTTCTTTGAGAATATATTTTTGATGAAAGATGTTTATTTTTTGCCTAGTTTGTCAAATGAATTTATTCCTGAACTCACACCCACAATTGAGCCAATTATAAACCCACATGGAAATGAAGAGAATGACAGTGGTGTAGCTCCTAGAAGGAGTAAGAGACAAAGGGTTGCAAAATCCTTTGGTGAAGACTTCACTGTGTACCTCATAGATGATACTCCCACGACCATTGCAGAGGCATATGCATCACCTGATGTGGAATATTGGAAGGATGCAATCCATAGTGAGATGGACTACTCCATCACTACAAATGGTACATGGGAAGTAACAGATAGACCAGTGGGCTGCAAGCCAGTTGGCTGTAAATGGGTATTCAAGAAGAAGCTTAGGCCCGATAGTACTATTAAAATGTACAAGGCAAGACTTGTGGCTAAAGGTTATACACAAAAATAAGGCAAGGATTTCTTTGATACCTACTCACCTATTGCTAGACTAACTACAATTCGAGTGCTATTATCCTTGGCTGCTTCACATGGTTTTCTTGTCCATCAGATGGATGTAAAGACGACTTTCCTTAATGGAGAGTTAGAGAAAGAAATTTATATGGATCAGCCTAATGGATTTATAGCACAAGGACAAGAGGGCAAGGTGTGTAGGTTACTCAAATCCTTGTATGGTTTAAAGCAAGCGCCCAAGCAGTGGCATGAGAAGTTCGATAAGACTTTAACATCTACTAGGTTTGCAGTAAATGAAGCTGACACTTGTGTGTATTACTGCTATGGTGGGGGCAAAGGAGTAATTCTATGCTTGTATGTTGATGACATATTGATTTTTGAGACAAGTATCGATGAAATAAATGATGTAAAGTCATTCTTATCCAAAAATTTTGACATCAAAGATCTGGGGGAAGCTGATGTGATCCTTAACATTAAACTTAATAAGGGTGAGAATGGGATTACTCTTTTGCAGTCTCATTAGAGAAGGTATTGAGCCGCTTTGGCTATATGGATAGCAAGCCTTCTCCAACACCCTATGATCCTAGTCTAATACTTCGAAAGAATCGAAGGCTAGGAAAGGATCATCTGAGATACTCCTAGATTATTGGCTATCTGATGTACCTAGCTAGTGCAACCTGTCCTGACATCTCATTTGCGGTAAGCAAGTTGAGTAGATTCACATCCAATCTAGGAAATGATCATTGGTGTGGTATTGATTGGGTAATGCGCTATCTAAAGGGTACAATGAGTTATGGAATTCACTATTCAGGGTACCCAAGGGTACTTGAAGGATATAGTGATTCAAATTGGATTACAGATGCTGATGAGCTGAAGGCCACTAGTGGATATACATTCGCATTAGGTGGCGGTGCTGTCTCTTAGAGATCTTGTAAGCAGACAATACTTACAAAATCTACCATGGAGGCAGATCTTACGGCTCTTGATACAACCTCTACTGAAACTAAATGGTTAAGAGAACTGTTGATGGACTTACCTGTGGTTGAGAAACCAATTCCTACTATTCTCATAAACTGTGATAATCAAACGATTATTACGAGAAGGTGAAGAATAGTCAGGATGATATGAAGTCCACCAAACATGTGAAGCGCAGGCTGAAGTTTATCAGGAAATTGAGAAGCTTTGGAGTAATAGCCGTGGACTACATTCAAATAGCTATGAACCTGGCAGATCCCTTTAGAAAGGGACTATCACGTACTATGATTGATAATGCATCGAAGGAGATGGGATTGAGACCCATGTAAGTTAACCTCAGTGGTAACCCAACCTATGTGTTCGGAGATACCGTGAAATAGGACCTGGGAAGAACAAGTTGTTGGTTGACAAGAGAGTATAGTCTACCTTTAACCCACTCCATTGGAGATGCAATACTCTCATTTCTGTAAGGTAGGCTGACTTTGTCTTAATGTGTTCTGAGGCTTTCTAGTGAGATACTGTCCTACAGAGTAGTCTTGTAAGAACACACCTATGTGAGCCCAACTGTTAGTCACAGTTTGTAAGAATTGGGTATTCTTTAAGAAGCTCATGAAGTGAGATAGGAGTATGACTTATACGCTCCGCCCGCGGGGCAGGCATGGTAGCCTAGTATCAGTCAAGATGCCAAGTGAAGCTTATTCACACCAAACTGCCAATTCAAGGCCTAGTCCATTGTGCAGTTGTGGATGAGTCTATCTTGTCGCTCTCAGTGAATGTTCAACCTTAACTGGTCTCCACTAGAAAGCTGGTATATTAACAGTACTTTGGTACAGGAAGGATGAAACGTGCCTCTAGAATCTGGTGGGGGATTGTTAGAAGATTTGGGCTGGCCCAAATAATATTCTCAAATAAATCCCAAAGGCCCACTTACACATGCATGGTATGGTGGGGGACTTTAGTCCCACTTGCTACTCTAGAAGGAGTAAGACCAACTTAAATGGCTGGGTTATCTTCGTCTAGCTGAAGCTATTGGGAAGAGGAAAAGGAAGAAACACACACACGTGCTCGCTCGCCTCGTCTCACCGGGCGGGGCGTGGGTGGGGCGTGGGCACGCGACATGCGTGTGAATGGTCCGGTGATGTCTCGTCTCGACCTTGCGGGTGTGTGGCTTCCTTTTGCTGGCCTATTTTGGCAGGCAATTATTCTCGCATTAATAGTGATTGCTCTAACTGCTCTAGTCAACTAACGGCAGGTCAATCACGTTAATGTTGTGATTGTGTGGCTAATTACCTAACTTAGCTATGACACGACATGTGTATATATTGGGACGAGACGTTGTCCTCAGTACAGAGAATTCATCTCTTCCCTTTGCTACTATGCTGCACTGCCACTGTCTTCCCCATCCCGTCGCCGACGTGACATCGGCACCGGGAGAGCAAGTCTCCAAAGCCTACGTCTCCTCGTGTCCCTACACAAGGTAGGAGGCATATAAGGTTTTTGGGAAGCACTGTCGCGACTGCTCGCTGAACGTGTTCTTCCCTCTTCACCGCCCATGTTCACGAATCTCCGCCGACAACCCCACTGTAAGAATGTCTATTCTTTCTCTGTTGTTCGTTCTTGTGTTCCTACTGCTACTAGCACTAGATAGCTTGAGTTTGCCTCAGATCGTAGTGCTAGTGATAAATCATACACCTATGATACATGTTGTTGTTCTTTTCCTCATTGTCGGAATTAATTTATGCGTCACTAAATTTCTATTATTTCCAATTCATGGCACTCAGGTTAGTCAATAGAGAAAGTCCAACTGCGAATTGTCCAGCAAATGCAAGTACGTGTTCCAATGCAAACATATAAGAAAAAGAATCATTCTTAATATTATGACATCATGTGGTCAATTTCCTTGCATGTTGTCCTTGCTTTTGCATTTTGGGGGCTTGCTATGTGTAACACCCCAGGTGTTTGTCACTCACTAAGCAGTGGGTTTGAGCTCAAACATGATAGATTAAGTGGAGATGACGATGTCATGGTCAACCTATGGAGATGAGCCTAACCTAAAGTGGGATGTTGCACCTTGCTTATGCTGCCCATCTAAAATACATATTGAAATAATGTTGCTTATACTTCTTTTAGGTGTCTCATATACATCTCTATAGTGAGCACTAGAAAAGTTTGTGAATTTTGGAATAAAAAAGTCACATGAAATGATAAGCCAAAGTCTTGTTTGAATTATAACTGAAACCTACCCCTGAAACACTGAAACATGTTTTATAATTCAAGAGTGACTTTGATAGCAACTTGAGTTCGTGCAACATACCAATGCCACATATGCAACACATCTATGAAACATGTGGAACACCATAGTGAAACATTGGAAACATGTACATTGCAACAACAAATTGAAACAACTAAAACAAGGTGGTGAAACAATTGATGCATTGTATTGTTTTATTTGTTTTCTAGCTTGTGATGTTTGTACACTAATGTAACCCCTAAGTAAAGTGGTTGGTTAGCCTCTAAACAACCTTAGTTACACTTAGGATGACTTTTGGAACAATGTTCATGTAGACAAAAGTGTCAATTTAAGCCTCCAATTGATAGTTTGACTTGTTCCTCCATCTAGACCTCTTTTATTTGACTGTTTAAAAAGTGCTTGCTAGAGATCTTGCATGTCAGTGCAACCTTTAGCAAAGTTGTAGAAAATTTTATAAGGAACAAAAGTTGTAAAGGTGACAAATCTTAAAAAGGTGCACAACATGTCCAAAAATGTCTAACAACCCAGAAGTTCCCTGCTGTTAGCTATCCTGAAAATTTGTAAGTGTTGGGGTCGAATTTCAGTTTCATGTACCTTACTTTGGAGCTTTATATCTTGCAACACAAGCTGATCCAGACCTTGATCCTTAAATAAAAGTTGTAGAACATATCATGGGGAACAAAATTTGTTTAATGTCACGGAGCTAACCTTGGTCAAATCGAGCTCATGAAACTGAATCCAGTGCTGTTTTGAAGCTTCGAAAATCGGCTAAGTCTGGGTGACTGAACTTTTCAGTTTCAGTTTGCGTGTACCTTACTTTGGCGCATTTTCTTTTGAAAACCGTTGAGAATTAGATGAAAGTTCTTTAAGCAAACTTGTTGTACTCATGTAGCTCTACACATTGGTGAAATTGGTTGACCAAATCACGCCACACTTTGAGAGATCAAGGGGCTCAAAGTTAGCAATTTCAGTCGCTTGAAACTAGACTACAGAATTCAGTTTTGAGGTACCCTTCTTTGGAGCTCGATATCTTCTAATCTAGGCCGACTTAGCTCTTGATTATTAAAGCAATGTTGTTCACCTCGCAAAGCTCTACAACTTTGTCTCTTGCACCAAAATCAACGGACAACCGGTTTGGGAGATAGAGGATGGGAAAGATTGAGTTTTCAGTCATGTGTTTGCAGTAGTATTGTTGGTTTTCAATTTCTGAAATTTGAAGTCGAGTGATCTGGCTCAACCATCCTGGCCGAGCGGCCTCTGCACCTGTGCGCCGCGTGCCTCTCTCGCACCACGCATGCGTGCTAGCTCGTGCCCATGCGTCGTCGTGCTCGATTGAAAAAGCCGAACGCTACTCCCACGGTGACACGGTCTCACTCTCTCACTCGCCCATCTCCCTCTCGCTCTCTATCTTTCGCTCCTCATGGCCGAGCAGCCGCCGCTGCTCCTCAGCCATCACCGGTCCTTCCTCCTCCCTCCAGTGGAGTTCGCCGTCGCGCTGTCCTTACCCAAGAAACCTCGCGGTCCCCTTCTTGTTTGGCGCCGCTCCCTCGTCCAGCCGTCGTACTGGGCCGCAGTGCCGCTACGGCCACGACTAGGCCGCTACGATCGGCCGAGCCCGGGGCTATGGCTAGGCGTAGCCACAGTCAGGGCCAGGCCGCTCCGTCCCTCGTCCCCACTGCCGCCAACCGTTTCCTGGCCAAGAACCGGCTCTTGCGTCGAGAGATTGAAGAAGAAGGACCCTCTAGTAAATAGAAACTCTTTTGTGTGTTCACTTTGTAAAAGTGCTAGACACATAGATTTACAAATGTGGGCTTGGTTAATTTCAGAGAAGTTTTGTGTTCACCCTGCATAATGTTTTTCCTTTTTTTCGGAATTTGTATTGCAATTAAATGGCTGAACTTCGAAAATACATAGTAAATGGTAGAAAAATCATAAAATAGCACATGAGGACTTTTTGGAATCCTTGTGAAATTGTCTATGCAGTAGATCTATAATATAGCATGTTTTAGTTTAAAGTTTTATCTGTAAAAATCAATATATGCAACTAGGTTTTGAATTATAGTAGAATTTGTTATTTTTCATAACTGCAGATATATGGATCTAAATGAAGTGAAATTTTTGTGGCATGCTACTATTGGGATGTGTGATGTTTGGTAAAAATTTCAGGATTTTAAGACTGATAGTTTAGGATCTATAAAAATAACAAATGTCATATGCTGCTTTGCTTCTATTCTGGACAGTGCTGCATGTATGCATTGTTTGGCTCAGTTAAGTTATGAATCATGCCTTGTTGATAATAAATGAGTTGTAGTACTTTTCATAATCTTTTTAAAAAGCTAAAGATCACAATTTTTGGTTAAGTATATGTTTAGTTATAGTTGTTTAAAGTACTGTGGCAGTTTCTGCCCAAACCCAGACAGTATTGCTTTGTGTGCCATGTGTGACCTTGTTAGTGGCAGAATTAGTTCTAGATGTTTATAGAAAAGTTGTTCAAAATTTGTTAAGCTTTCTAAAAAGTCTATAACCATAATTATTGGATTTATAAAACTCAAGTTATAGCGATTTAAAGTGGCATATTAGATTCTGTCCATATTTTGGACAGAGATGCAATTATTTAATTAATTGACCATGTTAACTATAGAATCATCTTAAGATGATTATAAGAAAGTTGTAGGTAACTTCATAAGCTTTCTAAAAAGTTAAGATTCATATTTGTTGGAGGTCTAAAACTCCATTCATGCTTCTCTGAAGTTTCTATCAGTTTTCTGTCTATAATTGTACCACTACTGTTGGGCTGCGTGTGTGGTGTTACTTGTGCAACTAGTTTCATGGTGTAAATGATGTTTACTGTGGTTTTGGTAAATACAAAAGTTGTAGATAATTTCCTAAGCTTTCCAGAATGTCTTCTTGCAAATCATTTGGATTTATGAAACTCCAGATATGATTGATTTACGAAGCTACTATTTTCAAGTCCAGAAATTAACATATTCCAGTTATAGTTGTTGCTTCACCTTAACTTGCTTTGCATGTTGCTACGTGTGATTCATGTCCTTGGTAATTAAGTTAAATACACCTAAGATCATGTGGAACTTGTGTGTCATGCTGAGTGTGCCCTCCTTGCTATCTTAGCATGTTGGTTTGCGTGATGTTATTTAAGCAAAGTGATGTGCTTAAGTGTCTTTAGTATAACCTTGTACTTGCCTTATTTAGTGTGCGATGCATCATTCATTGCATTTTCATGTATTCATACACTTGCATCTTACATATCATCTAGGTACGCTAGATGCACAGCGTGGAGGACATGATATGGAGCAAAACTCGAAGATGGTGTTGGTGGATCCATCCCGAAGATAGAAGGATTGGACAAGTGCTAGATTGGGAGATGCTCGCCAAGCGGGTTTCATTTGACCAACACTAACTTGAGTCAGATCCCAGGCAAGCCCCGAAGCATTATAAGCCTCCTACCTTCAAAGCAATTAATTATATATATGTTATAAGTATTGTTGCATTAAGTGGTAGGAGTTGGTTGAAAACCTTGCTGCATCATTCCTTGTCCAGATATATGAATCCCTGAATCCTACATAGACTAGGATCAAGTAGATGCTTAACCCTGCTTTAAGCGGTAGAAGTCAGGTGATTTCCTGTCACCTGTGAGATGTAGAGATATTCATATATGGCACGGTTGGCTATATTGCTATCATGGAATGGAACCATGTGTTAATAAAATGAAATGAGACCGGGCGGGATGACGATAGTGAAGCAACAAGGCATGGAGGTCTTGGGTGTGGATCTATCCCCGTCTGAGTCGTTTAAGGACCGATTCGCTGTACGTCCTTGAGTCATGTTGAACGCAGTCTAACATTTAGTTGGCCGGATAAGTCGTTCCGACTGCGAAGCCGAATAATATGGTTCAGGCCGGGAATCGAATGGTAGGTTGCATCTTGGAGGAGAGAAAGGATGTGCTTGGGGACATTGGCGTAAGACCAAGGGGGGTTAGAGTCCCTATCACCTGGCAGAGTGTCGCCCTTGGGGTTGCGACATCATTCGGACCCGCGATTCCTGAATCGTACGAAAGGTGGCCTGTGCGACCCTGGCAGGGGTCTGCACGGTGAGTGTTAGAAATACCCCTCCAGCTGGATAGGAATTCGATTCGAATCGCCATCGCTCCCGGTTAGTGAGCACTTGACTTGAGCAGCGGCAACGTAGATTCTATTAAATTGAACGGATGGTTAATTGGATGATGATGGAAAGGTTGCCTCAACTTATACCTGCTATGGTTAATATTGTTTGCTCCTAATAAAGTGAGTGGTCTAGTACAGGTTCTAAATAGATGATAGGTTAATGATAATTAACTTGATGCTTAAGCATTAATGATCACTTATCCATATTAAGCTTTTATGCAAAATGTTGTCAAGCTAGCCCACTTTATATCAGCCTTGCATGATCCTTGGTGTCACTTTATTTCTGGTTTTTGACGGGTAAGTCTAGCTGAGTACCTTCTCGTACTCAGGGTTTTATCCCCACTTGTTGCAGGTTGTGCTGTATCTTGGCGACTACAAGAGTTGGTTGGCTCCTGCCTTAGAGGCGAAGTGTGATCACGGGCATGATCCTTCTGAGTTATCTTCTCTCTAATGCTTTTGTTGGAAGTCGACCTTGGTACTGGCATGTATTTGAAATAAGGGTGTTGTTAGTTTCAAATTACTTTGGTTTCGCTACTTTTGAACTTAAGTTGTAATAACTACGTTGAACTCCGATGTATATTGAATTACTTGTGAAATTGTTGTAACATGTGACTTGTTATGTTGAATCACTACGATCTTGGCTTGTATGTTGGTTGGTTTGAAATCCCTCGCGATTTCATTGGACTACCGGAGTTATATGGGCTCAAGTGCGAGAATTTGATCACTTCGGTGATTGTTTTTGTACTTGTGCTCTTATAATTTGGACAGTTCCGTTACACTATGCATATACATCCCATCCTTTTTTTGCTTGTGTGGAACATAACAATACTTCAGTAGGCACATTAGACCTTAATTAAGCTGTCATTAACACCATAACTCATAAATAGGGCTTCAATGCACATTCAATATCCTTTTTTATTGATTGATGGTAACCCAACTAAGACATACAAAATGATATCGTAATTAAAGCATTTTGAGAACTTTGGTATACATGGCTCATGAATCATGTAGGAATTTTACAGAATCAGTTTAATTTCACATAAAAAATATAGGAACATAAAAATTTCCCCGTGTTTAAAACATGCCCTAAATGTATGGTAGATGTTACTGACATGGTCTCATAAATCACAAACAAAAAAACTTTAGCCATTTGGCATCAAGAGCCAAAAATGGTAAGAACACATGAAATGTAGCCAATCGTTGTCCTTGTCATCGTCATCATCATTGTCATCATTTTAGCATTAAACATATGTATATGCATATATATTAGCATACATGTCCCTACGTTATAACAAAATATACAACTTGCATCATATGTTCTAATTTATCTTGGAATCAGACTATCTATCATGAGTGGACATACACTATTCTAACTCCTATAAGCAAATGTCATGAGTTCAGGTTACAAACTGGTAAACCAATGAAGACTCTTATCTCTAATTTAACTCTTCGAAAAATCGTGACTCTTATGCTCGAGGGAGTGGAGGGGCAGACAAAATTGGAAGAGAGCGAAGAAGGATGCAAATCTAAGGGAGACAATATTTTGATCTTTAATATTAGTATAGATTTCTTTTGTACAACTAACAATATATGGAGAAAACCTCTCGTAATATTATCCGACCAAGTAGGAAATCATACCAGTGATACTTAATAAGAAATGACTTGTTGTAGGCATATATCCTATTCATTTCTCTTGTCTGTAAAACAATGTAAATACTATCAACTTAATAACATCCTTAATTTACTCATTTTATTTGCACATGGAAAAATCATTGATATATAAATGCAAGGATACTGGTACCCAGAACCATGTCTTAGCACAAACAAACAAAAATACTTCATAATATTTTGACACCACAATCAACTATCAAATACTGTCATGCTCTCGATCACTTTTGTCACTATTTTTCTCATACACTTCTGTTCCACTACCTTCAGCTACCATATTGCCTCATTAGAGCTAATAAATGCCTACATTTGATCATCAAATAAACTAGAAGGATACCCACGTGTTGCTACAAGACTCTCTTAGAAATAAAATTGTTTTATATATGAGTTAAATCATCTACATGTTTTTACATCATTCTTATCAAAATTAGTTATGTTGAGAGGTTTTGCAAGTTAGTGAGGTGACATGGTTATTAGTGGGAGATGATGTGGAGGGCTTGCATGGTATGTTGAGATAGAACTTATAGCGGAGATTGGCTTTATAAGAGATATAGATATAGATATAGATTCATTCGGTCAGAGGGCTAGAGATGGCTTACGTCAAGCATATCGATACCATAAAAGCCTGACCATATCACTACATGGAGTTATTAGATTTCACAGGTATGTAGGTATTGAATTTCACATGTTATCATTATATTATTTTCCCCTCCTTTATCTCTCCCCCTGAAAGGTCCCTAGTTTGGTTTTGGTAATTGAGTGACAGCCTAGGTGAAATGTGAGATACACAGGTGATTAGTCTATAGGTACACTTGTGTGAGCAACTCAAGCCATGACGAAGAAGGTGGCTTGGATTTGTTGCAACACTCACACATGTGATGAAGGAGCTCATTGCATATGAGACATGACATTGAGTAATGTGACTAAATTGGAGAAGGACCAATACAAGACTTCGCTTGACGGATTGGTTGCAAGCGTGAAGGGCAAGTTGGAGGCCTTGGAGCGATGGACCACATGGCGGTGAAGCTTGAGCAAGACTTGGCACCGATGCACGAAGGCAACGGTGAAAAACAAGTGAGGTGAAGATCGATGAACCAACAAGGTCACATGATGATATGAAGTGGATCATATCATTTGTGATGTGGTTGGTGCATGTGTTGCATCAACGATGGAGGAGATGGAATGGAATACGCAAGACAAAGGTATATTTGTAGGGCATTTTATTTCACCGGTCATAGGTGTGTAGAGAAGTTTATGACCGGGTTTAGATAGATGGCAGTACTATCAAGAGGGGCAAACTTGTTTGCATATCGGTCATCTAGTGCCACTCGAGTGATCTGACTTTGCATCATTGCTAGGATCGAGTGGTGTGGTGAATTGAGTGACTAATCCTTTGGAAAATATTTGTGAAAAGCTAACACACGTGCACAAGATGGTGTACACTTGGTGGTGTTGGCACATTTGCAAAGGAAAAGAAGTTAGAGTTGATTTGGATCAACTTGGAGAAGAAAAGAGGGATCGAACCCTGCTGGCGAGCAGGACCGGACTCTTCCTAGGCGAGTCTGGTCACTAACCCCTGCCTCGGGCATGGCTAGCAGGAGGATCGGACCCTGGGGTCATAGTTAGACTAGACCTGAGGCTGAGAGTCCGATTGTGTGATGTGGCATGGCATAGAGTAGTGCGGGAGGACCGGACCCTAGGGTGCGTCTGATCATGTATGACCGGACTCGGTCCGAAGGCTACTAGAGCTCTCGGTGTAGAATTGAGCTCGATCAGACTCTAGTGATCTTCAGGTCTGGCCGCTGTTGAAGGAGGGTCCAGTCCTGCTTCTGTGCGGCATTGGCGAGCAGGCGCGTGATGATCAGACCCGGCGTTGGTGCGTCCGATCACTAAATGGTGCATCTGGTCAAAGGGCGCAGGCACGGACAGGCAGGTAGCTGTTGGGGCTCAACAGTCACCTTTGAATCCAATGGACATGTGGCACGGTCCTATTGATCGGACTCTGTCTCAGGACCATCCGGTCGCTGCCAGGGAGAGTCTGGTCGCCTCATTTTTACCCAGTGAAGGGGTAACTGTAACAACCCAGAATTTTCCCTAACTCAAAAATCATGACTACAAAATTTTTCTAAAATAACCTACGAATGGTGAGGTGTCATGTAGGAAACCTAACCTAGTTGCACAAGTAGCACCTAAAGTAGTTAATTGCATCTTTGCATTTAAATAAATTATGCTTGAGTTGGATTTTATGTTCTTTGTAATGTTAATTAAAAGCAACCACTTTTATTTAATTAATGCTTAACTAATTAGATAAAAGTGTAATAGAATCTATGACTATTTAGTCACAACACTAAACACTTCTGAGTGGACCCACAGGGGTTGCTTGCGACAACAACTCACACATATACACTAATAAGTAATGCATTACTTGATATAGCAAGGAAATAAAATGGAAAAGTTAAAAGATTAAAAGAGAGTTGGGAAACTCCTTCTAGCCCAGCTACCAATGCCGGCCTGGCCCAACTCACGGTCGCGCCTTGGTCTTCACGTGGCCGCACACGCGCTCGCCACACGAGCCGGCCCAGCAAGGCCGCTGCGGCCTCGGCCACATTGCCGACGCTACGCGCCAGGAGGAGCCGCACCCCTGCATCACCGACAGTTGGACCCCACCGCTCTCACTCGCTGACGGGTGGGACCCGCCTTCATCCCCTTCCTCCCGCTCGTCTGATTCCCCTGCCTCGCCCGAACGGAAAACAGAGCCGAGGGCAGGGACACGAAAACGGCGAGGGGAGATTCCCCCTGTCCCCTGCGGGTCGCCTTGCACGCCAAGCTACCATGACCCACTCCGCAAGCGCGCCACGCCACTGCTCACGCACGCCCCACTTTTCTCCCCATGCACCGCGCGTGAGATCGCCATGGCCCACCGAGCGTCCTGCCACCGCTGTCTAGCATAACCGTCTAGGATTTGAATTGGACCACCAATTCGAACCCCACCGTCCTCAATCGCCCTTAAACCCTACCGCTAGCACTCTGGATCGCTGCCGCGTGGCACGAACCCATCATCACCGTCCACCCCGCCATGGGAGGCCTCGGGGTATAAATTCCCGAAGCTGAACACTAGCCCTTCCCTTCATCCCGTTCGCCGCCGCCTTGGTGGCACACAACTCGCACTACACCGCTAGAAGAGAGGAGAAGAAGAGAAGGAGAAGAGGGAAGGAGCCGGGAACGCGAGCCGCCGCCGTCGTTCGGGACGTCGGAGACGAAGGCGATGCCGGAATTCGTCTTCTTCGCCACGGGACTGCACTGCATGGCTTCATGACTACATGACATCAACTCGCCCTGCACCGATATCCTTCCACCTCGCCACCCACAGTACGCCCAATGCTCCGCCATCACATTGTGAACGCCGGTCATGGCGCCACCTCGCCATTCCCGTACTGGGGACTAGCAAGAGGAAGCCAAGACCCTCACACCTTGATCACACACGTACGCACTCATGACACGTGCACGCATTGGCCCTGCCAAGCCCCAAGGGCTTAGGAATGCCCGCGGCATGCCTCTACACCGCGCGCAGTTGCCATGCCCAGACCCCACCATGGCGAGGACTCGTTCATGATGTAGAAGGCAGTAGAGAAGAAGGGGAGGAGCTAGATCGATTCGCCTTGGCGAAGGGCACACCATGCGCACCTTAAGAGAAGGAGGGATCCCCGGTGGCATGGCCGGTGGTGTTCCGCCCGGTCAGAGAAGTCGAGCCGCCACCACCGCGGGAGGTTCTGTTGGAGCCCAATGTTGTCGTTTTGACCCCACCTTCGTACTCCTTTTGCGGCCGTGAATCGGTAGGAGACCTTACCACCCGAGCCAAGTCACCGTGGAGCGCCACCGAGCAAGCACACCACCGGTGGACGTGCTCCGGTGAAAACAGAATGGGGAGAAGAGCGATCGAGATGTTTGGTACACCCGGTGCATCGTGCACCTGAGGAGAGAAGAGAAGGGTGAACAGGGTCCACCATGGACCGTGTGTAAACCCGTAGACCATGGCTGTTAGTCCACCGTGAGCCATGTCCACCGCAACCCAAGCCCAATTTGAATCCATCTACGCGACGTGGCAGCGCCAGCACTTGCCACGTGGCAAGCCAGCCCGGCCCAGTCCAGCCCAGGCCCACCGAGGCCCGGTCACAGCCCGGTCAACGTTGACCGTTGAGCAGGACCCACCTGTCAGTGGCACATTCTGTCCTGGGCAATCGGATGCTGCCACGTGTCACTGCCTGGATTTTCCTTTTCTTTTTCTTTTCTAGAAAATCATTTAATCTTTAGAAATTCATAACTAATTCTTTTTAACTCAGAAAAATATCAAACCAGTTTCTAAATTTTTCTAAAAATGAGCTCTACATCTTAGGCTTGTGTTTGAGTGCATTTGGATCTTTTGAATTTCTATTGCTTCTTTGTGCACCTCTATAGGAGTCGTTAATGTGACTCTACGTTACGTTTAATAGAGCCGATCGAACAGGATCCTACGACGAGTCTTTGGGGCAAGTCTTGTTGGAGGGGTGCGACCTGGGCATCCCTCACGAGAGTTACCTATGGCGGGTATATTGTGAGGTGAACTGAGGTGTTGGTTATCCCTGGTGGAGGTGCTGTCGTGGCACAGGGAAGATGGTGTTTCCCCTTTGAGAAGATATCATGTCTGGTCTCCCTAAGGACTGGTATGTCTTGAGAACCAGAACCATGGGACCTTCGTGCACACCACTCGCTCCCGATGGGCGGGAGACGATTACCCGACTGACTAGGGCGGTACCACTACTATAAGGTTGGAAGGTGATAGTGTAGGGAGGTACGGGCATGGGGACCCACACCCTCCTAAGACAGCGTAGTGACCTTGGGGGGCCGGTACTACATCTCACAGTCTCAGCGTTTCGGTGGATACCGGGGTGGCCCAGGGCTGAGTGGTAGCGTGGTACTGTATCAGTTGGGAGGCAGTCAGAATTAGCCTAGACAAGCCAGATCATCGAGGATGGCGATCTTGTGGATTACCAGGTGTAAACACTCTACGGAGTTGATCAATCTATACGTATAGCCGCGTCCGCGGATATGGATATTCCCATGACCTACGCTTCACTTGATTAGAGAGAGGAGTCCTTTCTACCTTTCCCCCGAGTTTTGTATTGGATTCCGGCTTTGGCCGTTGAGACGAGATCTGAGCGGGAGTCAATCTCGTCGCCTAGAGAGAGAGTGAGATGAGACGTGTGGTGTGTGATGGGATTCGGGTAAAAGGTGTGAATAAGATGGGTTAAAAACTGATGAATGTCTTACTATTAAAATATTAACTTCTTGCATAGGAAACCCACAGCCTAAATAGGTCTCTTTCTACTTCCCACAATGCATTCCACTTTCCACAAAGCATTGCAAGCATAGGGTGGGCGATGCGTGGCCAGTACCAAGTGTACTGATAGATTTTTGATAGGTTCCGAGCCCGAGTACGACTATGAGGGCGATGATTGGGAGGACTAGAGGGTCTGTTCTACGCTCGAGCTGGTTCCAGGAGATCGTTTTCCGCTGCTATCTACGTCGGATGATGTTCCGGATGCTTGTGTGAGTGTGTTTCGCCCTGCGAGGCGATGAAAATAAGTTATGTAAAACTCTCTATTGTACTCTGATATTCGTGCATGACTTTATGTATCACTGAGATTTGGGTAAATTGACGAAATGTTTCGTTATTTTACACTTCATTTTTGTGGATTTCCCTTTGTGGAAATCAAGGACATTTCAGTAACGGCTCTAAATAGGAGCTTTAGCTAGCCTTGGGCTGGTTGCTGAGCACCCTTGAGCCTTGGTAGCTTGTGTAGGTGTGCTTGGGAGCCTTATAACTCACTTGTGTTTGCAAGAGTACGAATCGATTGCGAGTGAGTGATTCTAGTGCGATTGCATTAAGAGATTACGAGTGGCACTAGGTGCTCGTGTTGTAAGCCAGTGGTGCCTGTTACTCTTGGAGGTTGCCACCTTCTAGATGGCTTGGTGGCTTGTGACTCCGTCAAAGCACGAAGATTGTGTGGTGCTTTGGAGAAGGATTATGAGGGGGTATTGTGCTCGCCCCATGGGGATCGCAAAGAGCAACTCTAATAGAGCGTGTCATTGAGTTACCCTCACTTATGGGTAGGTTCTTGCAGCGCCCAACGTGTGGGCTTGGCGAGTGATGCCAATTAGCCGTCGAACCACCAACTGAGCAGTCAACACAACGGGGACTAGCTTGGTGTCAACCAAGTGAACCTCAGGATAAAAATCACTATGTCATCCTTGTCTTCCCATTCATTTGCATTTCCCTTTACACAAGCTTGTATTTACATTTCATGTATTGTGTTTGTGTACTCGCTCTTCTAATTAGTTAGCTTGTGTAGCTTGCTAGTTACTTTCTTGCTTTTATAGCATAGAAGTAGCTCCCTTGTGTAACTAGTTTACTTTTGTAGTAAATTAGTTGCCTTGCTTAGTTTGTGTAGCTAAGTAAATTGAGCTCTCTAATTTGGCTTGTGTAGTCTTGTTATTGAGCTTTGCTAGTGAGCTTAGGAGCTTTGTGCTTTTGCTACTAGCATGTGTAGCAGCTCTCCGGTGCTTGAAGAACTAGTGGCATAGGTTTGTGTGACCTTGCTCCTAAAATTACTTACGTGAGCTCTAGCTAGCCCGGCACCATAGTTGCTTGTTTAGGATCTTTTTAAGGTGCTTGATAACTTAGATAGAGGTGTATAGTCTTGGCTAGACCGATAGATTTAATTTCGCCATCTAGCCCGCCACCTCGACCCTACATGTGGTATCAGAGCTTGGTCTCTCATTTTTTTTGTCTTCACTGACCCAAGAGGATGGCGACTTATGGGCTCGATGTTGAGTGTCCACACATTTTTAAGGCACACACTTTACACGATGGAAAAATTGGATGACTTGCAATTTTAAGTTTATTTGCCCTGAAATGTAGTGAATCATAAATGTGGGCTTTTCTCATGTGTTAGACAAAAGGAATGCAACTCAAGCGCAAAAGAAATGCCTACATCTCAATTGTCATGCTACTAACATTTTCTATCAATCATCGAAAGATAATGTATTTGGTGAGATCATGAACATGGAATCTGCCTATGAGATTTGGATATACCTCAATAGAAAGTATGGAATGGTCTCTGATGATGATGATGATGAGCCCAATAAAGAGGCACATGAGGATGTTGAGCATTGCCACAATTCGGTGATTGTGGAAGATTGCTCCACCTCATGGTCAAGTGATGATGATGATGACACTACCTCAAGTTCACTTGACAAGATTGATGATGTTGGCTCAAGTGATGTAATTGATGATTCTACTCCATGCACACTTGATGGTGATGATGATGGCTATGAAAGTGATGTCTCTACAAGCTCTTCAACATCACCACATTGCTTCATGTCACAAAGTGACACTAAAGTATCTAATGCAAATGTGATTGATCTTGATTCATATGAGGAGCTTCTAGATAGATTCGGTAACATGATCAAAGCTTTAGAAAAAGATATGGCTAAAACCAAATTAAAAAATGAAAGTTCTTTTCTAAAGAACACATGTGAACAACAAAAACATCTACTTTATGTTACTACTTATTCACATGAGGAGCTAAAATTGGCTCATGAGAAACTTAGTGTTGTTCATGATAACTTGGTACAAGACCATGCTTTTCTCACCAAAAGGCTTTCTAATGAAGAAATTAAAACTAGTGAGAGCTCATCACATGGGTCAAATTATCAATCACATAATGTTGCTAACCCTTGTCAATGTTTTCCTAAACGCTAAACGGTAAACAGTCGGTCACCCTTCGTTTAGCATTTAGACCATTTAAACGGTGTTTAAACAGAGTTAAACGACCTAAACAGTTTTGTACAATAACAATAAAATATACATATTTATGTAGGTAAAAATAAAATTTGCTAGAACTCATACATATTTACACATATAAAAATCAAATATTCTACCAAATAATCTTGTTGGAAGAAATCTAAATCACACAACACTTCATATAATTACAATGTTAATTAGTTTCATGTTGATTGTGATAGACGTAGTCCTTTAATTCACTTAATTATGGATTAAATGGTTGTTTAGCTCATTTAATCACGTTTAATCTGATTTTGTTTAGACCGTTTAGACGGGATTGAACGGTTTAAACGGGTTTAAACGGCCCAACCGTTTAATTCACCGTTTAGGGCCTAAACAACACGGCTGACTTCTGTTTACCGTTTAAACGGTGTTTAAACGGACTAAAAGGCCGTTTAGGCAAACAATGACCCTTGTGATGTAGAGAAGAAGCATGTATCCACCTCTTGTGATGATTTATTAGAAATACCATGTTCTTCAAATATAGATGCTTGTTCTTCCTCTATATATATCTTGTGAGACTAACATTTTGATGGAGAACAATGAGCTTAAAAGAGAAGTGAAGAAATTGAGCAACAAGTTAGAGAGGTGCTACAACTCAAAAGCCACCTTTGAGCACATGTTGAAGACTCAAAGAAACTACGGTGACAAGTGTGGCCTTGGCTTCAACAAAAGCATGACAAAAGGCGAGAGAAAAATAGAAAGGAAGATGAAGAAGCAAGAAAGAGAGAGGCTATATCATTTCATGTGCTTCAAATGCCATGGGGTGGGACATCTTGCTAATGGTTGCCCAAATAAAGAAAAGCTCAAGTTAAAGAAAGAAGAAGAGAGGCTAAAGCATGTCAAGTGCTTCAAGTGCCGCACATGGGTCATCTCATCTCTATGTGCCCAACCAAGCAATTGGTGAAGTAACAAGTGAAGCCTCAACAAAAGCCAGTTAAGAAGCCCCAAATTCAATCAAGATCAACCATAAAGATGATGGTGATTTGATGATGAAGAAGAAGAAAACAAGAAGGGGTGGAAAAGCAAGAGAAAGAGCAATGCATCCAAGGATGAATCAAGACACAAAGAAAGTGAGCAAGAACAAAGAAGAGAAGGTGAAGGAAGTTGCTCACATCAAGTGCCATAGTTGTGATGAATTGGGCCACCTAGCTTCAGGTTGTCCAAACAAGCTTGAGAAGAAAGCTCAAGCAAACAAGGAGAATCAAGGCAATGAGAAGCACCACACGAGCAAGGAAGAAAAGGCTCAATCAAAGAGGAAGTGCTACTCATGCTAGGAAAGGGGACACATGGCTAATTCATGTCCCCTAAGTAACACTCCTAAGCCTCTTTCAATTAATGATGATTCTATGCTTAGAAAGGGTGGTAATGGTACATCTATGGTTGCTATTACAAAACACCCCACTACTCATACTAAGGCTATGCCAAAGTATGTTGCACCTAACTTGAAAGGACCCAAACTAGTTTGGGTATCATAAAAAAGTGGATGATTATTTGTAGGTACATAGCATTAGGAACTTGATTCAATTGATCTCATATTGTTCATCATATGTTGAGTCAAGTTGTGAAGCCTAGTGCATATCCAAATCCAATGCCAACTCAAAACAAGTGAAGTCCAAGTGCTACAATATACAAGTGTTATTTATCAAGTTGTGGTGATTTATTGGATATATTTGGTGGCTTGCAAACATTTGAGTTGAAGCTTGATATGGAAGATCATAAACTAACCAAGGTATATTTTTAGTTGATTTATTTCATTTTGGGTGCATATACGTTTTTTGAATTGGATATATATGCATATGTTCCTTGCTATAAGATGATTGAATGGATTGATTGATTAGCAATCAAGATTGAATTGATTTGAGTTGGATAAATTCATGAGATGACTTTCAGTAAGCGGACTGAATGAATTTATGTCTTGGGAAAGTATTCAAACAAGCTGATTTCAAGTTTGATTCACATTTGATGAAGAATAGCTCAATGTGTTGAAATCTATCCA
The DNA here is from genome assembly GCA_022457205.1 of Saccharum spontaneum. Taxonomy (NCBI): domain Eukaryota; kingdom Viridiplantae; phylum Streptophyta; class Magnoliopsida; order Poales; family Poaceae; genus Saccharum; species Saccharum spontaneum. Next base: position 24,816,180 of record CM039600.1, on the reverse strand, counting down.
AAATTGCAAAATCTGAGTGAGCTGTGATCTTAGCCATATTTGAATGATCAAATCAATTTGCATTGGCTTGAAATTTGGTATGCATGCTCTAGACTTATGGTATTAGTTGATGTACAAATTTTATGAGTATTGGATAAAAAATACTTCAGTTTTAGAGTAGATTTTGTCAGCTATATTGCAGCAGTTTTCAGCATGTAGCAGTGTGGGAAGATGTGAAATCTGATAGCAATCTAGAAGTCAAATGAAGCTCAAATTTTTACAGCTGCTAGAATACTTAGTGAAGCACATCTACACCAAATTTTGTGGTATTCGGATCTATATATTAGGAGTTATGGATTTACCTTTGAAGGGTACAGAATCTGCCAGAAAAGTGACAATCATTGGATTGATCAAGAGTCACTTTGATTGAAAGATCCTCAAATTGGAATCATATTTATAAGTGTTTGAGGTACCTAAGTTTGGTTTTAGATTGATCTAGAAGCATGACAAGCAAAGAGTACAAGGCCATTTGATTGTGGAGTGTATTTGGCACACAATTGGTACTCAAATTGGAGATCAAGACCAAGCTCAAGATGAAAATAGAGTTTAAGTTCTAGTGATAATTGGAGATCATTTGGAAGAAAGAAAAAGACTTAAAGAAGGATTTAAGGTTATACATCAAATTATGTCCATCATAAGGATCAATCAAACAAAGTTATTTTAAGTAAGTGTCAAGAATGGTTCTTTGGAGAGACCATTTTTGCCCATGTGTGGGATGCCGCCCAAAGCGTGGGAAAACTGAGCACGTGGCTTGGAAGGCTAAACAAGGATGGTGATGTAGGGACATTTGAGATACTTAGTTGAAGAAATCAAAAGGGTTGATCCAGAAAGCAAGCAGCACCCAAAAAGAGAGCAAGTCATTGGAATTCAAGTGGTATTCTTACATTTGGTGCTCTCAAGCAAGCAAAGATGAAGTGAAGATGCAAGCCAACCACAACGAGAAGTGCACTTGATCATTAGTGGTTATCAACTCCTATGGGTGAAGAAAGGATTTCAATATTAATGATTGGTCTTCACCAAGCTATAAATTAGACTTCATATTGCTATTGGAAAGACAAATTGGAATCTATGTGACTATCCTCTTCTCCATAGCAAAGGTATCATTGTAATGTGCATGATCATTTCACCCCTTACTAGTATTCGGTTAGTGCATATAGTACATGCTTTATAGGTTCATGCATTACAAATGAAATTTTAAAATTCATAGCCTACCACTATTGCTTGAATGGTTAATTGATCTAGTGGTAAGTATATGAGTTTGTTTATGAGCTAGTGAACGCAAGTACTTGATCTAATTTGGATTGCCATCAAGTGACAAGTACAACCTCGATAAGATAACCGCTTAATGTGTGTGAAGAATCTTAGATAGGGTTTAAACCGGACTTAGAAGCTTAGGCAAATCAATTTAGCTAAAGTCAACAATAGAAGCCCATGATCACAACTAGTGTTCAAGAAATGGTTATAATTGACAAATCCCACAAGTGGTTCCATGCTAGTTTTTGCATGAGGTATATCTAGATTATCACATAGTTACAAGTGAGATTCATACAAGTGTTATCTAGCTTGTCAAAATGTTGGTTCCACAAGTGATCTTCAACTTTAAGTGATCATCAAGTAAACAAAGTTCCCTCACCTATAAGAGATCAAGTTTATCAAGTGGATGGCCCATACTATGACATAGGGGGAAGTGCCCCACCGATTGGTATCAAGGTCAAAGATCCTACATGAGTGATCTCAAGGGCTATAAGTGGTGTAATTCCAACATATGGTTGTGTCCATAAAAAATGCAAGGTTCAAGTGTCAACCATCTACCCCAATGCAATCCTTTGTATCAATAAGAAGACACCTTTTTATGGAAATTGATGACAAAGGGGGAGAAATTGGAACAAAGATATGTAAATGCATCATGGGGAGAAGTAAATGCATCATGGGGAGAAGTAGAAGGTGGACATAGACAAAGAGGAAGCAACATTGAAAAATGAAGAAGGATCAAAATTCTAGGACAAGAGAAGCACACAAGTAGGGGGAAGCAAGCTCATGAACTTTGATTGGTTGCATTTGATATGTGCATATTCATGTGCTTGCTTGCATTGCATAAGTTTTAAATTGAATATACATGCTTGTGTGGTGTATGCTAGTGATAGAATTTGATTGATGAAATAAAAACTAGCATGCATAGGATGATAGCTAGACACTTGGTATGTCTTTCAAGTAATACTAGTACCTTACTTCTAATGTTGATCTCATGGGGTATCTAGTGTTTTTTATTTCCAAGTGGTATCTAGCTAGCCATGGTGGTAAGGATGAACTAAAGGTGCAACTCCGATTGTTATCACGTTTCAAAGGTTTATTCTATACACCTTAGCATCATCTGGTAGTAATTACTCTCCCAAAATTCCTATCTATGCATATGTGAGAGCTTTAAACCAAACACACTAGCTTATATGTAGGGGGAGCTAATACTACAAATTTGGGTTTATCATACTTGTCCAAAATCATTCGCACATGGTAAAATTTCCTGGGCAAGCAACATGAATCCAAAAGTGCTTAATTTTCATATCTTTGTAGAGTTGTCATCAATTACTAAAAAGTGGGAGATTGAAAGGTCCCTAGTTTGGTTTTGGTAATGAGTGACAACCTAGGTGGACTAATGTGTTTAAATGTGAGATACATAGGTGATTAGTTCATAGGTACACTTGTGTGAGCAACTCATGCCATGACATAGAAGGTGCCTTGGATTTGTTGCAATGCTCACACAAGTGATGAAGGAGCTCATTGCATATGAGACATGACATTGAGTCATGTGACTAAGGTGGAGAAGATCAAGACAAGACTTGGCTTGACGGACCGGTTGCAAGCGTGAAGGGCAAGTTGGAGGCCTTAGAGCAATGGACCGCGTGGTGGTGAAGCTTAAGCAAGACTTGACGCCGATGAACAAAGGCAATGGTAAAAAGAAGTTAGGTTAAGATAAATGAACCAACAAGGTCATGTGATGATATAATGGATCATATCATTTGTGATATGGTTGGTGCATGTGTTGCATCAACGATGGAAGAGATGGAATGGAATATGCAAGGCAAAGGTATATTTGTAGGGCATTTTATTTCACTAGTCACAGGTGTGTAGAGAAGTTTATGACCGGGTTTAGGATAGATGGCCATACTATTAAGAGAGGCAAACTGTTTGCATATCGGTCATCTAATGCCACTCGAGTGATCAAACTTTGCATCGTTGCTAGGATCGAGTGGCGTGGTAAATTGAGTGAATAATCTTTTAGAAAATGTTTGTGAAAAGATAACACACATGCACAAGATGGTGTACACTTGGTGGTGTTGGCATATTTGAAAAGGAAAAGAAGTTGGAGTTGATTTGGATCAACTTGGAGAAGAAAAGAGGGACCGGACCCTGCTAGCGGGCTGGATGGACTCTGCCTAGGTGAGTCCGGTCACTAACCCCTGCCTCAGGCGTGTCCAGGAGGAGGACCAGACCTAGGGCTGAGAGTCCGGTTGTGCGACGTGGCATGGCAGAGAGCAGAGTGGGAGGACCGGACCCTAGGGTCTGTCCGGTCATGTATGACCGGACTCAGTCTGAAGGCCTCTGGAGCTCTTGGTGTAGAATTGAGCTCAACCAGACTCTGGTGATCGTCGGGTCTAGTCACTGTTGAAGGAGGGTCCGGTCCTGCTTCTATGCAACGCTGGCGAGCAAGCGCTTGATGATCTATCCCAGCGTCGGTGCATCCGATCGCTCGGTGGCGTGTCTGGTTAGATGGCGCAGGCACGCGTAGGTAGGTAGCCATTGGGGCTCAACGGTCACCTTTGAATCCGGTGGACACGTGGCATGATCTCGTGACCAAACTCTGTCTCAGGAGCTAGCGTCCGGTCACTACCAGGCAGAGTCCGGTTGCCTCGTTTTTTACCCAGTGAAGGGGGTCACAGATCTATTTATTCGTGGGGTAATAAATAGGAGCCTTAGCCAGCCTTGGGCTAGATGCTGCACACCCTTGAGCCTTGGTGGCTTGTGTAGGTGTGCTTGGGAGCTCTCCAACTCACTTGTGCTTGCAAGAGTGCGAATCGATTGCGAATGAGTGATTCTAGTGTGATTGCATTGAGAGATTGCATCGAGTAACACTAGGTGTTTGTTGGTATTTATTAACATGCTACTTGTTATCATTGCCAAAAATGCTTGTTGGCATTTTTACTTAGAAGAATATATGTAAATGAAATGGTCTACAAGCGTATAAATAATATACCATTGTAGCACTTCACCCGGGAGTATTCCTGGTATTGTTATTTATATTTTTACCTTTGGGAAGGACAGGCAAAAGGGAATATATCAATAATTTATTGTGGTAGAAGCGCCTGGCAGAACCAGCTTGGAGGAAGGTGGGTCGGAGCTCTGGTTCGTCCACCCCTTGGTAGGACGTGGCTGGCCACACGCGAGGCAGCACACGTGCAGGCACTACGGGCCAACGTGGCTAGGGAAAAACGTGCGAGCGCCTAGGGTTGGGACCCTGCTAGGTGCGGCGCAGCGCCATAACTGATGAGACGACTTCGCAGGCAACAAGGGGCAAGCCCACGTGCTCAGTGGCGAGATGGCAGCGACAGCGCAGCAACCGTGGGGTAGCTAGCAGCATAGCGCGGCCGCTATGGCAGCAGTGGTGGCTGCGCGAGGCAGGAAGGGAATGGGCAGCAGCAGCCAGCAGCTGGCCATGGCCGGCCACGCCAAGCCACGGCCAGACCAGAGGGCAGGCTCGACCAGCCGGCCCTGGCAGTGCGGCGTGCAAGATGTGGCCAGGCGCGTGGTGTAGGGTGACCACGCGTGGTGACCGCGCGCACAAAGACAAGCAACCAGGGCATGTGCTCGTGCATGATTTTTAAGGCACCCACCAAAACCAAACCAACTCGAACGAGTCTCTACCACCTAGACCACACCATAGAGGGTACATCGGGCTACCAACCGGAGCTAGAACATGGCATCACTCCTTAACTAGATTTCGCATAATCAATTCACAAACATAGCATGATCACACTATTTTTCAGAGTTGAAAATTAGCTAAGTCTTTAGCTGAATTCCATTTCAAGTTCTGTTTTTTAGCTATTGAAAACACCAGCTAACGATATTATTTCTTAACAACAAGAGTTGCATTGTCATCTACAAAGTTCATGCTTGAAATTTTATATAAGTGTCACATATTTATTCTATAGTATTTTTGCTCAATACAAATTGGTTTTGAACCCTAAGTAATATAACATGAACTATTGCATCAACTTTCATTCAACATTTTTGTTAATTATTTTAAGTTACAAGAATTGTTCTACACACTTCATCACATGTAATATCACTTAAACATGATGCATATGACAATGTTTAACGAGTTATTTAAGCGGTAACACCGAGGCTGTTACACTTATACTTATGATGGAGAGATAAACCATAACCAATCTTCTAATCACAACAGGGGTAAATCAAGAGATAAATAGAATATGAATGATAAATGATAATTGAACTCTCAGAGTACTCTTTTTGATGGCACTAGCATGGCTAAGTAGATACAATAGAGAAATAATTCCTAAGTTATTCTTAGTTACAAGTCAAAGTATACTATGATTAGTGCAATTATACTTAATAATCATGGCTAAGATCAACTTCATATCTACACATGAGGGATATTACTAAGGAAGATTAAGAACACAGCCTGACTTCCTTTGCAACTAGATCCAACTTGTCCTATATTCGAGGAGTGGACTACAAAGGACTTAACGAGAGTGTCACACTCACGATGAACCACATGGTCTGGAATATAGGGTGCATCCATAGGTAGACAACGTATCAGCACCATACTTACACAATGTTGACCACTCACCCCGTGTACAATAGAGTGAGCGCTATACAAACTTATGCTTGAACATAAAGATAATCTAGCTATACTAAGCATATAATCAAAGTGAAATGATAAACATGATAACTAGGAACTTGAATAATATTAAGAATATTGTCATAACTCATGTAGCAAACATATGAAATATGAAAGATACAAGAGAGGATACAAAAGGCTATACCAAGCCACGCTCTTGACAAGATCAGGAATCTAAGCGAAGCTTGCCTCCCTCTAGATCTAACTTAACTAGCTATGCCATCAATATTTGTGGAGCTCTAAGGTTCTTTTCTTCTTCTGATGATCTCTCTTGATGATGGAGTTATATCCTGGGGGATAGGGGCTGGTATATACAAGGGAAACTATCAACCCTGAGCCATCGGATCAAACCGACTTAAAGCATCGGCGTAGATTTGATCTATAAGGCGGTGGAAAACCGACATAGCAAAGGGAGACTAGCATGTGGGCCCAGGGGGCCGGCCGGTCAGCCCCACTTGGTAGTGTCGCGTGCTTTGTCTCTGTGGTTTGCCTTCTGTATCTTCTAGAGTCTTCTGTAGTTGGTTTCATCACGGATACGCACGATTAATTCTGACAATTAGGTCCACCTTGATGGTTTTCTGGATAAATCCTGCTGAAAACATAGATTTACCAAAACTTGTGGAATTTATTAGTTTAAACCTCTAAACCTATGTTGGTGATCATATTCAAGCATTTATACAAGTTATATTGACGGTTTATGATGGGTGTTAACTACTGTTAATAAACTCCCCCCAACATAACCTTTGCTCGTCCTTGAGCAATGCTAAACTCAGCAATGGATCAGGAATTTTAAGATTTTTAAAAATACTGTAGCAACTCCTCAAAAGTACACATGCGTTCAATCAAAAATTCTCCTCTAAATTAGAACGAATTATTCTTACTTTTAAACTTACCCATATTACCTTCAACCATGGGGCTTCTTAGCCTTCACTTGGGTCTTGAGCAATTGAAAGACAAAATGATCAAGTCAAGCACTGTCTCAAGTTCTTTGCTCAACCACTATTCCAGAGTCTTTAATGATTTTTAAAATAAAACTCAGAGCTTCCACTCTATGATACTCTCAAGTCTCTCAACATATGTGGTAATTATGGATCCTTACCGAGAAAATAGTGATATTATGCCTTTCTCTCTTCCTACAACTAAGGCTTATGTGGAGCTCATAGAAATAACATGAAAGAGCATACTTGCAATATATATTATAATATATGGATATATGGTGGATATATATGGTGGCTAACCTAATTCTACCATGCTCCTCGAAAACATATTTCTCTTTTGGAACTTGGAAATCTTTTTGCAAGAGAACATAGGTGTTGACGGTCCTTAAGTACCAAATATAGTTATCAAATAAATAAAGAAAAGGATCCAAATGCAACCAACACCCAGACTTAGGGTTTTATCTGACAGAATTCCACGAGTTTTGGTGTTTGTCTGTTTCTGCAGGGGGTTATCAGAAAATACGGAGGAAAGGCCCACACGTCGGGTTTACATAGAGATAATAACGTGTTCACTGATTTTCTATCATCTAGAAGACTCCAGAAGCCACGAGATCGAACGGGAGGCCGAACGGGCCCGGAGGCAGGGCGCCCGCCCTGCTCCCTAGGGCGCCCGCCCTGGCCTGAGAGCCAATCAGGCTCCGTCTCGCGGATTATGCTCCACCGACCTAAGGGATTAAGGAAAACCGTGCGATTAATGTCGGTTTGATCCGACGGCCCACGTTCACTTGAGGGGGCTATATAAGCAGGACCCTTGGCCCCTGGAGGAGGCACTCCCTCATTCTCAATTCTTCAAACCCTAATCTCAGGAGGAGAGTCTCTGATCAAGCCCTAGAGCCACCACATCAACTAGATCTCTAGTATAGCATAGCTACATAGGATTAGAACTAGAAGGAGTCAATCTTCGATTGGTTTCTGGATCTGTCAAGAGGATTCTTGGTAATTCCTTTACTGTTCTTCATTGTTCATCATTGTTCTTCAATATTATGAATACAACTTTGTTCTAATTCAATATATTGATTATGACTATGCTCTACTTGTTATTGTCTGCGATTATATTGTTCTTAGTTTATCGTAGTTATACGCTTGGCTTAGTTAGATTGGAATTATATACATGTTTAGGATCGTATAGCGTTTATCCATCGGATCCATGGGTAAATGATAAATATTGTGTAGGCGTGGTGCTTAGACCATATTTATCTGCGATTGCACCTTATATGCCGGATCGTGGGGTGGTCCGCGATGGTGACAGCTTCGTTGGTTCTTATATAGTCCCCCACCCGTGTGTAAGGCAGGCAGAGCAACATTATTAAGGGGGAGTGATTGCTATGTTTCTCATCTTCCTTGATAATATCACTATGCATGGGCGTAGTCCTTTCTCGCAATGATTGCCAAGTGTACTTGCACTAACTATGATATGCTAGACTTTATAGTTAAGAATAACTTAGGAAATATCCTTGTAGTTCGTCCTAATACCATGCTAATGACTTGCTAGAATATCTGTTGAGGTGCTTATCATTATTATATGTGGCTAGCTGATCAGATTAATTATCTTTGTCACCATTCATACTTTATCCATATCTTATGTGACACTTACCCTTGTATGCAAGAGAAAGATGAATGCTCTCACTTATACATGTAATGATTGATACTCATTCCTATATTCCATTCCATAATCAACATTGATGTTAGTAATCCCTTCCAGTGGTAAAAATATAAATAACGATACCTGGAATACTTCCCGGTTAAAATGCTACATCGGTATTAATCTGTGCGCTTGCAGATCTTATTTATTATTTATTTAGAAGAGCAGTTGCATATTTCAATACCGCGTCTCTCATGTCATGCTGGGGATGACAACTTGGCTTAAGTGGCATGAGGGATAGGTTCGGCATTTTTGGCGCCATTATCAGAATTAGAAAACTAAGTCTACTTTTGGTAATGACGTTAAGAATGCCCAACAAGCATTTTTGGCGCCATTGCCGGGGAAGGTTGATTTACTAACAAGGAATGAATACGGAATTTGAGTCATCATTCGCATCATTAAGTGATTGAGATCATCAATTCTCCCATACAGATTTACCCCTGTATTTTTCCATTCTTATTGTTTTGCAGGGTGATGTATGAATAGAGGACATCTTCCAGAAAATTTTGTTGACAACCCCGAAGCATTAATCAGAGAGGCAAGAGCCAAGCTCAAGAAGTCAACACTTCGATGCAACACTTCATCCAATCCAGAAGACCGCCGAAGTTTCATCTGGAATTTGTCAACAGAGTTCGCAGCCATGGCGAACAAGACGATCCGCGAGTTCTCAGCTCCCACTACGGACAACATCCGCACTGGACCTGCCGCGGCCATCGACAAGAACTTTGAGCTCAAGCCAGGGCTCATCAACATGGTACAAGCCAACCAGTTTTGTGGGAAGCCGCACGAAGATGCAAGTGCTCATCTCCAACACTTCCTGGAGATTTGCAGCACATTCACTATATTAGATGTTCCCAGAGACGCCATACTACTTCGCCTTTTCCCATTCTCACTATTGGGGAGAGTGAAGCAGTGGTTCTACGCGACGAAGGATAAGAACACTACGTGGGCACTCTGCTCTACGAACTTTCTGGCTAAGTTCTTTCCCATGGGCAAGACCAATGCTCTCAGTGGGAAGATTACAAGTTTTCAGCAACAACATGATGAATCCGTTCTAGAAGCATGGGAGCGCTTTCAAGATTACATCCAAGAATGTCCCCATCATGGAATGGAGAGCTGGCTACTTATGCAGACTTTCTATCATGGGCTCATCACTAGTGCTCGTGAGACCATGGATGCTGTAGCCGGAGGCGCATTTCTATCACTCACCATACCACAAGCTACAGCCCTTGTGGAGAAGATGGCGTCCAACCAAGGTTGGAACGAAGAGAGGATCCAAACACGCAAGAAGGGTGGAGGTATGCACCAGCTCAAGGAGGTAGACATGCTGTCTGCAAAGTTAGACCTACTCATGAAAAAGCTCGATGACAAAGCTGGAGACAAAAGAGAAGTCATGAACGTCTACGACTCTCACATGACTTGTGAGGAATGTGGAGACACTAGACACTCAGGCAATCACTGCCCTGAGATGCTTGAGGATGCAAGGTACATCAACAACAACAACAACTACAACTGTCCTCAACAAAATCAAGGTTGGAATCAACAGAGGCCTAACTACTCAGGTAACTACTCAGGTAATTATCAAGGTAATAACTCTTACAACAACAATAATAATTTTCCACCCCTGAGAGAGTTAGTGTCTAATCAAGGAAAGCTAATGGATAACTTGTCTAAGAAATTGGCATCCAATGATAAAATACTAGAAAACATAAATAATAGAATGGATAATTTCTCTACTGCCATAAAAAACCAAATTAGCTTTAATAAAATGATTGAATCTCAGTTAAATCAAATAGCTGCTGCTGTTCCTGCTACTAACCCTGGTATACCATCACAACCGGAAGGATTAGAATATGCAAATCTTGTAGACATGTTTGATGCAGGTAACTATTGGAGTAATCCCGCTGTCGGAGTACATAATGACCTTCTGCCAGTCAAGAGAGGCGATCCAGGACGCCCCGTCATCCCGATCTCCATCGGCATGGTGGACTTCCCAGAAGCACTCTGCGACTTTGGCTCCAGCGTCAACATTATGCCCAGGGTACTCTACGAAAAATTCTTTACATATCCTTTATCAGAAACAACTATGTGTTTGCAGCTTGCAGATCGGACACTAAGCTTTCCTAAAGGAATATTAAAGAACATGTGTGTCCGAGTTGGTACCTCGTATGCTCCAGCTGACTTCGTGGTGATAGAGACCGGGTCCGATGAGAGGTCACCAGTTATTCTGGGAAGGCCATTCCTGAACACCTCGGGAGCTGTCATCTACGCCAGCGCTGCGAAGATCAACTTCAACATCAAGGGGAGGAAGGAGACGTTTTCCTTCAAGAACAAGATTACACAAATCCCAGAGCAACCCCAACATGAACCAAGGAAGAGGACCAACAGGAGGAACAAGCAGAACAAGAACAACCAAGGATGGACCGAATCAGCTAAGATGGTCACTGCAGTTCAAGGAGGTCAAGACCGACGACCCAAGTCGCCGTTCCTGAACAAGAAGGACGACCCAGGTATGCCAAGCATTGAGTGCTCAATCAATGGATACTCCTTTCAGAAGGCGCTCTGCGACACTGGATCAGGCGTCAACATAATGGTCACAGTCACCTATCAGCTCTTGTACGGAACCATGCCCTTAAAACCAACATACACTCAGCTCCAGATGGCAGATCAGACATCCCGAAAGGTCGAAGGTATAGTAACCGATGTCCCTGTTAAAATTAACGATCATTTTGTCCATACAGACTTTCAGGTCATTGACATGGGAGACGACGAGTACGAGCCACCCATCATCCTAGGAAGACCGTTCCTAGGCACCATCAAAGCAATCATCTACATTGGAATCGGAGAAGTCCATATGCATTTCCCCTCTGAGAAGATACGCCGCTACTTTAATGACCCTAACTATATAGTTGAAGATTCTAAGCAGGTCAGGACAAGAAGAAGGCGACGTAACCGTAACCAAAGGAGGCAAACCATCAAGGACGTATGGGCAGACTATGAAGGAGAGGTCATAAGGCCCGAGGATACACAACAGAAGACCGAAGCACCAAGTCGGGTATGGAAAGTGAAGACAGTTACACAAGAAGAGGAGGCGCTGCCGGAACCACCGTCTACGCCACCCAAATCCCAGGACAACTAAGAAGAAAAGAAGTCCTGTTCGGAGGACTTAAAAACACCGAACGCCGTGCCAAGAGGTAAACTTGGTAGTTATCATTTTCCCTTTAATTATTGCTCAGTTAATCATGTTCATTCTGTCTAAAAAAATATTGAAAATAGTAAGCCCCATGTGAGTATGCGAGTGGCATAAAACCCATAAGTACATTCACTATGGTGGCATAAAAAAATAATATATTTTTTCTGTTCTATAAAAATGAAAATAAAAATAGAGAGTGACATTTATCAAGGAAGCTCAAACATGATAAAGGCTAGATATTTATGCTAACGCTTAATCAAGTTCCACGAAGCTTTGTTGTCTATTTGAGCTCCACAGAATTCAGGAAGACTAGCAGATGGAGGACATCCTAATCGTTGTCAGGGTGCTGCCGACATTCAAATACACCTCTGCACCTGCTAGCTACATCAGAAGAAATTACGTCAAGATCCAGCTTGGGGGAGAGCACCCCCATTTATCCCGATAAGTATTTTTATCTACATTTATACCTATGCTTTATTAAAATAAAAAGATGCATAATCATGAAAACCCAAATAAATATTTTGTGTTTATATATATTTGCTTAGTTTAATAAATAAATAAAGTAGCTATGCTAAACTGAATCTTGAAAATAAAACTCTAGCATGGATATGATAAATAGTTGCTCTGCCTAATTTTCAAATTTGTTCTCTCTAGTTTAGACATAACTGTTATAATTTAAAACTGGCTCTAAACCTGAACTAGTGGGAAGAGAACTTGATCTGAAGTCTAAGTTGTTAACGGATATGATATGGGAAGGTTGAGCTACTGTTTATCTGTTCCTAGAGATGCTAGAATTCTGAAGAATTTTATCTTTAAAAATCTTTAAAATATTGCATGATGAGTTCCTGTATGATGAGAGTTTAAATTCCTACCACAGCCATATATACATGCTTGTTAGATTAGGAGCCGCACTTTTACTACTTACTGCTTATGGGCATTGAGTGTGGTCAAGCTGTGTAGACCCTTAGGAACTTGTCATGTGGTTAAAATCAAGATTCACTTGCACGTTCACTCATACATGCTGCTTCTACTCCGGAAGTACGCATCCACATATATCCACTCATTTCCATCTCCAGATTCACCCAAAATTATTCTACTCCTGATCCGGGAGAGAATAGCCAAAAACATTATCCCATTCCTGTTATTCCCTGTGAAGTTAATGCTCAAGTCATTTCTACTACCACTTGCTATATTTTCAAAAGAGGGAGATTGCTCTAAAAAAATATATAAATACGAGGAAATAAAAAGGAGCAAGTGCTCGGAACCTCGAAGAAAGAAAAAGTGAGACGAGAGGTAAAAATGGACAAGTGTCCGACAGTAGAATTAGGGGTATAAGATACCCACCTGAGAGGAAAAAGAAAATAAGAAAAAAAATATAGAGCATCTCATTCCCCTCAAAAGTTTTAAAAAGCAAGAAAGGTATGTATTCCCTCAAAAAGAGCATTAGACTTTTGTTATCACCGTTATCACCATACACCACTCATTCACCACACATGCACATCTTGATTTGACTTATTGACTTGTTTCTCTAGATCCATGGTTTGACTATGCAATAAATGTTCTATGAGTATGTATACTGTATCTCCCACCTATGAGCTCCAGATATCAAAGCCTTATTAGAGTAGGGTGAGAGAGAAGGCAATGTCACTATGCCTTATACCATAAATACCACATACTTTGAGAGAGAAGGCATATACCATTACTGCCTTGGTAAGGATTCAGAAATACCACAAAAGAGAGACCCGAGAAAGTCATACAAGGAATCTCTGAGTTTTATTTGAAAAATTTGCAAAAACTCCAGAGCTATAGCTGATCAAGAATAAGAGACATGGCGTTTGACTAGACCGTTCTATCTTTTAACCACTCAAGATGCAGGTGACGGTTGCAAGCCCCATGGTGAAAGGTAAAATGAGTAAGTTTTAAGTCTTGACAGTTTACTCTAACTCAGGGATGAGACCTTATTTGAAAGCATATGTACCGTCAACGTTCAAAGGCGTTGCAGCAACTTCCGATCCATAATGAGTCTATCCTTGTTCAGGGACGAGCAAGAGGTAAGCTTAGGGGAGTTTGTTGACGGTCCTTAAGTACCAAATATAGTTATCAAATAAATAAAGAAAAGGATCCAAATGCAACCAACACCTAGACTTAGGGTTTTATCTGACAGAATTCTACGAGTTTTGGTGTTTGTCTGTTTCTAAGGGGGTTATCAGAAAATACGGAGGAAAGGCCCACACATCGGGTTTACATAGAGATAATAACGTGTTCACCGATTTTCTATCATCTAGAAGACTCCAGAAGCCACGAGATCGAACGGGAGGCCGAACGGGCCCAGAGGCAGGGCGCCCGCCCTGCTCCCTAGGGCACCCGCCCTGGCCTGAGAGCCAATCAGGCTCCGTCTCGCGGATTATGCTCCACCGACCTAAGGGATTAAGGAAAACCGTGCGATTAATGTCGGTTTGATCCGACGGCCCACGTTCACTTGAGGGGGCTATATAAGCAGAACCCCTGGCCCCTGGAGGAGGCACTCCCTCATTCTCAATTCTTCAAACCCTAATCTCAGGAGGAGAGTCTCTGATCAAGCCCTAGAGCCACCACATCGACTAGATCTCTAGTATAGCATAGCTACATAGGATTAGAACTAGAAGGAGTCAATCTTCGATTGGTTTCCGGATCTGTCAAGAGGATTCTTGGTAATTCCTTTACTGTTCTTCATTGTTCATCATTGTTCTTCAATATTATGAATACAACTTTGTTCTATTTCAATATATTGATTATGACTATGCTCTACTTGTTATTGTTTGCGATTATATTGTTCTTAGTTTATCGTAGTTATACGCTTGGCTTAGTTAGATTGGAATTATATACATGTTTAGGATCGTATAGCGTTTATCCATCGGATCCATGGGTAAATGATAAATATTGTGTAGGCGTGGTGCTTAGACCATATTTATCTGCGATTGCACCTTATATGCCGGATCGTGGGGTGGTCCACGATGGTGACAGCTTCGTTGGTTCTTATATAGTCCCCCTCCCGTGTGTAAGGCAGGCAGAGCAACATTATTACGGGAGAGTGATTGCTATGTTTCTCATCTTCCTTGATAATATCACTATGCATGGGCGTAGTCCTTTCTCGCAATGATTGCCAAGTGTACTTGCACTAACTATGATATGCTAGACTTTATAGTTAAGAATAACTTAGGAAATATCCTTGTAGTTCGTCCTAATACCATGCTAATGACTTGCTAGAATATCTGTTGAGGTGCTTATCATTATTATATGTGGCTAGCTGATCAGATTAATTATCTTTGTCACCATTCATACTTTATCCATATTTTATGTGACACTTACCCTTGTATGCAAGAGAAAGATGAATGCTCTCACTTATACATGCAATGATTGATACTCATTCCTATATTCCATTCCATAATCAACATTGATGTTAGTAATCCCTTCCCAGTGGTAAAAATATAAATAACGATACCTGGAATACTTCCCGGTTAAAATGCTACATCGGTATTAATCTGTGCGCTTGCAGATCTTATTTATTATTTATTTAGAAGAGCAGTTGCATATTTCAATACCGCGTCTCTCATGTCATGCTGGGGATGACAACTTGGCTTAAGTGGCATGAGGGATAGGTTCGGCATTTTTGGCGCCGTTATCAGAATTAGAAAACTAAGTCTACTTTTGGTAATGACGTTAAGAATGCCCAACAATAGGCTATCTTATTCATCTCTCTTTTTTTCAGGCGGGCATCTAAGTACCCATTGTTTTCAATATCTCGGACACTTCCATTTTTTCAATAGCTTCTTTTGTAGAACAAAACCTTTGAGAAATAGCAATAAGAACTTAAAGCATTTATTTGGTGGATTAAAAAACCTATCAAGCATGTTTTTGGTGTTTACTCTCAGTGTAGGAATAAAACATTTTGAGTGAATCTAAATGGAATGACATGTTTTTGCATTACCCACAGCGTAAGAGTAGTGCATATTTGGGTGATGTGTGCATGATCTTGATTTTAGGAGCATGACAAACCTCTCATAAGGGTCAACAAAGCTTGACTAAACTCAATGCAAAACAAGCAGCATATATGTGAAAGTTTTTCTAGTCTAAATAACATATATGGCTCTAGTAGGAATTCAAACTTTGTTATACAGGAGCTCATCATATAGCATTTTTATGCTTTTTCAAAAGATAAATCTCTAGAATTCTAGTATCACTCGGAACAAGATAAACAGAAGCTCAGACCTTCTCATATCATATCCATCAATTATCTAGACTTAGATCAAGCATATGCTACCCACGAGTTTTAAGTTCAAAGTAAATTCTTATATCAAAACAATCTTATCCAAAATTTGGGAGAATTCAAGGCTGAAAACTACGTATTTGAAAGAAATTAAAACAGAGCAACTATTCATCATTTTCATTTAAGAGATTATGTTCAGAGTCCTTTTTATCTATTCAACTCTTAAAAACAGAAAACTAGACACATATTTTTTATTTTGTTTTCATTTTTAGATCACTAATATATATATCTAACACAAAAATAAATTTTATTTTGTTTTTTAGTTATGTATCTTCTTATGAGTTAGAAATAGTAAAATAAAAGGGAAACAAATAATTATCTAGATACATGGGAGATGCCTTTCCCCCACTGGTTGTTGTCATGATTGAATGTTGAAATTGTGTGATCCTTCTTAGAGTAGTTTTGCCAGCATATGTCCTTATTCATTAGGAACTTGGGTTCCTTTGACGGGAAGAAGTACTCTTGGTGGAATGAGATGAAAACGACCGGGTGAATTTGCTCTTGATCTCGTGCATCATCCTATAAAATGTCAACAAGAACAGCAAAACTCGTGGAACGGATTAGAATAAAAAAGTTGGCGGTCAGCCGTCCAGGGGTTAGTTGTTCTTGGGATTAGAAATATTCTCAATTTGACAGAATTTAGCAGGATGTCTTTCTAATATATTTTTTTGGAATATAACTAAATGCATGCATGGTATTTTTATCAATTTTTTTATGCCACCACGGTAAAATATTCTTGTAGGTTTTACACACTGTAAAAATATTCACATGGGGCTGAAGATTTTATAATGCAATGATAAAATTTTTTATTTTATTTTCTAAATGCAATGCGAATGAAGAAAAGTAAATATGCTAAAGTCAAAATAATTCATGAAATGCGAAAGGAAAAATATGGATAACTACTGATTTTACCTCCCGACGAGGGTTCGGTGTTTTGAGTTCTCCGAACAGGACTTCTCCTTTCTTGTTTATTCTTTGGGTGCATCAATCGGTCCTAGAGATAGGGACCTTGATGGTTGCACCTCTTGTGACGGAGACTCTGGTGATGATGCCACCTTTTCCTTCCAAACCTGTCTAGTTTGTGGAGTTGATTTTGGCATAGTAGATTCATCCTTCACAATTTCTACTTCTTCTTCATTCTTTGGGAATTGATTCCTCCAGCGTTGGGATGATCATCGTCTCCTCTTGGGATGAATCTTCTTTGGCTATTCATAAATTGTATAACTGTTGAAATATCATCGTACCTTTTGTCCTGAAAACTAGGAGTGAATTTGTTCTGATCTAATGTAGATGATAGTGTTGGTAGTGTTGAGGAACGGTCTTCTAAGGATGATAGGTACATCTTCTTCTTCTTCTCCCATGTCAAGAATCATGAAGTCGGCAGGGACATAGTAATCTTGTATTTTAACCATGATGTCTTTTGCTATTCCCTTCGGAAATCAGATTGTCTGGTCTGCCATCTGTAATTGCATATATGTAGGAAATAAAGGTTCATCACCAAATAAATAGTCATATGTTACCTTGGACATTATGTTGACACCCGATCTAATATCGCAGAAGATGTTGTGGAAGATTCTTTGTCCAATCATGCACTTAATCATCGGTATGCCTAGATATTCCTTGTTCAGTTGCTTCTCTTCTTGCTCACTGTTGTCTTCGCGGGCAGATACAGCATCTGGGGATGACTAGGAGAATGCAAAATACGATTCTTGAAAGTAAATTTCTCCTTTCTATCCTTTATTATGAAACAGATCTTGGCATTGTCCGTGTAGATGATGGCTTTTGCGGTGCTCAGGAAAGGTCGGCCTAAGATAATGGGTGCCCTCACATCTCCTCCTGTTTCTAAAATCACAAAGTCTATGGGTACGTACGAGGCTCCAACTTATACATAAATATCTTCAAGAATTCTCTTAGGGTAGCAAAGTGACTGATCTGCAAGCTGCAAATGCATATTTATGTACAATAAAAGTATCTCCATTAATTTTCTCATAAATTACCTTTGGCATGATGTTAACACTTGCTCCAAAGTCACAGACAGCTTCTTCAAACACATGTGGTCTAATGACTATGGGGATGACAAGTCTTCCTAGATCACCTTTCTTGATGGGCATGGAATAGTCCTCCTATCCTCCACTAGAAGGTTCTCTATAGAATCCTGCACTGTGAATATCGACAAGATTTGTAGTTTTGGGATCTTCCGGCTACCCCGGAATCTTACCATTGTCGGTCAAAGGAACAACAGCCGCTAGCTGAGCTATTTATGATTCTATCATTTTATTAAAACTATGTTTTTTTAATAGCTAAGGAGAAGTTATCCATCCTATTATTTATATTTTCTAAGATTTTATCATTGGAAGATATTTTTCTAGATAATCCTTTCATAATTTTAGCTTGACCAGAGACTAAATCTCTCAGAGATGGTTGGTTATTGAAATTATTGAAATTGTTACCTTGATAGTTATCTTGGTAGTTTGACCTCTTTTGCTGATTCCATCCTTGATTCTGTTGAGGACAATAATTGCTATTGTTATTGATGAAGCTCACATCCCCTTGGGTTTTAGGACAGTTATTCTCTGAATGCTCAGTGTTTCCACATTCTTCACACGTCATGCGGGAATCACGAATGTGCATGACTTCTTTCTTTACATTGGCTCACTCTTCAAGCCTTTTCATCAGCAAATCCATCTTGGCAGACAACATGTCTACCTCCTTGAGTTGATGCATACCTCCACCTCTCTTGTGGGTTTGAAGACATTCTTCACTCCAACCTTGGTTGGAGGCCATTTTTTCCACAAAGGTTGTTGCTTGTGCGATTGTGAGTGTTAAAAATGCACCCATCAGCGGCATCCATATTCTCACGAGTGATGTTTGTCAACCCGTGATAGAAAGTTTGCATGAGTAGCCAATCCTTCATCCCATGGTGAGGACATTCTAATATGTAGTCTTGAAAGCATTCCCATGCCTCAGGGACTGATTCATCATGTTGTTGTTGAAAACTTAAAATTCTTCCACGCAGAGCATTGGTTTTGCCCATAGGAAAGAACTTTACAAGGATGGCAGTGGAGAAATTTTCCTAGGTAGTATTTTTTTTCTTTGTTGGCGTAGTACCATTGCTTTGCTTTTCACAAAAGTGAGAATGGGAAGAGGTGAAGTAATATGATATCTCTGGTAACTCCTTTGATGGTGAAAGTGCTACAAATCTCTAGGAAGTGTTGGAGATGAGTATTCGCATCTTCATGTGCCCTTCCACAAAACTAGCTGGCTTGCACTATGTTGATGGGAGTTGGCTTGAGCTCAAAAGCATTGTCTCCAATGTTGATCGCCGGTCCAGTACGGATGTTGGCCATAGTTGGAGCAGAGAATTCACGGAGAGTAGCCATAGCTTCGAAAACTGGTGTTAAGCTATGCCTTGTCTGGTTATCTTCCGATTCTAAAGCTGAAATTTTCTTGAGTTTAGCCTTAGTCCTCCTGAATAGTGCTTCTGGATCTTCAACGTAGTTTGTTAGAAGGTCAAAACCAGTCATACATTACCCTGCATAAGATATAAAAGTAGACAGAATAAGGACAAGCCTGTTTGAGCAGAGGTTTATGGTTTTCTCGATCACATCAATAAGTAAAAGTTTACCAATATTGCTTTGTGCCTAGCTGCCTTCCCCGACAATGGCACCAGAAATGCTTGTTGGTATTTATTAATATGCTACTTGTTATCAATGCCAGAAATGCTTATTGACATTTCTTACTTAGAAGAATATATGTAAATGAAAGGGTTTGCAAGTGCACGGATAATATACCATTATAGCACTTCACCCGGGAGTATTCCTGATATTGTTATTTATATTTTTACTTCAGGGAAGGACGGGCAAAAGGGAATATATTGATAACTTATACTTATGATAGAGAGATAAACCATAATCAATCTTCTACTAACAATAGGGGTAAATTAAGAGATAAATGGAATATGAATGATAAATGATAAATGATAAATGAACTCTCAGAGTACTCTTTTAGATGGCACTACCATGGCTAAGTAGATACAATAGAGAAATAATTCCTAAGTCATTCTTAATTACAAGTCAAAGCATACAATGATTAGTGCAATTTTTTTTGTGACGTATGATTAGTGCAATTATACTTAATAATCATGGCTAATGAAAGCATCTAGGCCCCAAGGTTTGGTTTCGGTAATTAATGACAACACTTTATTACCATGACTAACGTGTGTTTTGCAGAATCTTGGTAAGTTAGGTCATGGAGGTGATAACTGCTTTGAGCACTGTGGTATTCATGTCCCTTGATGGAAATCGTTTCGGTTTTCAAAAGAGTGACGTCAAGATTAAGGACGGTTAGTTCCGGATGTCGAGGTGTTGAGACACATTCGGAATAGTCGTTAGGATCTTCGTTTTTCTCTTTTGGCCGTACTATAAAGGGGGGCATGAATGGGTAGCTTGACCTAGGCGAGTCCTATGTTTAGGTGTGGTGCACACTTGTTAAACTTGGCGCTAGGCAACCCTAGAATAGCTCAAAGTTCAGTTGGAAGCAACTCAGTTGAAGTTGCGACGCGTTTTGAGAAGTTTCGGGCTGTTTTCCAGTCACCGGACGCGCTCTTCGGGAGCACCGGACGCGTCCGGTGAGTACGCTCTGCGCTAGGGTTTCGGCCTTGACCACCGGACGCGGTCCTCGCGAGGACCGGACGCAGTGGTCAGTGGCTGACACATGTCATCCAGGGAAAACGCCCGTCGGACGCGACCTGGACTTGATCGGCGAGTCCGGTGCGAGTCCAGTAAGGTCCAGAGAGGACCGGACGCGTCCGGTCTTCAGGCATCAGACGCGGCCTCGCGTCCGGTGCGAGTACAGTAAGCACCCTTGCACGATCGGACGCGTCCGGTCACCTCTGACCGGCGCGTCCGGTGGTTCGTTTCAAAATCGCGTTTTGACCGTTACGGGCGACCGGCGCGTCCGGTGAGTTGCACCGGCGCGTCCGGTGACCCCGTGTCAGAAAGTAACGGTTCGTTTTCTTTGAGGGGTGTATAAATACAACCCCTCCACCTCTTTTAGAGGTCTCTTGCTCATTCAAACATCTGAGAAAACCCTTTAGAGTGCAAGGGAGTGCAAGAGCTCTAGTGAGGATAGAGATTTGAGAATCAAAGTTTGAGATTCCTCACTAGTGATTAGAGAGTAGCAAGTGTGCATCCATCTCCTCATTTGGGCTCGTTGTGGTCAAGTGAGAGTTCTAGCTTGTTACTCTTGGTGATCGCCATCACCTAGACGGCTTGGTGGTGATTGGGAGTTTGGTGATCATCCGGCGGAGCTTGTGGATGACCCAACTCAAGTTGTGAGCGGTTTTGGGTGATTCGCCGCGACGGAGTGTCGAAGATCAACCCGTAGAGAGCACTTGATCCTTGCGCGGATCAAGGGGGAGCGACACCCTTGCGCGGGTGCTCCAACGAGGACTAGTGGGGAGTGGCGACTCTCCGATACCTCGGAAAAACATCGCCGTGTTCCTTGCCCCTTTATATTCAAGCAATTACTTTCTCGTATTTACTTTCATTGCTTGTTTTACATTCCTAGAATTGCCATGCTAGACTAGGATTGGAAACTAGGGTGCAAAACTTTTTAACGGTAGACTCTCTAGGAACACAAGTAGGCACTAGGGGTGAATTCCGGCTTGTAGGATTTAATTCTTGCAATTAATTTTTAGAAAAGCCCAATTCACCCCCCCCTCTTGGGCATCTTGATCCTTTCAATTGGTATCAGAGCCGTGTTGCTCCTAATTTAGGCTTTACCGCCTAGAGCAAGATGTCTAACGGGGAAGGACCACCTCCCACCTTTGAGGGGGATGATTTTCCATATTGGAAAATCCGCATGGAGGCGCATCTCGAAGCCATAGATGTCGGGTGCCTTAGAGCCGCAACCGAAGGGCTTCCCGCTATCAAGGATCCCGCAAACCCCACGGGTGACGAGGAGAAGTACGACCGGTGGAATGCAAAGGCCAAAAATGCACTCTACCGGGGCCTAGGCAAAGATATCTTCAATCGTGTGCGTAATGCAAAGAACGCTCATGATTTGTGGCAAAATCTTTGTGCTCTCCATGAGGGAACTAAGAGTGAGCGTGAGGAACGCTATCATATTGCTTTAAAGAAAATTAATTCTTTTGAGATGCTTCCCAAAGAAAGCGCTAATGACATGTACACTCGCTTGAATGTTCTTGTAGAGGACCTCAATGCTCTTGGGCTCACTCAAATGAGTCAATCGGATGTTGCAAGGAGGATCTTGAGTGTGCTTCCCGTTGAGAAGTATGGTCACATTGTCACCGTGCTTCATCAAAGTGATCTCTCCACCGCAACACCGACTCAAGTATTGGGGAAGATCAATGCTCATGAGATGTACATGCACATCACTCCGGAAGAGGGCTCATCTTCTTCCAAGAAGAAAGACTTGGCCTTCAAAGCTAGCCATGACAAGAAGAAGAAGAAGAAGGGCCAAGCCATGATCGTGCAAGAAAGCTCAAGTGAAAGTGATATCGATGATGAATCACTTGCACTCATGGTGAGGAAGACCACCAAGATGCTAAAGAAGCTCAACAAGAGTGGCATCAAGTTCGATGGCAAGAAAAAGAAATTCTTCACAAGTAGCAAGAGAAAGCCCATCTCGGAGATGGATTGCTACAATTGTGGTGAACTTGGCCACCTAGCTCATCAATGCCCTAGACCACCAAAAGACAAGTTCAAGAACAAGAACAAGGGCAAGAAAAATGATTCAAGTGATGAAGAAGATGAGAAGAAGAAAAACAAGCCATACAAGAAGAAGGATGGCAAGAAGAAGGAGTTCTACAAGAAGAAGAAGGGTGGAAAGGCTTATATTGTTGGTGATTGGCTCACCGACATTGAATCATCTTGTGGCTCCTCCGAAGATGAGAGCGATGATGAGAAAGAGAAGGTTGCCGCATTTGTGATGGGGCCATCATCTTCACCGACATCTTCACCACCACCTTCACCGCCTTCTTCACCATCATCGTCCACTACTCACCTATGCCTTATGGCCAAGGGTGAACGAAAGGTACAAAACCATGATAGTGATGATGATGATGATA
This sequence comes from Saccharum spontaneum, assembly GCA_022457205.1. Taxonomy (NCBI): domain Eukaryota; kingdom Viridiplantae; phylum Streptophyta; class Magnoliopsida; order Poales; family Poaceae; genus Saccharum; species Saccharum spontaneum. Next base: position 24,792,998 of record CM039600.1, on the reverse strand, counting down.
GTGATAGTGATGATGAATTTGATGCACCTTCTTATGATGAACTTGTAAAATTGCTAAACAAATACACTAAAATCATAAGAAGGACTAGAAGTGAAAATGATGATCTTCAAAATGAAAATGAATCACTCTCATCTAAGCTTGAAAATGCTCAAAAGACTAGTGGTGAGCTTAGAGATCAAAATGAAATTATGTCTTCTACTCTCAAGGAGCTCAAAACCTCTAACAAAGAGCTTAAAGATCAACATGATAAACTTGAGAAGAAGCATGATGAGCTCATCACTAGACATAGCTCTCTAAAAGACAAATACACCACATTAAAAATTGACTATGATAGTCTTGTGGTTGCTAATGAACTTGCTATTGAGACACATGATGCTACTAACCATGTTGTTAAGTGTGATATAGCTACATCATGTGATGACTTGATCATTGAAAGCATTGAGCAAGGTTCTAGTAGCAAAGGCAAGAGTGTGGTTGAGTCATGCAACCATGATGATTATGCCAAGATCAAGTGTGAGAATGAGAAGCTTGCAAATGAGAACAAGAAGCTAAAAGGTTTGATGGCTCTTGAGAAGCAACCAACAAATGAGTCACTTATTGAAGAAAACAAGAAGCTCAAGCAAGAAAAAGAGCATCTCAAGACCGGCCTAAGCAAGTTCACAAGAGGCCAATATTTGCAAAGTGAGCTCCTCATGAACACCGTAATGAAGATGGATAGAAGTGGTATTGGGTACTTGGCAAATCAAGAGAAGAAAGCAAAAGCTCAACAACAAAGCAAGTCAAAGCCCAAGCCAAAGAGATGTGTTGAGTGTGGTCAAGAAGGTCACTTTGCTCATGAGTGCAAAACTCCACCACCACAACCCTTGCCCAAGCATGCTAGACCCTTTGCCTTCAATGCTCATTACATGCTAAGAAAAGATTCAAATGGAAAGATGAAAGTCATGTTTTTGGGTCCCCCAAACAAGAATAGGCCAAAGAAAATATGGGTTGCCAAGTCACTAGTTGAGAAAGTCAAGGGCCCCTCTCAAGTTTGGGTCCCTAAACAAAAGCTTGATCACTTGTGTGTAGGTGAACTACAAGACCGGTGGATCTCATTGGGTTATTGATAGTGGTTGCACTCAACATATGACCGGTGATCCTCGTATGTTCACCTCCATTGAAGAGAATGGGATATGTCAAGAGAAGATCACATTTGGAGATAATTCAAAGAGCAAAGTCAAGGGTATAGGCAAGATTGCAATATCAAATGATCACTCACTCTCAAATGTGCTCTATGTTGCTTCATTGAGTTTCAACTTGTTATCCGTTGGGCAACTTTGTGACCTTGGCTTCCAATGCTTGTTCACACCAAATGAAGTTGAAGTTTCGAAGATAGATGACAAGCAAGTGATATTCAAAGGCTTTAGATACAACAATCTTTATCTTGTTGACTTCACCTCCGAAGATGCAAATTTGATGACATGTTTGTTCACCAAGACCTCACTTGGTTGGCTTTGGCATAGGAGGCTTGCACATGTTGGAATGAGCACTCTCAACAAGCTATTGAAGAAAGAACTAGTAAGAGGGTTGAAGGATGTGAAGTTTGAAAGGACAAACCTTGTAGTGCATGTCAAGCCGGCAAACAAGTTGCAAACACTCATCCCACCAAGGCTTTCATGTCAACCTCAAGAGTGCTAGAACTTCTACACATGGATTTGTTTGGGCCTACAACATACAAGAGCTTGGGTGGTAATCTCTATTGTCTTGTGATAGTGGATGACTACTCAAGATATACATGGACTTTCTTCCTTCATGAAAAATCCGAAGTGGCAAGTTGCTTCAAGAAGTTTGCAAAGAGAGCTCAAAATGAATTCGAAGTCAAGATAAAGAGATTAGAAGTGACAATGGGAAAGAGTTTGACAACACCAACATTGAAGCTTATTGTGATGAAATTGGAATCAAGCATGAGGTTTCTTCAACCTACACTCCTCAACAAAATGGTGTAGTTGAGAGAAAGAACCGGACTTTGATCACCCTTGCAAGAACAATGTTAGATGAGTACAACACTCCAGAAAAGTTTTGGGCCGAGGCAATCAACACCGCATGCTATGCTTCAAATCGCCTCTTCCTCCAAAAGTTTCTTGGAAAGACCCCCTATGAGTTGCTAAATGGGAAGAAGCCGGACGTCTCATTCTTCCGGGTGTTTGGTTGCAAATACTACATCTACAAGAAGCGTCAACACCTAGGGAAGTTTCAAAGACGTTGTGATATTGGTTTTCTTGTTGGTTACTCATCAAAGTCCAAAGCATATAGAGTATTTAACCATACCACCGGTTTGGTTGAAGAAACATATGATGTGGAATTTGATGAATCTAACGGCTCCCAAGGAGCAATTGAGAATTGTGATGATGTAGGTGATGAACCCTTGAGGGAGGCCATGAAGAACATGCCCGTGGGAGACATCAAGCCAAAGGATGATGAAGACGATGAGCAAATCATTGATCCACCATCTTCATCACATGTGCCTCAAGATGATGACAAGAATGAGAGAGTTGAAAATGAAGATACTTATGTCTCTCATGAACAAGCCGAGGCACAAGCACAAGATGTTGATGCTCCCCATCCACCTCCTCAAGTGGTTGATAGAAGAAATTCACCTCTACTTCAAGCTCATCCACAAGAACTCATCATAGGGAGTCCTACTAAGGGAGTAATGACTCGATCTCAAAAGCTAGCTTCTTTCGTTGAACATCACTCTTTTGTCTCTTGTGTTGAACCTAAGAATGTAGAAGAAGCTCTTCAAGATCCGGATTGGGTGAATGCTATGCATGAAGAATTGAACAACTTCACCCGCAACCAAGTATGGACACTTGAAGAGCATCCTAAAGGGGCAAGAGTCATTGGAACCAAGTGGGTGTTCCGAAACAAGCAAGATGACCAAGGCATAGTAGTGAGGAACAAGGCAAGACTAGTTGCAAAGGGGTTCTCTCAAGTTGAAGGCCTTGATTTTGGAGAGACCTTTGCACCCGTTGCAAGACTTGAAGCCATTCGTATCCTCCTTGCATATGCATCACATCATGATATGAAATTATATCAAATGGATGTGAAAAGTGCATTCTTAAATGGCTTTATAAATGAACTAGTCTATGTCAATCAACCTCCCGGGTTTGAAGACCCTAGATATCCTAATCATGTTTATAGGTTGTCCAAGGCACTATATGGGCTCAAGCAAGCGCCTAGAGCGTGGTATGAGCGCCTCCGGGACTTCCTCATTGAGAAGGGCTTCACCATTGGGAAGGTCGACACCACACTATTCACCAAGAAGCTTAATGGGGAGATCTTCATTTGTCAAGTGTATGTTGATGATATCATCTTCGGGTCAACAAATGAAGATTATTGCAAGGAATTTCAAGCAAATGAGAGAAGGGGATTTTCATCTCTCAAGAAAAGTATACCAAGGATCTTCTCAAAAGATTCAAGATGGAAGAATGCAAGCCAATCAAGACCCCAATGCCATCAAATGGACATCTCGACCTAGATGAGGGAGGTAAACCGGTTGATCAAACTCTCTACCGTTCTATGATTGGTAGCTTGTTGTACCTTACCGCATCTAGGCCCGATATCATGTTTAGTGTGTGCATGTGTGCTCGCTTTCCAAGCGTGCCCTAAAGAACCTCACTTAAGTGCCGTAAAAAGAATCCTAAGATATCTTAAGCACACCCCAAGCATTGGTCTATGGTATCCCAAAGGAGCTAGATTCCAACTAGTTGGCTATTCCGACTCGGATTATGCCGGTTGCAAAATTGATAGAAAAAGCACATCCGGAGGGTGCCATTTGCTTGGGAGATCCTTAGTATCTTGGTCATCTAAAAAGCAAAATAGTGTGGCTTTGTCCACCGCCGAGGCGGAATACATTGCCGCGGGGGCTTGTTGTGCACAAATCTTATATATGAAACAAACCCTCCTAGACTATGGAGTTGTTCGCTTTGTCCACCGCCGAGGCGGAATACATTGCCGCGGGGGCTTGTTGTGCACAAATCTTATATATGAAACAAACCCTCCTAGACTATGGAGTTGTTCTTGAAAAGGTGCCACTTTTATGTTGACAATGAAAGTGCCGTTAAAATTGCTAACAATCCGGTACAACACTCTCGCACCAAGCACATTGATATCCGCCATCACTTTCTAAGAGATCACGTTGCTAAAAATGACATATCACTAGAAGGTGTACGAAGTGAAAATCAATTAGCAGATATCTTCACTAAACCTTTGGACGAGGCTACCTTTTGTAGGCTAAGAAGTGAACTTAATGTGCTTGATTCAAGTAACTTTAAAAAATGAGCGCGTGTTGTCCCTTGCATTGCATTGTATCATATGTCACGTTTATATTATCGCAATGCATTTAGGGCTTGGCTAACACGGTTACGATAACCCTTCTTTGGAGGAGTGAAGAAGCCTAACCGTGGATCAAACTTGACAAGCAACCTAGCTTTACTTTCTTGTATTGCATCGCATATGCATGGTTGTTTGTTTGTCGTTTCTTTTTGGTTTAGCTTTGAGCAACCTCTGTGTTCGTCCATGAATAGAGAGAGCATTTGACGCTCCTAAAGGTCCAAAAACTCTATTGCATGGCCATACGTTGCTCCTCGGGTGTTTATTGCCTATTTTCGTAAAAATTATACTAGCCTAAGGCAAACTATTTTGAAAAATTTGAGGGTTTGAGTGAGGTTACTCATATCAGGTTCCAATTGGTGTTTATTTGTGTCTCTTTGAATTGGAACTTGATTGGGAGAAGTCGCGTCGAAGTTCGGAACGAAGAATGGCGAAAAACAGCGACCGGACGCTGCACCGGACGCAGTGTTGCTTCACCACCGCGTCCGGTCCCGGCGTCCACCAGCGTGTCCGGTCATCCAGAAGACAAAGTCCAGATCTAGGCACCGGACGCTGCACCGGACGCGCCTCTGACGACCACCGCGTCCGGTCCCGGCTACCACCACCGCGTCCGGTGCTCCGCAATGAATTCCCGAGCACTCAGCCATCGGACTCTGACCGCGTCCGGTCAGTCCACACCGGACGCGTCCGGTCACTCCAGGCGCTTACTGGAGTGTCACCGGACGCTGCACCACCGCGTCCGGTCTTAGTGACCACCGCGTCCGGTGATACCGTTTCGAGCGGATCTGCGCCTCTCATAAAAACCGATTCGTCTTCGTTTTTTCTTTCTTCACCGCTCGACATCCGCCGCCGCCCGTGCTCTCGCCGATTCGCCGCACCCGCGTCCTCCTCGCCGCCGGCAAGACTCCCACCGCGCTGCACCGCTCAGCTCGCCCTGCTTGCTCCTCCCCTGCCGCGCTGCGCCCCGCTCACCTCTGCTTTCGCAGCTTCGCGGTGCCTCTGCCGCTGCCGTGCGCCGCCGCCAAAATCGCCGCCTGTTCTTCACCGCCGGCGAGCCAGCCCCTGCCAAGAGCCTCTCGAGCGCCGCATCTACTCCCCCGTGCACTCGAGCCCTCGATTCCATTCTTTTGGCCGCGGTTTTCCATCTAGGGTTTTCCCCTAAACCCTAGCTTAGGGTTTCCATCAACCCTAGCTCGAGGTAACGGCTCGTTCGATTTCTTTCGAGTCCTTTCAAATTTCATCGCTAGCACTTGCCGTTGACCATAACCCTCCATTGCCTATCTCGATTGGTCGTTTCAGTGCTCGATCGCCGATCTCGGGGGTTCTCGCGAACTAGGTCACCACATCCCTTCACCGTCGTCTCGTCGATCCGAGGTAGCTTCGCGTCGTTTCACTTCGTATCTCACGTGCTTGCTATCTAGGGTTTCGTATCTTTAGATATATATGTGCTTATAGTATATCTCTCTATTCCATACGTGCAGCGAGTCAGTCGGTGTGTCGGGTCAGATCTGTTCGCTAAATCCGAGGCCAAGCCTGCGGATACGGATTGAGGCCAAGCCTCTCGAGTGTCAGTTCATCATCTCATAGAGGTTTTCAGGCAGTCGATCAGCATGGTGCGTTGCAAGAACGCCGGTGGTGCTCCTGGTGACGGGGACAACAGTCCTCCCCGTCGTGATGAGATTGCGCGTGGTAAGCGCATCAAGATTGCAGCCAGGAAGAAGAGGAGGACACTTTCAGATGCAGAGGTCGCTCAGGCCGTAGCAGACGCTGCAGAGCAGGCAGAGAGAGGTGGCAGACGCAGTGGCTTACATATAGGCGAGCGTCGCTTTCATCTTGAAGGTCGACAGCTCGGCACTGAGGCCACTGAGGGCACCGAGGCTACTGCACCTCCCGAGCAGATGTCAGTTGATCCACCCTCAGAGCAGACACAGGCCACAGAGACTACACCCGCTACTGAGTCTACCCAGGCCACTGAGGCTCCACAGGCCACTGAGGATACAGAGGAGCCGGCAGCTCAGTCTCCACCACGTCGCCGCTCCACACGTGCTCGTTCACAGGTGACACCCAGGCCAGAGGGCCAGCGTCGTGGAGCACGACCTCCTCCCAGAGTTAGAGGGTCACCCCCGGTCGAGCACTTAGACCTAAGGGGTGCTTCAGCACGTCAGGTGAAGAGCTTGAGATTTGTGGAGGTCAGCCGATGGTTTCCACCTGTCAGAGATCCCAGAGCTTCAGAGGGTTTCTATACCCCACTTCAGGAGGACTTCTACAGGGCCCTAGTTGACAGTGGCATTGCTTTCAGACCTCAGAGGGTATGTCGACTAGAGGCATTGGTTGATGTTGTGGGAGAGCAGCTCCGTCCTCACCTGTCCTATCTACCTGGCTTATTAGATCTTCTTGGACGGACAGGTGCTTACTGCGGCACATGGGTCAGGGAGTTCTATGCTTCTCTTTGGATTGATCCTGCCCATGAGTTTATTCATTTTGCATTCAGAGGCCGCGATCACAGACTCTACAGCTCCAGAGCCCGAGAGATCCTCAGACTACCTGCTTCTGACACGAGGATCCATCAGTTGTGCTATGGCCAGACTCCACCTCCCAGACGCCCTCACGGCGGTTCAGTGCCACCCACCGACCTGGTTCGACCCTGCTTTCGCGAGCCTTTTGGCGAAGGGTCCCGTCGTACACCTGCCAGCCTGACGCCACTTGCCCGAGTCTTGGATGCCATACTCAGACGCACTCTACTGCCTCGACTTGGCTACAGAGAGGGACTGACGAGGATGCAGCTTTGGGTTGTTTACCACCTCCTTTCACAGCGACAGTTTGATATCTGGGATCTTATCCTGAGTGAGATGGAGGACACCATTGCTGAGGGATTCAAGGGTAACCGTCAGCTTCCCTATGCCCACTGGATTTGTTTCATCATCAGATCTGCTATCCAGATGCCACCAGAGATCAGGGCAGAGATTGCTAACACTACTACAGCATTCCCTGATTATGATATCAGACAGCTTTGGGCCTCTGTTACTAGAGATCAGGCCCCAGTGCCAGGACAGCGTGAGCGCCCCGACGTTCCTGAGACAGCAGCTGAGCAGGACGCCAGAGTTGACGAGCTTGCCGAGGCAGAGCTCGCAGACCTTGAGACTCAGACTGCTGAGATACCTGAGGATGTCACTTCTGACAGCACTGATGAGGACTACCAGCCCATCCCCAGGTACCGGTCTCCTCGGTCTCACGACCACGAGGCCGGTGGATCTGGCTCAGCCTCCCGCTCAGACCCAGCCATGGTGGCTATCCTTGAGAGGTTGACCCAGGCTCAGGAGCAGCAGCAGCAGCAGATACAGCGCCAGGCATAGGATACAGCTGCAGCACTAGCACAGATTCAGGCTCGCCAGGACGAGTTTCAGAGACAGCAGCTTGAGATCCAGAGGCAACAGGTTGAGATGCAGCGACAGAGTCAGCAGCAGTACATGGATCTTCTGCGGCATCTCATCACAGTTGGGGTTCCTCCGCCTGCATCTATCATGGCTCCGGCTTTACATTTCAGTGGTCCATCGAGTCAGGGACAGCCGAGCTTTCAGTTTACATCTCCACAGCAGCAGGTTCCCCAGTCTTTTCAGTCCCCGAGCTTCACTCCTATACATACGGGGTTCACACCGTCAGATCAGCCTCGCCCGCATCTCCTGACAGGCACACCCATTGGTGATTTCAGTGCCACCTACAGCGAGTTGACTGGTCAGCTGACACCCTCGCACACCACTACGTTTCACACTTCGTCAGGGTTGTCAGCTCCCGAGGCAGTCGTTCCACCAGTGACAGGGACTGGGACTACAGAGACCCTCCCTTCTTCAGTTGCCTCGATAGATCCCCCAGCTACTGGCGCACTTCAGGCTCAGGTTACTCAGACCGATCCACTTGTTGCTACACAGTCAGTGCCTGTTCCTGCTCAGACCCAGACCGCTTCGCAGCCACGTGCTTCTTCGGAGGGTCAGCCAGATAGCTCAGACTCCGAGGGCGATTCGCTTCACTTCGTGATTACTCCGCGCACCTCGGCACCCGACACGACTCCGTCTGTCCCCCCGTCAGATTAGATTAGCTTTTTGGCGCTTGATGCCAAAGGGGGGAGAGAGTAGTTTCAGGGGGAGTTTGTTAGTGGGTTTTCGTTTTTCGTGTGCTTCTTTCATGCATATCATGTTTATTTTCAGCATTGCATTCGTGTGACATTGTCGTCGAGTCGTAAACCTTGAGTCTTAATGTGTTATTCGTCTCAGTGATTAATATATGTCACCGTTTTAGCTATAGCTCTAAGGTTGTGCTTCCGTGCCTTACTCCGATTACTTATGAGCTATATCTTTATGTGTACTAACGCTTTTTGTCTTATCTTATGAAGTACACTCTTTTGGCTTGGAGCACTTAAGCAATTTCTAACCCTTTATGCTTATTGTCTTTTGCTTATGTGAACCAAGCATGCTCGAAAACCTTCACTCTAATCCATTGAAACTTAGTGTTGTCATCAATCACCAAAAAGGGGGAGATTGAAAGCATCTAGGCCCCAAGGTTTGGTTTCGGTAATTAATGACAACACTTTATTACCATGACTAACGTGTGTTTTGCAGAAACTTGGTAAGTTAGGTCATGGAGGTGATAACTGCTTTGAGCACTGTGGTATTCATGTCCCTTGATGGAAATCGTTTCGGTTTTCAAAAGAGTGACATCAAGATTAAGGACGGTTAGTTCCGGATGTCGAGGTGTTGAGACACATTCGGAATAGTCATTAGGATCTTCGTTTTTCTCTTTTGGCCGTACTATAAAGGGGGGCATGAATGGGTAGCTTGACCTAGGCGAGTCCTATGTTTAGGTGTGGTGCACACTTGTTAAACTTGGCGCTAGGCAACCCTAGAATAGCTCAAAGTTCAGTTGGAAGCAACTCAGTTGAAGTTGCGACGCGTTTCGAGAAGTTTCGGGCTGTTTTCCAGTCACCAGACGCGCTCTTCGGGAGCACCGGACGCGTCCGGTGAGTACGCTCTGCGCTAGGGTTTCGGCCTTGACCACCGGACGTGGTCCTTGCGAGGATCGGACGCAGTGGTCAGTGGCTGACACGTGTCATCCAGGGAAAACGCCCATCGGACGCGACCTGGACTTGATCGGCGAGTCCGGTGCGAGTCCAGTAAGGTCCAGAGAGGACCGGACGCGTCCGGTCTTCAGGCATCGGACGCGGCCTCGCGTCCGGTGCGAGTACAGTAAGCACCCTTGCACGATCGGACGCGTCCGGTCACCTCTGACCGGCGCGTCCGGTGGTTCGTTTCAAAATCGCGTTTTGACCGTTACGGGCGACCGGCGCGTCCGGTGAGTTGCACCGGCGCGTCCGGTGACCCCGTGTCAGAAAGTAACGGTTCGTTTTCTTTGAGGGGTGTATAAATACAACCCCTCCACCTCTTTTAGAGGTCTCTTGCTCATTCAAACATCTGAGAAAACCCTTTAGAGTGCAAGGGAGTGCAAGAGCTCTAGTGAGGATAGAGATTTGAGAATCAAAGTTTGAGATTCCTCACTAGTGATTAGAGAGTAGCAAGTGTGCATCCATCTCCTCATTTGGGCTCGTTGTGGTCAAGTGAGAGTTCTAGCTTGTTACTCTTGGTGATCGCCATCACCTAGACGGCTTGGTGGTGATTGGGAGTTTGGTGATCATCCGGCGGAGCTTGTGGATGACCCAACTCAAGTTGTGAGCGGTTTTGGGTGATTCGCCGCGACGGAGTGTCGAAGAATCAACCCGTAGAGAGCACTTGATCCTTGCGCGGATCAAGGGGGAGCGACACCCTTGCGCGGGTGCTCCAACGAGGACTAGTGGGGAGTGGCGACTCTCCGATACCTCGGAAAAACATCGCCGTGTTCCTTGCCCCTTTATATTCAAGCAATTACTTTCTCGTATTTACTTTCATTGCTTGTTTTACATTCCTAGAATTGCCATGCTAGACTAGGATTGGAAACTAGGGTGCAAAACTTTTTAACGGTAGACTCTCTAGGAACACAAGTAGGCACTAGGGGTGAATTCCGGCTTGTAGGATTTAATTCTTGCAATTAATTTTTAGAAAAGCCCAATTCACCCCCCCTCTTGGGCATCTTGATCCTTTCAGCTAAGATCAATTTCATATCTACACATAAGGGATATTACTAAGGAAGATCAAGAACATAGCCTTACTTCCTTCGTAACTCGATCCTATCAGGGAGTGGACTACAAAGGACTTAACGAGAGTGTCACACTCGCGATTTACCACATGGCCCGAAATATAGAGTGCATCCGTAGGTAGACAACGTATAAGCACCATGTTTACACAACGTTGACCACTCACCCCATGTACATTAGAGTGAGCGCTATACGAACTTATGCTTGAACATAAAGATAATCAAGCTATACTAAGCATATAATCAAAGTAAAACGATGAACATAATAACTAGGAACTTGAATAATATTAAGAACAATGTCATAACTTATGTAGCAAACATATGAAATATGAAAGACACAAGAGAGGATACAAAATGCTATACCAAGCCACGCTCTTGGCAAGATCAGAAATCCAAGCAAAACTTGCCTCCCTCTAGATCTAACTTAACTAGCTATGTCCTAAATATTTATGGAGCTCTGAGGTTCTTTTCTTTTGATGATGATCTTTCTTGATGGAGTTATATCCCAGGGGTAGAGGCTGGTATATATAGGGGGAACCATCAACTCTGAGCCCTCAGATCAAACCGACTTAAAGCAACGGTGTAGATTTGATCTATAAGGGGTGGAGAACTGATGTAACAAAGGGAGGCTGACATGTGGGCCCAGGGGGCCGGTCGGCCTGCAGGTGGGGCCCGGTAGTGTCATGCTCTGCTTCCAAGGTTTACCTTCTGGTGTCTTCTGGAGTTGGTTTCATCGCGGATAAGCGCGATTAATTCTGACAATTAGGTCCACCTTGACGGTTTTCTAGATAAACGCTGCTGAAAACACAGATTCATCAAAACTTGTATAATTTGTTAGTTTAAACCCCTAAACCTATGTTGGTGATCATATTCTTGCATTTATATGATGGGTGTTAACTACTGTCAACAACAGTGTTTGTGTTGCAAGTCGGTGGTGCTTGTTACTATTGGAGGTTGCCACCTCCTAGACGGCTTGGTGGCTTGTGACTCCGTCGAAGCATGCAAGAAGATTGTACGGTGCTCCAAAGAAGGATTGTGAAGGATATTGTGCTCGCCTCGCAGGGATTGCGAAGAGCAACTCTAATAGAGCGTGTCATTGAGTTACCCTCACTTGTGGGTAGGTTCTTGCGGCGCCCAACGTGTGGGCTTGGTGGGTGATGCCAATTAGCCGTCGAACCACCAAGTGAACGGTTGACACAACGGGGACTAGCTTGGTGGTAACTAAGTGAAGCTCGGGATAAAAATCATTGTGTCATCCTTGTCTTCCCGTTGGTTTGCATTTCCCTTTACACAAGCTTGTATTTACATTTTATATATTGTGCTTGTGTAGTTGCTCTTATAATTAGTTAGCTTGTGTAGCTTGCTATAGTTACCTTCTTACCTGTGTAGGATAGAAATAGCTCCCTTGTGTAACTAGTTTACTTTTATAGTAAATTAGTTGCCTTGCTTAGTTTGTGTAGCTAAGTAAATTGAGCTTTCTAATTTGGCTTGTGTAGCTTTGTTATTGAGCTTTGCTAGTGAGCTCAAGAGCTTTATGCTTGTGCTACTAGCATGTGTAGGAGCTCCCCGGTGCTTAAAGTACTAGTGGCATAGGTTTGTGTGACATTGCTCCTAGAATTGGTTAAGTGAGCTCTAACTATCATGGCACCTTAGTTGCTTGTTTAGGATCTTTTTAAGGTGCTTGATAATTTAGATAGAGAGGTGTAGTCTTGGCTAGACCGAAGATTTAATTCCGTAGCCAGTACGATTAATTTTAAAAATAATTATTCACCCTCTCTTATCCGTCATCTCGACCTTACACCCCCTCACAGCCAAATCCTTGGTCGCCAACTCGACCTAGCCTAATTCGCTGACCACCCATCCTCCTCTACAATTAATCTATCGACTACTCCTCCTTATTTGCCACACCTGTGTAACACCTAAAATTTGCACTTTTTGAAAATAGGGTTCAAATGATTTAAATTGGAGTTTTGTGTTCATGAAAACATAAGAAACTAAAATTTTCATTAAATTAAAATTCATCATAGAAAGTTAGTAACAAGGTTGTGCATACATGCTGGTGCATCATTCAAGAACTAAGAGGATGAAAAGCAAATATATATATATATATATATATATATGTGTGTGTGTGTGTGTGTGTGTGTGTGTGTGTGTGTGTGTGTGTGTGGGTTCTGTGAAAGTTGACGTCACTTGGAATACAACACTAGTATTAGTTAGCTATTTTTAATTCACATATGGGTTGGGCTTAATTTGGGCTAAGTCACGTAGGTGTAGAGTCTGTTTACTTGTCGTCGCAGCCTGGTCAAGTTGGACTCGGGATCAATCGGACTAGACTTCCTATTTATATCAGGCTGTCGTACGTCTAAGTTGTTTTTTTCCTGGATCGTAGCTGACTCTATCTGTATGTCGTGCAAGCATAGGACTCCATATCCCTCACGCCATGCCTGTCCATAAATATCAATCTTGGTTTTATATATTTTATTCTGAAACTCTTCGGAAGTCTGAATTATTCAATCCATCCGAGATTTTTGTGCAGCCTACTGCTATCACGGCTTTCATCTCTGCCACGCTGAGCAAGCTGCTGCGTAAGTCCAGCTAGCTAGCTAGCTAATGCTAGGACCGTACGGTAGCTGCATCCCTGTCTCCTATCTCCCGTACGTGCTCAGTTTGGACTCAGCCGAGCGGAAGGCCGCCGCCGCGAATCCCGTACCTCACGCGGTTTCTCTACGTAGAGATCACGAACACCCCTATATAAGCTCGAGGATCATCACCGACCTTGTGTTTTCGCATCCGCCGCCGTTCTTAGCCCTAGCTTTATCCCAGCGCCGCTGCCGCTCACTCATTTTGGATCTCGTCGGAGAGAAACTGGAGCCGCGCCCCGCCGATCCCTATCGTCCCCATCGCCGCTGCTCAGACCTCGCCGATGAGCAGAGCAAAAGCCGTCGCCACACTGGAACATGTTCACGTGAGGGACATGCTTGCCGCTAGCTGCTTTATTTTGGGCAGGCCGAGCGCCACCCGTCGGCCATCATCGCGTGAAGCATCGGCACCATCTGCACGACTGCTATCTCCGATCTGTCGTTGAAGGAGTCGCTTGTGAAACCCGGTCTTGCCGGTCTCTGCTTCAACCCGACATCGTTGTTTCTCGTTTGATGTTGGTAAGAAACACCCGCACGATGGCAACTCTTGTCTTTTTATCTGTTAGCTTCTTCGATTGTTGATCTTATTATTAGATCATCACGTATACTAGCCTTTGAGCCTGAGCCTGCTTACCATTCAAGTTCTCTGGCCACATATATACATGATATATACATGCTGGATATCAGTAGATCTCCATCTGCATCCTGCTTCACCGTCGCTATCTGCCCAGGCCTTGACAAAACCAGCCGGCGGCCACAATCATGACTCTCGCCTGCAAACCAAGCTATCTTGCAAGTCGTCATTGCGCAGAAGCAGCAACAACATTGTTCCTGACATCATTAGCAAACTCCTGATGGCCGATTAAAAGAAAAGGTCAGCATCACCTTGCTAACCATTATTTTATTGATCAAAGACTTTGCTAATATCATGTCTCGTCATTCATGCATCATCATTCCCTATTTATTTCCGATCGAGAAATTGCATCTTTCTGCTAGTGTGTCTCCGTACATATAGTTATATATATGCTGATAACCGCCGTTATCTTGTTTCCATCATATCTGAGTCGACTTAGTCTACTGTGTGACAACGGCATTTAACATGCTTTATGTTTTTCTAAATTTTTAATTTGATTATTAATTTTGACTAATCTCTATTCACACCGCTTTCCAAAATAAATACAGCATAGAAATTAGCATCTGTCCTTTTTCTATGTCATTGTTAGTTGCAACGTAAATATATTTGACTTGCTTAATTTAACAACACGTTAGATTATGTTACTTTGTTTTGCATGTTAATGTATAATTGATATAAAGGACAAATGAAATATTTGTTATTAAAATATGACTAGATTTAACTCGGTTTCTCAACTAAGATATGATTATTGATTATTCAAATGCCCTATTCATCAATTATAATTTGTTTAGTTAAACATGGAGTGTATAGTTGTTCTGATTAGTGTTTAATTTATGCCTTCTTGAATTAAAAACAATATAGGTTTATACTTTGATGTTTAGTGATTAAACTGTAACTTGCTAAGTTCAAATCAGTTGCATAGGATAAACTTGTTTAGGTGTTCTCACCTTTATTTTTATACAAGGTTAAAGTTTAACTTGATGATTAAATAACACAAGACATGTTCATAAATAAATATGACTTGTTCTAATTTGTTTTTAATATAATAATTTGACTAATCTGAATTAATAGGTTCCATGTGATTTTTTTAAATTAAATTAAATGAAGCCTGTAGTTGTTTCTTTTATAATATAAACTCTCGGTAGTCGTTTCTTTTCAATCGTAGTTTCGTTATCGACGTTTCTTGCGTTCTCGTGACCATAGCCGGTAGTTCTCTTTTAGTACGTTGTTTTCTCTTGTGTGGTGTATTGTTCTTAGTTGTTCCTATTTGTTTGCTTGTATGCTTGCTAGTGTGCTTGGTTGCTATGACCTACAAGTAGGAGAAGGACTATCCGTGAGCGCCGAAGATCTGAAGGTGAAGACCAGAAGCTGAGTGGCCGGAGTTGCAAATGAAAGATTAAGTTGAGGTTTTTCAGAGCAAGTTGCTTTGGCCATAAAGCAAGTTTTAAGGCAAGTATAACATGGGACTATCCTTGTTACCAATTCACAATAATCAATATCATACGCATGTGTCTACTTTGACAACCTTAGAGGTTATAACATAGTGATTGTTATCCTGATTCCTCGACAACCTTAGGGTATGCATTGGGTAGCTGTTGCTAGTGCTTAATTATGAACATTGATCTTGTAATTTGGTTAATGGAATAAACAACCAACCCTTAAGATGATTTAAATATTGTTAAAGGGTGCTAGAGCACTATGTTGTTTTATGTTGCTCTAGTTACTCTCCATAAGGACTTATCTGTACGTGATCATCCGGGACATACAATACAGCTGTGAGGGCTATATGGCTCTGACTTTAGTTGCTCAAGAGACCTTTTCTAGCTTGTTAGTGGTTACCTTAAATGGCGTAAGAACGGCTTGCCACGTTGGGTGTAGGGCGAGCCCCTGTCCTTAGTGTGTATAGGCTGCGAGTTGTGTGCTACTGGGAAGGGGGTTCTACATCTGCCTGCCGAGTGAATCCAATGGCCCTAACTTGTTAGACGAACTCTTGAATGGCTTTATATGATTTCCGGTGTTTTGGGCCTAGCTAACCCATGCATTTGGATGTCATGACTCACAGTGAAAGTGTACACCTCTGCGCAGAGTTAAAAACTGGTATACTAGTCGTGCCCACGGATACGGGTGGCCTTGGAACATCTACAGATAGATGATCATAATTGTTATATCATGCTTAATTATTGTTGTTATTATTATGCTCATGTTAATGTTATTCATTATCCTTATTATAATTGATCATTGGTTCATTAACGGGAAGTGGATTATCCTGATGCTACCTAATAGCTAAAATATATGATGATTAAAAGCTAAACGCAGTTAAACAGTGTCTAGCCTTTTTGAGCCTCATGAACCCCATGATATATTTGTTGAGTTCGACATGGACTCACTCTTGCTATTTCCACCACACTCCAGTGTGTAGTAAGGTGCTATTCAGAAGAAGGATTAAGAGATAGTGGAGTTTCCAGAAGTCTTTCAGAAGTGTTTGGCATACGGAGCCACCAGTTAGCCGTCCCTAAGAAGAATGGAGCCTGAAGTTTAGTCACCGTTCCGCGATACTCTGATGTAAGTGTTAATATAGCTATGTATACGTTATATAATAACATTGTTTCTGATACTTTTTTATTCTGACATATGTGTGGACTTTCTGGGCATATATATGATTAGCTTGGTTTTATTTTTTAGAAAACCGGGTGTGACAGAGTGGTATCAGAGCGGTGTTGACTGTAGGACATATGCAAAGTAGCACCGGACGTATTCTAGAACTCATTTTACTATAAAATTATTTTTGTCATCCCTTGACTCATTGATTTTGACTATTCCTCTTCCTTGTCCTGTTGTATCATCTCCTTGATAGCTTCCTTTGAGCTATTATTTCTTACTCCCTTGGATTTTGTTTTATGTTGTTTTTTTTACTAAAAGTTATCTGATCTCATCTTGTTCTAAAGTTCGATAGCCTTTCATCATCTATAATTTGCCATATAGGATGACCACCATTGTTGAAGAAGCGTGTGTAGTACCGATGATGTGATGTGTGCTTGTTTTGCTTGATGTGTTGCTTATGTGTTGTCCTTGTTCTCGTGTTTCAAAGGTGGCTCGGAAGGTGTAAGTCTTGAGGAGTAGCTTGATCCATGTCAAGTGGGGTAGTGTCATCTTCTATCTTACTTAATTTTTTAATCGATCCTAATTCTTGTCATTTTCTCTTACACCGTTCTTGTCTACCCTTGGTTGTCATGCTACCTTCTTTATCTCATCTTAATGGAGGATCAATATATGAAGGACTCATCAATATCAGCAACCTTAGAGAAAGTGTTTCCTTCAATGACATTGCCAGGTGGACCAAAATCTTTGTTAAGTGGGGTAGCGTCCGCTACTATCATTAATCTCAAGCGATGAGGTACGAAGAACTGAAGATCAAACTTTATCTTTCTTATCATCTTTTGGCTATCCTTGATCCATGTCTTATATCTCATCAACACAAAGCAAAGAAGCATGAAGATTTGAAGATTAGTGTTATCTATCTCTCTAATCTCTCTGAATCTCATTTTTATCTTATCCTGTCTTTTTAGAGCAGTCTGTCTTCCATAGCTTATATCTCTATTTTTGGATGCCTAAAAATCATGGATAAATTATGGACAACAGTAGACTTCAATATATTTCTCTGACCGTAAGAAACACCCTGATAGCTATTATGGTTTGGGAGTTATGAAAATCACAAGATGACGCATCTGTGCTGTCAGCAACCTAGAATAGTTTCTGTTGTGCACAGTTTTCGACTACCTTAACTGCAGAATCTGGAGATGTGTTCTATAAGGAAGTTGTAGTAAATTTGATAAGCTTTCCAACGGTATAAGCTATAACATCATCAGATTTCCAGAACTCAAGTTATAACTATATCTCTGCACTGCCATTTTTCTGCTCGCGAGAAAGTACAGGTTACTTGTTCTGGCATGTGCTCATGAATCTCTTTGGGATGCCAGAGGGACATGACGATAGTCATCACTCAGAAACAAATGCAATCTATCCATTAGTGTTCTCCAATTGATCTCTTCTTAAGATGGGTTGTCGAACTAAAGACGATACAAGATGGCGGTTTTGTATGTTCTATTTTATCACTTGGAAGCATCAGCTATCTACATGATTGCAAAGTCACTATCGAGCGCAGGTATCCTTTCTCAGAGTGGTAACCTGTTAGAACCATCTACGAGGATCATAAGGGCCTTAAGGATACATTTATAAAGTAGGTTTTGAGCCTGTGGTATCATCGTTGGATATGAGTTGATGAAGGAAGAGTGAAGACTTGCAAATCAACTTTATCTTTCTCCGAAGTCTCTCTAAATCTCGGGACGAGATTCCTGTTAAGTGGGGTAGAATTGTAACACCCTAAAATTTGCACTTTTTGAAAATAGGGTTCAAATGATTTAAATTGGAATTTTGTGTTCATGAAAACATAAGAAACTAAAATTTTCATTAAATTAAAATTCATCATAGAAAGTTGGTAATAAGGTTGTGCATACATGCTGGTGCATCATTCAAGAACCAAGAGGATGAAAAGCAAATATATATATATATATATATATATATATATGTGTGTGTGTGTGTGTGTGTGTGTGGGTTCTGTGAAAGTTGTCACTTGGAAATTATTTATATATATATGTATATATATATATATATATATATATATATATATATATATATATATATATATATATATATATATATATATATATATATGTGTGTGTGTGTGTGTGGGTTCTGTGAAAGTTGACGTCACTTGGAAATTATTTGCATCAAGGAAAACTTGGAGAAGTGCACGCTATTTGCTTCAAGCCGGTGGTCAACTCAACAGGTGAAGCCGTGAAGGTCACATGTGCTCACGTTAATTAGAGCCCTTGCCGTAATATTTTAATATATATATATATATACAACACTAGTATTAGTTAGCTATTTTTAATTCACATATGGGTTGGGCTTAATTTGGGCTAAGTCACGTAGGTGTAGAGTCTGTTTGCTCATCATCGCAGCCTGATCAAGTTGGACTCGGGATCAATCGGACTAGACTTCCTATTTATATCAGGTTGCCGTACGTCTAAGTTGTTTTTTTCCTGGATCGTAGCTGACTCTATCTGTATGTCGTGCAAGCATAGGACTCCATATCCCTCACGCTGCCTGTCCATAAATATTAATCTTGGTTTTATATATTTTATTCTGAAACTCTTCGAAAGTCTGAATTATTCAATCCATCCGAGATTTTTGTGCAGCCTACTGCTATCACGGCTTTCATCTCTGCCACGCTGAGCAAGCTGCTGCGTAAGTCCAGCTAGCTAGCTAGCTAATGGCAGGACCGTACGGTAGCTGCATCCCTATCTCCTATCTTCCGTACATGCCCAGTTTGGACTCAGCCAAGCGGAAGGCCGCCTCCGTGAATCCTGTACCTCGCGTGGTTTCTCTACGTAGAGATCACGAGCACCCCTATATAAGCTCGAGGATCATCACCGACCTTGTGTTTTCGCATCCGCCACCGTTCTTAGCCCTAGCTTTATCCCAGCGCCGCTGCCGCTCACTCATTTTGGATCTCGTCGGAGAGAAATTGGAGCCGCGCCCCGCAGATCCCTATCGTCCCCATTGCCGCTGCTCAGACCTCGCCGATGAGTAGAGCAAAAGCCGTCGCCACACTGGAACATGTTCACGTGAGGGACATGCTTGCTGCTAGCTGCTTTCTTTTGGGCAGGCCGAGCGCCACCCGTCGGCCATCATCGCGTGAAGCATTGGCACCATCTGCATGACTGCTATCTCCGATCTGTCGTTGAAGGAGTCGCTTGTGAAACCCGATCTTGCCGGTCTCTGCTTCAACCCGACATCGTTTGTTTCTCGTTTGATGTTGGTAAGAAACACCCGCACGATGGCAACTCTTGTCTTTTTATCTGTTAGCTTCTTCGATTGTTGATCTTATTATTAGATCATCACGTATACTAGCCTTTGAGCCTGAGCCTGCTTACCGTTCAAGTTCTCTGGCCACATATATACATGATATATACATGCTGGATATCAGTAGATCTCCATCTTCATCCTGCTTCACCGTCGCTGTCTGCCCAGGCCTTGACAAAACCAGCCGGTGGCCACAATCATGACTCTCGCCTGTAAACCGAGCTATCTTGCAAGTCGTCATTGCGCAGAAGCAGCAACAACATTGTTCCTGACATCATTAGCAAACTCCTGATGGTCGATTAAAAGAAAAGGTCAGCATCACCTTGCTAACCATTATTTTATTGATCAAAGACTTTGCTGATATCATGTCTCGTCATTCATGCATCATCATTCCCTATTTATTTCCGGTCGAGAAATTGCATCTTTCTGCTAGTGTGTCTCCGTACATATAGTTATATATATGCTGATAACCGTCGTTATCTTGTTTCCATCATATCTGAGTCGACTTAGTCAACTGTGTGGCAACGGCATTTAACATGCTTTATGTTTTTCTAAATTTTTAATTTGATTATTAATTTTGACTAATCTCTATTCACACCGCTTTCCAAAATAAATACAGCATAGAGATTAGCATCTGTCCTTTTTCTGTGTCATTGTTAGTTGCAACGTAAATATATTTGACTTGCTTAATTTAACAACACGTTAGATTATGTTACTTTGTTTTGCATGTTAATGTATAATTGATATAAAGGACAAATGAAATATTTGTTATTAAAATATGACTAGATTTAACTCGGTTTCTCAACTAAGATATGATTATTGATTATTCAAATGCCCTATTCATCAATTATAATTAGTTTAGTTAAACATGGAGTGTATAGTTGTTCTGATTAGTGTTTAATTTATGCCTTCTTGAATTAAAAACAATATAGGTTTATACTTTGATATTTAGTGATTAAACTGTAACTTGCTAAGTTCAACCCAGTTGCATAGGATAAACTTGTTTAGGTGTTCTCACCTTTATTTTTATACAAGGTTAAAGTTTAACTTGATGATTAAATAACACGAGACATGTTCATAAATAAATATGACTTGTTCTAATTTGTTTTTAATATAATAATTTGACTAATCTGAATTAATAGGTTCCATGTGATTTTTTTAAATTAAATTAAATGAAGCCTGTAGTTGTTTCTTTTATAATATAAACTCTCGGTAGTCGTTTCTTTTCAATCGTAGTTTCGTTATCGACGTTTCTTGCGTTCTCGTGACCATAGCCGGTAGTTCTCTTTTAGTACGTTGTTTTCTCTTGTGTGGTATATTGTTCTTAGTTGTTCCTATTTGTTTGCTTGTATGCTTGCTAGTGTGCTTGGTTGCTATGACCTACAAGTAGGAGAAGGACTATCCGTGAGCGCCGAAGATCTGAAGGTGAAGACCAGAAGCTGAGTGGCCAGAGTTGCAAATGAAAGATTAAGTTGAGGTTTTTCAGAGCAAGTTGCTTTGGCCATAAAGCAAGTTTTAAGGCAAGTATAACATGGGACTATCCTTGTTACCTATTCACAATAATCAATATCATACGCATGTGTCCACTTTGACAACCTTAGAGGTTATAACATAGTGATTGTTATCCTGATTTCTCGATAACCTTGGGGTATGCATTGGGTAGCTGTTGCTAATGCTTAATTATGAACATTGATCTTGTAATTTGGTTAATGGAATAAACAACCAACCCTTAAGATGATTTAAATACTGTTAAAGGGTGCTAGAGCACTATGTTGTTTTATGTTGCTCTAGTTACTCTCCATAAGGACTTATCTGTACGTGATCATCCGGGACATACAGTATAGCTGTGAGGGCTATATGGCTCTGGCTTTAGTTGCTCAAGAGACTTTTTCTAGCTTGTTAGTGGTTACCTTAAATGGCGTAAGAACGGCTTGCCACGTTGGGTGTAGGGTGAGCCCCTGTCCTTAGTGTGTATAGGCTGCGAGTTGTGTGCCACTGGGAAGGGGGGTTCTACATCTGCCTGCCGAGTGAATCTAATGGCCCTAACTTGTTAGACGAACTCTTGAATGACTTTATATGATTTTCGGTGTTTTGGACCTAGCTAACCCATGCATTTGGATGTACACCTCTGCGCAGAGTTAAAAACTGGTATACTAGCCGTGCCCACGGATACGGGCGGCATTGGAACATCTACAGATAGATGATCATAATTGTTATATCATGCTTAATTATTATTGTTATTATTATGCTCATGTTAATGTTATTCATTATCCTTATTACAATTGATCATTGGTTCATTAACGGGAAGTGGATTATCCTGATACTACCTAATAGCTAAAATATATGATGATTAAAAGTTAAACGCAGTTAAACAGTGTCTAGCCTTTTTGAGCCTCATGAATCCCATGATATATTTGTTGAGTTCGACATGGACTCACTCTTGCTATTTTTACCACACTCCAGTGTGTAGTAAGGTGCTATTCAGAAGAAGGATTAAGAGATAGTGGAGTTTCCAGAAGTCTTTCAGAAGTGTTTGGCATACGGAGCCACTAGTTAGCCGTCTCTGAGAAGAATGGAGCCTGAAGTTTAATCACCGTTCCACGATACTCTGATGTAAGTGTTAATATAGCTATGTATACGTTATATAATAACATTGTTTCTGATACTTTTTCATTCTGACATATGTGTGGATTTCCTGGGCACACATATGATTAGCCTGGTTTTGTTTTTTAGAAAACCGGGTGTGACAACCCGCACAGCGCACCTCTCCTTTGCTTCGCCCTTGCCCTCTCCCTTCGTGGTGGTGGTTTTCGCGATTAATGGCGAGCGCATAGAGCTCCATGAGAGAGACACAAACCCTAACACTGTCATCCTCCTCAAGTTCCTTCGCACCCACACCCACATTACCAGTCCAAGCTTGGTACAACAAAGGCATGCCAACCCCACTACTTCCCTCCCTCGCCTCTCATCTTGTTTGGTGAATTAAGAGCATCTCCAAGAGTATCCTAATTTTTCCTCTTAAAAACATTTAGTTTTATAACTCCTAAAAAGGTATTGACCGGAAAAAAGAAGGTCATCTCCAAGAGTTTCTAATAATCCACTCTTAAAACATAGAAGACAATTTTACATCAGGAATCCTATACTATTTCTAAATTACCGTAACCATTTTTATATATCCTCTCATAAATTTGCATCAGGAACCCTTTCCTATTTCTTATTCTTTCCCACACCCTTTAACCTTTAGATTGACCGATATGCACAAGATCCGCGTGACTCCTACTACGCACAAAATTACGCGTAACAGGGGATGATTTACTAAGTGCGTAAATTTTAGGAGCATAGATTAGAAGTTGTTGGAGAGGTTTTTTCTCATCTTGTTAAAAACCAAGGATTAGGAAGAGAAATAGGATACTCTTGGAGATGCTCTAAGCTAACAAGCTCGGGCCCGTCTACAGGGGGATGCAACAGGTGTGAGGAGATCAACATCGAGCATGGTGTTGTTTGTGGAGCTATCGCCTCATAGTAATGCATGGGCTCCACCATCAAAGGGCTTAACAGTGACCAACCGAGCCTCCATGCCATGCATGAGCGCCTCGTGAGGTTCCACACATTGCAGTAAAGAATGCCAAGCCGAGGAGGAGGTCAATCGTGACCAAAGAATTCATGAGGATCACAATGGCCGATAGAGAAGGATAGGTGGCCAGTGAATCGTGTAACGGTGACAGATTGGTCATGTAAGGAGAGAGAGATAAAGGTTAAAGGAAGGAGATGGAAGAAGATAATGATGATATGTGACCAATTGTCAATTTTGCCCCACGTCAATAGAACCATCCAGTAAAAAGTTGGTTGACTGATTCTTGGTTTTTAAGTTTAATGCCAAAATCAAACTAATGGACTTTTTTTTGCAAAAAGCTATATCAAATACAATCAAAGAAATATAATCAAAATATCTACAGGACAACTGACCTAAGATTGCAATATAGAAATTCACGATTCTCACGTGGAAAGAATTGAAAATATAGTTTATTTACCCTTTATTAATTAATACAAACACGTACCTACATTACTCCTACCTATTTACACCTGCCGATGATTAGTTCTAGGCCAATGGATTAGCCCTATGGATCGAAACGAAAGTGAAGCTCAGGTTCAGCGCCATCGATAAAACAGCAGACACAGCAGGCCAGAGCCCAGAGAGGGCAGGGACAACCTGGACAAGAAAACTGAAATGAGCAAGAGCAAGAACCCTACCCTAGCTTCCCAACAAGAGAAGCCCAGGCCAAAATTACCGAAGTGCCCCTCGCCATTTAACAATCTCATCTCCTCACCTCCCCGACGGCGACTCCCCTCGAGCTCGCCCTCCTCCTCCCCCGCCTCGACGCTGTCGCCTGCTCCTCCGCGGCCGGCTGTCCGGATTCGATTGGTAAGCCCCGATTCCGTTCCGCGCGCCTCCGTTCTTCCCTTGCCCAACAGGCAGGCCCCCGCCCCGCGTGCGCGAGCGCTGCCCCGCGTTACCTGCGGAATTCGCGACTAGTAGGGGCCAGGGTGGGACGCGACCGGCTGTGGTGTGGTGGGTATACTGATGCGATTGCGGCGGCGGTGACTCGTGATGTGTGCCTGGTTCTGGTTTTGGGGTCTCTAGAGCTAATTGCTGTTGGATGGGAGGCTCGGACTGCAGTTCTCCATTGCCGGGGCTGTGGGTCTGTGGGGGCACGGGGTGGGCTGCGCAAAATCGCCTCTTGAGTCTTGACGCGACCAAGGCCTCCATTTGCCAAGCGGGTCTGATTGGTGAAGTTCTGCCAGGAGTAGAGAGTGGACATTTGAGGTCAATAGAGGAGCATTTCTGGGGGCAATTATCTGTTGGAATGTTATGCTGTTAGGTTCGCTTGTTTGCGCACCTCTTCGGGAGCAGCATAGCACTGGAAATCATTAAATTGTTTCCTATGATAGAGTGAGCCATCGAGCTTGGGTAGATCGGTAGACGTTTTTGATGTTGTCATACCAAATTCACATTGGTTTTTAGTCTTTGTGAGGTTTGCTGGTCACCATTTTGTGGAGAATGTGTAGATATGGCATTCTGCTTGACCCTATGTGCCTGTGTTTATCAGGCTTGCAACTGTAGTTGGGTCCAAACAAATCTCTTTATGCACAGATTTTGACCTGCTTATATTGTTTGTTCAGATCGTCATGAATTTGTATTGAAAGGGGATGTGGGACTGTATGAAAACTCCAGCTAATGTTGTGATCGTTGCTCAATAGTTTAGATGTGGCATCTCTTCAGTAATAGCAGTTTGCTTTGATGAGTTTGTCTATATCCACCATCTGGTAACAATTTAGTGATGTTTAACTTATTGAAACCCTTAGGGCATGACTTGAACCAGTATTTGTGTTTCCCGTATTTTTCTATGTTTCTAGGATCTACATAATATGATTGGAGGGCAGAGAAACCTACTCACCATTTTTCATGGTGCCAACCACTTGTATGTATGATGCTGATCAAAATTAGGGAAGTTCAACAAGACTAGTTCCACTGTTGCATTTCTTTTTGTTGCTGGAGGTGGTATAAGAAATTCAAGCATAGACATGTTTTTTTTTGTTTGTACAATCTTGCTAGTATATCAAGTGGGGTTTGAAAAGCTGAGTTAACCTACCATCAGTTCAGTTTCTGTTTTAAAGGGAAAAGAGTGACATGTGGCCTCGTCAATTTTCTGTTTTTCTGGGCCTGTCATCAGTTTATTGTCATTATTAGGTATATTACAAGCTACTTGTTATTCTGATCATACGATCAACTTTGTATTCTGTCACTCATTGTTGTTTCTGTGTTCTGCCTCATGTAGTGATATATTGACGATAGGACTGAATCACTTCTTGAAGACTTGGAGTTGAAGATGATCATGACATTGAATATAATCTAGATGCAAAGTTTCCTGCTGTATTGGTAATAACCTTGAAGATGCTCAAAGAGTCGTCATCACCACTGTTGGATGCTGACAGAATAGAAGTTCCTTCACCAAAAGAAGAAAATAATTCGACAAATTCTGAAGCTGCTACAGATAGTGAAGACATTGAAATTAGCGATGACGATGACGATGACCGCAACCACAAGCACCGAAGACGGGAGGCTAGACAACAATCTGATGATAATACAGAGGAGCAACATCCAGGGCCACCTCTCAGAAAAAGGAGTAGGGTTTCTGGTAATGGACTACCTTTTGGTGGAGCTGGTTCTCAAGGTGAAGTACAGAAGGATTTTGTGCCAAAATTCAAAAAACGTTCTGGAGTAGGAGGTCACACTCGAGCACCTAGAGCGAACCAGTCCTTCCGAGCTGATTCATCGTCTTCTGCTGCTATTCGCCCTCCTATGACACGAGGAAGAGGACGGAATGGTGCACCCTGGACTCATCATGATCCAAGATTTAACTCACTTGATATGATGGATTTTGCATCCCAGATGGCTTCGCAAGGACCACCCGCACATCCTAGCTTATTTATGGGCACTGCATTGCCAAGTGGTCCATATGGATTTATGCCTGGAATGCCTCATGGGATTTTGGATCCAATCCATCCACTTGGAATGCAAGGCCCTATTCAGCCCTCAGTATCTCCTTTGATCGATCTTGGCATGCCTCGTCAACGTTGTAGAGACTTTGAGGAACGTGGATTTTGCTTGAGAGGGGATATGTGCCCCATGGAGCATGGTGTAAATAGAATTGTTGTTGATGATATGCAGGTCCGTCTGTCTATTTCACACTATTCATAATCTTCTGCATTCTAACCTGCATGCTTTTGCTTATTTGTTGTGTTCTATTATAACTTCCTGATAGGATACTATGTCTGTTTGCTATGTTGTGCGAATGTAAATGTGGACTTGAAAAGGTGTGCGTTAGTGCTGTTATTACTAGTCTGAGTTGTGGTCAACTTTACTCGCAAGTCACAATAACCTATCCAAAATCCAAACTGAGAAATCTTGGAGATCTTTACATCTTAACGTGATTAACTTCAGCCTGCCTTGGATCTTCTCTTTGCTGCAACATTTTACCTTCTGGTTGTTATTTCGCTTGAGTTAGCTTTCTGTCTTTACCATATTGTTTTTGGTAATATAGAAGATTGAACTTGTTATGCTATGCTTATGTAAGGCGCAGCAATGTTCCTCAGGCCAAGTACTACTTGATGTTCTATTGTCCTTAGGTAAAGATACTGAGTTTATATAATTTCTTATCACTTTGCAGAGTCTCTCTCAGTTCAATCTTCCAGTATCAGTTCCAAATGCTCAAGGATTGGGAATCCCAAATGAGGGAGGAACCAGTTCTGTTAACTTATCAAGCCTTGGAGGGAGTAAAAGTGTTCCTGTAAAAGATGTGAAATCTGGTGTAGCAAGTGATGCATTAAAGCCAAATGGAAGTGCTGTTTCAGCCATTTCTGATGCTGATGTATATGATCCTGATCAGCCTCTCTGGAACAATGAACACCCAGAAGCATCATGTACTGGCTTTGTACATAAAGATGTTGGAGTTTGGAATTCTGAATCCTCTGGCTATGAAATGGGGCAGGAGCATTCAAACCAGGTTTTTGCTTCTGATGGTTCTCAGAGTTTGAAGTCTTCTGTTTGGGGGCGAATAGCATCAAAAAGAAAACCAGGAGGTAGTAACACAGCTAAAAGTACGTCAACAAGTATCACTGGAAACCAAAAAAGTGATTATGATGAGATGGCTCTCAGCACGGGCCAAGTAAAGTCTGCTGCTAAGGATACTAATGGTCAACCCAATTCAAGAATATATGGAGATGTGGGCCGGCAAAGTAATCGAGCTGCTCAGAAAGCATCCCGTACACTATATGTACATGGAATTCCCCAAGAAAGCAACAGATGGGACGCCCTTCTATCACATTTTCAGAAGTTTGGTCAAGTAATAGATATTTATATTCCATCTAACAGTGAAAAAGCTTTTGTCCAGTTCTCAAGAAGGGAAGAAGCTGAAGCTGCCCTAAAAGCTCCAGATGCTGTTATGGGCAACCGCTTTATAAAGCTATGGTGGGCCAACAGAGATAGAATTCTGGATGTGGGAGAGGGCAGAATCTCTGGAAAGTCTTCCCAGTTGTCTACTACACTGTCTAATTCTTTCCCCAACAGAGTCAAGGAAAATGTTCAATCAACAGCTCCAAGGCCCAGTTCTGGATCTTCTGCTGAACCGTTGAGTTCTGGTACACCAGGTTCTAAAATGCTGCCAGCAAGTAATACAAAACCAGTACCACTCCATGCTCCAAAAAGGCAGGAAAGTCTAGAACTATTGGAAGAACTACGTAAAAAACAAGAGGTCTTAGCTCAGAAGCGTGATGAGTTCCGCCGCCAGTTAGAGAAACTTGCAAAACAAGTAATTACTAGTTTTCCTAGTAGCATGAATTCATATTGTTTATTGTATTATTTTGGTTGTTAGGTGAACTGACTTTCATTAGGAGGAACAGGCTGACTGTTCATGCTTATTTTTGCCTATGATAATTGCACTTTTAGCTGTTTCTGTTACTGATTTCTGATAAGTAAACAACTATGTTGCAGAAAGGTTCAGCAAATTCAGTTAAGCATGCAGAGGCTGGTGGAAAAGAAATTGCTTCTAATGATGAATCAAAAGTAAAGGATGCAAGGTCCATGAGGGCTGAAGGGGCACAGGAGATTGCTGGTTCATTGGAAAAGAAAAGTTCTGAAGAGTTTGCTTCGTGCTCTCAAAAGTCTGCTGCGACATCCACGCAGAAATCAGCGGTGGTTACAAAACAGACTACTCTGCCAGCGCCTCCTCAGAATAGGTTTAAGCTTGACAATCGAACCACATCATTCAGAATTCTTCCACCTTTGCCACCTGAAATTGCAAATGTAAGTTTTACATCCAACCACCTGCCATTCCTTGACATATTGAAACCATTAAAAATGGCACTATTGTCACGGGATTTTATTTGTGCAGTTCAATGTTTTCCCCTGTCAAAATTGGTGATAGACCTATACATGGAATTGTGGATAGTGACCGCGTACTGTTTGAACTTCTTAACTGAACTTTTGTCACCCTTACCATCACAAAATTAATATGAGAAGGCAATGTTCTTGCTTCTGATATATGTCTGCAAGATCCTGTGTCACATTCAGGATCTTATCATGTGGTGCTGTAAAATTTATGTGAGCTGTATATTGGAGTAGTTCCATCTCATGTTATGAGCAAGTCACACTTTACCCCTGGATTGCTAATGGCCCTGTATATTGGAGTAGTTCTATCTTGGCTGTTAAAATTGTCAACCTTCAATGACATGTATCTTTTAGGTCCTGTTGTGTTGTTAAAAGTTTAAAACTAATCATGGCATGGATGGATGTAAGTACATAATACATGAGACCATGTGTTCTACAGCAATATTTATCATATAGAATTACCTAATT
This sequence comes from Saccharum spontaneum, assembly GCA_022457205.1. Lineage (NCBI taxonomy): Eukaryota > Viridiplantae > Streptophyta > Magnoliopsida > Poales > Poaceae > Saccharum > Saccharum spontaneum. The sequence continues at coordinate 24,763,837 of CM039600.1, read as the reverse complement.
GTGTTTGCTTTTTATTATTCTTAGCTTAACTGATTTGCATGCTTTTATGCCACTGTGTAACTATTAACATCTTTAGCTATGTGTAATGACAAAAATTGAATAATAATAATGTACTGCTGCATTACCTATTTGATGAACTGGAATATAGAATTACCTAATTGTGTTTGCTTTTTATTATTCTTAGCTTAACTGATTTGCATGCTTTTATGCCACTGTGTAACTATTAACATCTTTAGCTATGTGTAATGACAAAAATTGAATAATAATAATGTACTGCTGCATTACCTATTTGATGAACTGGAAGTTGCAGTCTCGTCTACATTTAGTGGAACGAGGCGCTGATAAAAATCAGTCTTACATCTACGCAACCAGTGACTTCTTTCTTTCTTTCTTTTTTTGCATAAAATAATTTGCCTTTTCTTTTGCATAAAAAAGGCACTAGTTTAATATGTTCTCATGCTGCATTTTGTGTTCATGTGTTTGATTACAAGCTGTTTCATTCTGTTTCTGATGCTTACCACTTTCATTTACAGGAATCTGTCTTGGCAGACCATTTCTCATCATTTGGGGAGCTTTCGTCAGTTGTCCTGGAAGATACTGAAGCCCATAACCATGATGCAAGCCAAAAACCTTCTCTGAGTTGCTCGGCTTGTGTGACTTACACAACGCGGCAATCAGCTGAGAAAGCATTTATTGGTGGTAAATCTTGCAAAGGACACACACTCCGATTTATGTGGTTGACAGCATCTCCAGGCTCAAATAACCATTCTAGACCTCAGAATACCTCAGTTCCTGTGAGGGCCTCCAGTATCTCTGGCCATACTCAAAGCATATCTTCTGAGTCCCCAAGCCCTGTTGGGAAAGTATCATCTCTTGTTACATCTGTTTCAGTAGCCATTTCTCATAATAAACCGATCTCAACTGTGGAAAATGCAAAGACTTCTCCAGTTGGAATTTCCAAAGCTTCATGTTCTAGTTCCTCTCTATCATCAAATGATGAGTGTCCTCCTGAACGTCGTTCCACAAGGAATGTTATCTCAGATTCTGACATTCCACAATGAGGTACGTTGCACTGAATATGGAAATAACCTGTTGTTAAAATGTAGTTTTTTTTATTGCTGATTACTAAATTAGGTGTTTTGAACAACGGTACAATCCCAAAACACAGCTTCTTTAGGAACCTCTTTATGAACCTCAATTGCAATATATTTGTAAAATCAGTAAAAGTATAATACCGTGAAAAAAGGTGTTATGTCGGGCTCAGCGCTAGGCCCGTTAGTGGGCGCTAGGCCCGTTAGTGGGCTGATTATCTATTTATATATTTCCTTAAAATAGTTTAGTTATTTCCCTAAATTAGGATCTGAATAGGCTATATATTTGTAACGTTGGTTGAGAAATAATTAAGCAAGAGCAATCTATTATTGCTCGGCTTCCCTTAGGGAGCCGGGAGTTTCCAAACCCTAGCCGCCACCCTCCCTAGTCGCGCGAACAGTAAACATCGCGTGAACAGTAAACACGACACTGTAGCACCGCCACGGCGCCAATCCGCTCTTCTCCCTCGTGCCTCGCCGCTGGCTCCTCGCCGCCGATCAGCCTTCAAGCCTCGTCCTCCGATCGTCCATTCGTACAACCTCCGATCGGTACGTGGCAGGGAGCAGCAGCATATCAACCTGGTATCGGACTTCGCCATGTCGATCCAGCCGCCCTCCACGACCGTGCCGCCGCTGCCCTCCACCACCACGCCGCCCCTGCCTTCCACCACCATCCCCACCGCTGTGCCGCCGCTACCGATCTCCACGACGGCCCTGGTGCCACAGCTGTCCTTGCCGATGACCACGGGTTCCTCGTCCTCCGCCGTGGCCGTCATGACGAACGAGCAGCTGACGGCGGCTGTTCTCGACCTCGGCAGGATGGTGGCCGGGATCCATGGCTTCCTGCTAGGGCCGCAACCGACCCCGCCACCGCCATCGCAGCAGCCGCTGCTGCCATCCCCGCCTCCTCCTCCAGCGTCATCTACCTACGGGATGCCGTCCGACGACACGGCGGCCACCACTTTACCGGCATCATTGATGTCCCCCGCTGGTGTGCCGATCCAGGAGATCAAGTTCCCCCACTCACCGTCCCCGTTACCGGCATGGCTCACGGGCGAGTCGCTGCCGGTCTACTCCTCCCCGCCGGCGCGTACAGCCATTCCGCCGGCGCCCCACATCACCGCGGGTTTTGGCCATGGGGGCGTTCCTGCGTCGGGCACCCTCTACGGCGGCGTCGACGGCCCCCTTTTCCACGGCTCCAGTTTATGGCCGCACCCGGTGCCCAGCACAGCGCCATCGGCAGCCGCTCCAGTGCCTTTCGGCGCGGCTGCCGCCCCCGCGGCGTTTGGCGCAGCTGCTGCCCCCGCGGCTTTCGGCGCGGCGGAATTTCAGCCGAAGAGTTACAAGTTGGACTTCACCACGTATGACGGCTCCGTTGATCCGCTGAACTGGCTTACACATTGTGAGCAATTTTTCTGGGGCCAGCGCACCCCGGTGGAGCAACGGACGTGGATGGCCTCGTACCACCTCACTGGCGTCGCTCAGACGTGGTACTACGCCCTCTTGCTGGACGAGGGCATGCCTTCCTGGGAGCGCTTCAAGGAGTTGTGTCGCCTTCGCTTCGGCCCACCCATCTACGGCTCGCGGTTGGCTGAGCTGGGCCGGCTGCCATTCCACTCCACGGTACAGGAGTTCGCGGACCGTTTCCAGGCGATTCTCGCGCACTCCCGGGACATCTCCACGCGCCAGAAGGCGGAGCTCTTCGTCGGCGGCCTCCCGGAACACATTCGGGTGGACGTCGCGATGCGCGCCCCGCCCGACCTCCAGTCGGCGATGTTCCTGGCCCGCGCCTTTGAGAGCCGCGCCACGGCTACGGCAGCACTGCAGCCAGCTGCAGACTCGTTCGTGGCGCCTTCCCTTCCACGTCCGGGTCTGCCGACGCCGCGCCACCCGGTTGCGGGTCCCTCGGTGACTACTGGCGCTACACTGGCTGTTCCCACGCCCCTACCCGCTCCAGCTCCCTCGTTTCGTCGTCTCACACCGGAGGAGCTGTTGGAGCGCCGTCAAGGGCTTTGTTACAATTGTGATGAGCCCTACGTCCGCGGCCATCAGTGTAAGCGACTGTTCTACTTGGAGTCGGCTGACTTCCTCGACGACGACGTACCAGCTGCGGTGGCGACTGATGCAGTGTTCCAGCATGAGCCCGGTGTTGGTTGACAATGCTTCTACCAGGTTTCAGCTCGAGGACGAGCTGTTTCTCCAGGCGGGGAGAGATGTTATGTCGGGCTCAGCGCTAGGCCCGTTAGTGGGCGCTAGGCCCGTTAGTGGGCTGATTATCTATTTATATATTTCCTTAAAATAGTTTAGTTATTTCCCTAAATTAGGATCTGAATAGGCTATATATTTGTAACGTTGGTTGAGAAATAATTAAGCAAGAGCAATCTATTATTGCTCGGCTTCCCTTAGGGAGCCGGGAGTTTCCAAACCCTAGCCGCCACCCTCCCTAGTCGCGCGAACAGTAAACATCGCGTGAACAGTAAACACGACACTGTAGCACCGCCACGGCGCCAATCCGCTCTTCTCCCTCGTGCCTCGCCGCTGGCTCCTCGCCGCCGATCAGCCTTCAAGCCTCGTCCTCCGATCGTCCATTCGTACAACCTCCGATCGGTACGTGGCAGGGAGCAGCAGCATATCAAAAGGTGTCCACTATCTTTCATGAGTCCAGTCTAAATATTCATGAAGATATTCTTACCAGTGATTAAAAGTTGCTTACATGCATTCCAAAACTTATTTTTTTACCGGAGGGGGTGCGTCCTAGGACATCAACACTTTGTTAGTGCAGGATTTCAGCATTGATTTTTCACTTGTCTATCTGCCAAATAGTTTGTGAAAAGGAAATAACTGATGTTTGCAAAGTATGCCATAATCTTATAAGTATCAATACTATCACTTACTCTGGTATTATGCAGTGGCCCATCTGCATGTATGCATGTTTAACCACCCACACACCCCTGCAGATCAATAGGCAGGGATGCTTATCAGATAGGGGTTGGCTGTGAAGTTCTCATAATACCACAAGGAAATCGATGACATTACATTATATTCACTTTAGATGATAGTTTTTTTGGTTTGCTTAGTAATTATTTCCATGAGCCTTATATTACCTTTTCGTAAGTCGAGTACAATGATTGGTATGTGAATTTTGCCAGAGGTGACATAGTAGGCTTGATGCAGCATTGTGCTTAGCTTGTCCAATGTCCAAGACCTGCCTTACATATAGGTTTATAATGTTAAAATTGAGCCTGTATGATCTTCACTTCTATCAACAATGTGGTATGCATCTTCTATAGTTGTCTAGTATGGGGATTAATCATTTAAGCTCACCAATGGTTAGTGTCTAGTATCTAACTCAGTAGCAACTAATCAAAATTTTTCTCCCTTAGCTTAGACTTCTATTTACATCAGGTTAAATAGCGATGTTGGTTTGTACTTTGTGTGTGTATGTGTGTTTCTATCTCCAGTTTTATGAGTGAAGTAGCGCCCCTTTATTTTGCCTCCACATTGTACTTCAGGCTGTTCCATAAAATATATTCCTGATAGATATTGTGGGTAACCTCCTGATGTTGTGTTGAAACACGTTGCTGTCAATGCATGGTGCAATAAGTATCGATTCTAGTTTTATGTATTTTTATTTGTATGTGATACACTAATGTTAACATGGTCATCTCATATGTGAGCTTAGCCTATTAACTACCAAAATTGATTTAGAGACATTTGTTTGATACCAGAAGTCCGCTGTGATATATGAAACAACTACTAGTGTGCAAGATTGTCTCATGTAACCTGGTTCCATCCAAGTTCCTTTATCTCCTTGCCTTGGCCCCACGCAGTTATGGGATCTGTTATTTTAGTTCACAAGCAGTGAGACACCACAGCTGTTGACAGGTTGGCAAGGGGAATTATGCACGTTTTTGGCTTTTCACTCATCTTGGCAGCTGAGCATCCGTATTGAATTGCCTGTCTCACTGGATGTGGGCCAGTCAAGACTACAGATAACAAGGGATGGATGGAATCACGGAATGGAACCCTTTTTTTCTGGCACACAACACTTTTTTTTGTTTGATACATGGCACGAGACTTGTAGTTTGTACATTCCACTCTTGGTTTTATTTGATTAACCTATTTGCTTTTTGCTAAGAACCCTGTCTCCTTAGTTTTTATTCATTGGTTTGTCCCTTGGTATCCCATTTTTTTAAGGAAATGGTGTGTTAATCTGATTTTTCCCACAGGCTACTGCTATCCGGACGAGTTGGTGTTATGAATCTTGATTTGGTGGCTCAGCTATTTCATTGATCTATCACATTTGAAGCTATTGGAAGACCTTTTGAAAACTTTGGTATTTAATTGTAGGGCAGCACGTTCAGACTGTAAAAAGAAGAAAGAATGGTTAAAGAAATATGGGTTCAAAAGCATTACTGGAGAGTGGAGACTTTCTCGGTAATCACCTAATCATCTCATTGTTCACGGAAACTGTGAGTGGTGCTAGGTTATTTGTACACTTCATTTTGGCGGTAGCATCGTGCTGAAAGCAGTTGGTAATATGCTAGTTCTGTAGTCTGTAGCTCCTGCTGAAATCAGCTTTGTGGATTCTGTTATGAGCTCGATGAACGTCAAACTCTCGTAAGTCCCATCAAGGCCTCTTGTCGAAAAACTTATGCTGTGTATACTAAGCTGATAGGGAATACGTAACTGACTCATTCAATCCCAATTTTGTGGCGGGGTATCATCTGCCGTGTTGGTCTATTTAATAGTCTGTGTGGTCGTTTACCTTATTTTGTGATTCTGATTTCGTATTCATATATATGTATATATTATCTTTATGTTATCCCACACACCCCTGAATAAAAAAAGGAAATAAATAAACAAAAAGGAAAAGAAAAATTGGAGAAAAGAAAAAAAATGAGAAAAGTCTAGAGCAGAAGAGAATTGTGATACTTTTTTTGTTGAAGTATGAATGTAAACGAAAGAACAAATGGTCAAATAGAACAACTTACATTTTGCATTGATCTGATATATGAGTATGTATGTGGTGGAGAGGGGTGGTGAAAGGATGGCATGTCTTCAAAGGACAAAGCAACTGTTCTCACTTTCTATGTCAAAGGACATATACCTTTTACTAACAATGTTAATTGTCTTATTATATGCCTCACTCATGTAGAGATGTCTCGTTGAAGAGATCACCTAGAATCGCGGATGCAGTGCTGCTGCCTCTCCCCGCACTACTCTTGCAGTCTTGCTCGTGCGCATGTAGCTTGGCCATGCTCCTTTCCTTCCTCTCACTGCTACCCCTCACTACTCTGCGCCCTCCTCACTGCTACCCCCACTACTCTGTTCCCTTAGACGATCATGTTGTGAGTTGTGACCCCCTTCTGGATCAATTGCCGTTGCTGCAGATGACCTAGGCAACGCTGTGTGGGGACTGATGGTGCCAAATTTGGTAGGGATGACAAAGGAGGCGACTCCATGGCATTTCTCCATTCGTTTTTTTCTCTATTAGGGCTTGCCCAACGTGCCAACATGGTGTGCTGCCCCAAAGTCCACATTAGTATTGACATGCTGCTCCAGAGTCCACATCTGTATTAAGTATCCATGTCACACCAGTTAGTAGCTAGTCTCGTAGGGTGGCAAAGTAGCCTACAGAAGTCACAGTGGTTACACCAGTTAGTAGTCTCACAAGGTGGCAGAGTAGCATTCATAAGTCACGGTGGTTTGGTCTGACAAAAAATGAGGCGAACACTAGAACATACGTTGGGAGCAGAGAGTGGCTCTGTTGTTGGTCTGCATGCTGCAGCAGAGGTAATAAAGCAAACATGTTGAATGGGTTTATGGTCCCAAGTGCAAATTCCCACAAAATAGCTCTAGGATTGCTAGCGTTGCAAGACTAGCTCTGTCAACGTGCCATCTCTTTTTAGCTAAAACCATTACGGACATTAACCCACGTTGTCCTGCCCTTATGCCTCCAATCCCATTGACTCTCTCGGTACTTTTGGCTAGGCGTCAGGGACGCCTTGCCACCTGCGAGCACCTCGCCGCCTAGTCGACGCCCTAAAAACACTAGTGGAGATTGGTAGATGAGCTACATGTTAAGGTTGGAAGAGATTAGGGTAAAAGTAAGTAAAAAGACAAATTAGATTGATTTATTTCGATTGGGTGTGTTTTAGTTGGCCTTGGTCCTTTATATTTATATAGGATGGGGATGTCTTGCTTTGGGATTGGACCAAACAGGTCTTGCTTCGTTCCTAAGAGTCTGTTTGGTTGAGCTGTGAGTTATAAAAAAGCTATTCCCCCTGTTCGGCTGAGCTTATCAGCACGGCTTATCAGCCGTGGAACAGTGTTTTTCTCTCACAGCAAATCAGCCACAGCCGGCTTATAAGCCAAAAAAACAGCCTGCCGAACAGGGCCATTGTGAACTATGAACTGTGAAAAAGCTGTTGTGACACCAGCTAGGGCGAATTGTGTTGTGTCAAATATTTTCTAGCACGTCCTCTACGTTAGGATCTCGATGGTGTAACTCAATCTCCATGGCAGAACATTTTTTGATTGTCAACGTACCCTCCTAGAAGTTGTGTATCTCTAGTTCAAAGTAGAACTGCATTGTACTACTTTATTTATAAAAAAAAGGTACAAATGCATCTCGTTGTCGTGGAAGAGGCCTTTATTCCCCCTGTTCGGCTGAGCTTATCAGCACGGCTTATCAGCCGTGGAACAGTATTTTTCTCTCACAACAAAACAGTCACAGCCGGCTTATAAGCCGCAGAAACAGCCTGCCGAACAGGGTGATTATTTCTCGTCCGAACAGTGATGTAGATTAGTCTAACAATGCAGTGATCAGGTTGGTGCCACTGTGCCGGTGGTTGTCTCACAGGAAGACAGGTAACATGGGGCCGGTTTAGATCTAAAATTTTTAGCAAAATGACACTGTAGCGCTTTTCGTTGTTATTTGGCATATATTGTCTAATTATGGTCTAATTAGGCTTAAAAGATTCATCTCGTCCATTTCGTCTAAACTGTGTAATTAGTTTTATTTTTTATCTATATTTAATACTTCATGCATATGTCTAAAGATTCGATGTGACGGGGAATCTGAAAAATTTTGCAAAATTTTCTTTGAACCCGAACTTGTCTAGCACGGAGTTGAAGAATAATAAAAAAAATCAAAATCCAAACGCTTGTGATCAGTGAAGTGCCGTTAGCGGTGCCATCATCTTCGTTCGCGGCCAACAGAACGCCTCCAACGGCACGGACTTTGGCATGGTCAGCCCGGACGCTTCCGCCATGTCGATCTCCTCATCTCCGATCCTCCTCCACTCGAAGCACTGCAGAAGCGTGCCCAGCGCGAGACCGACCATCTTCACGGCGAGGCCTTCGCCGGGGCACCGCCGCCGGCCCATGCCGAACGGAAGCATCCATTTCCCGTCGCTCTTCCCGCCCTCGAACCTCTCGGGCGAGAACCTTTCCGGCTCCTCCCACACGCGCGGGTCCCTGTGCATGGCGTGCACATTGACGAGGAGCATCGTCCCCGCCGGGACGTCGTAGCCGGCGACGGAGCAGTCGGAGGCCGACTCGTGCGGTGCCAGGAGCGGCCCGACGGGGCGGAGGACTGGAGTGTTAGAATAAACCACGCCATGTTTGGTCATAGCGTGTGCAGCTGCATGTTGTGTGATGCGCCGTAGTGGTTTAGCATATGTTGCATCCGTGTCCTCGCCATTGCAGGAGAGCTGCGGTGCGAGGTGATCGAAGCAAGGTTGCCAAGAATAGTCCAGTGCATGGTTGTCCAGCGCGTGCGTTGCGCTCGGAGGTTGCCAGGACTAATCTAGTGCATGTTTATTTTAGGAGTTTATGGTTGCATGTAGTCGATCACACGAAGGAGGCCGCATTGACCGAGAGGAGCAAATGGCTCTCATGGTGTTGCTGAGCGCGTCGTGTGGAGGCTTGAAGACCGGGTGAGTGGAGGTGTGCTCCATGCATGGTGTGTCCCCCGGTGGTTAAATACCCATGTACTCCTCTGTGTTAATTTGCCAAGTCCAGTGAATAAAGTAGCCAAGATACAGGCGAGTTTGTCGCCGCGGCGTTCGTCGCCGGAAAATCTATTGTGCTTGTTCCACCTTGCGTTCGTGTGTGTATGAGTAGTTCCTGGCAAAGCCAACAATTGGCATCAGAGCTAGGACGATGGCAGGTGGTGATGCGAAGGAAGAAACCAGTTCGCCGCGTACGGTCGTGGTGGAGCGCGGTTTTGGTGGCGTCGAGATCTCGAAGCTGACGAAGACGAACTATCGCGAGTGGGCGCTCGAGATGCAAGTCAATCTCGAGGGCATGGAGCTTTGGGATGCCGTGGAGACCGGCAAGGCTGAGCGTACCAAGGATCGTCGTGCGCTAGCCGTGATCCTGCGCGGTGTGCCGCCGGAGATGAAGTCCGGCCTCGCTGCGAAGGCGACCGCCAAGGAGGCTTGGGCGGCGGTCAAGTCACAGCGGATGGGCGACACGCGCGTTCAGGAGGCCAAGGCGCAGCACCTCCTCAAGCAGTTCGAGAACGTGGCGTTCAAGGACGGTGAGGCGATCGACGACTTCGCCGTGCGGCTTGGCTCTCTTGCCGCGGAGTTGCGCGAGTTGGGCGAGAACTTGGAGGACGAGCGCGTCGTCAAGAAGATGTTGCGGGTTGTGCCGCCGAGGTTCAACCAAGTTGCGTGCTCTATCGAGATGTTCGCCAACTTCAAGAAGATGTCGCTCGAGGAGCTCGTCGGCAGGCTGCGCGTGGCCGAGGAGCGTTGTGGCGGCGGTGAGCTTGGAGGTGAGCGCATCGGGCAACTATTGCTCACGGAGGAGCAGTGGGAGGCGCGTCGTCGTTAGCGACGCAACCGCGGCGGTGGCCGCGACGGCGACGACAACGCTTGCAGCACCACGAGCTCGGGAGGCGGGCGTGACAGGGGCCGCTATCGAGGGCGATGCTTCGAGTGCGGCGAGCGTGGCCACAAGGCAAGGGCCAGTGAATAAAGTACCCAAGATACAGGTGAGTTTGTCGCCGCGGCGTTCGTCGTCGGAAAATCTATTGTGCTTGTTCCACCTCGCGTTCATGTGTGTGTGAGTAGTTCCTGGCAAAGCCAACATGGAGGCGCAGGGTCTCCGTGACGATGCACCTGAGGTAGGGAAGGTTTGGCAGGTCGGCTTCCTCCAGGATGCGCGCTGTGCCAACGGCCTCGTCGATCTCGGCTTGGGCCTTGGCCATGGCGGCGGGATGATTCAGCAGCTGCGCCATGGCCCACTCGATGGTGGCCGACGAGGTATCGGTCCCAGCTTGCAAGATGGACTGTTTCCAGCAAAGATTGTACACGGGTCAGGATTACTAATAATAGTGAAATGCATTTGTGTACGACAATTTGGTTAACTTGTAGGAGTATTTATATCAACAAATAGTCATTATACTGTATACAACATATTAATAGGAATATATATTATTTTAAGTTCCTATTTGTGGCTTTTCGTTTTTTTTTCGTTTTTTTCCTCCTTATATGCGTTCGAACCTGCATTAAACAACGGTTGTGTGATATGCGATAAACACCCTGTTCGTTTGAGTTATTCAGCCAAATCAGCAATCTGGCAATGTTTTTATCTTATAATAAACCAGCGAACAGTACTTTCAGCCACAATAATCTAGTGAAACGAATAGGCTGAAACCATATGAGCCTTTCATTGACTAAATACGGCCTCATATCTCCACCTCAAAGATTTGGCCATGATTCTGAAGTCTTAACTCTTAAGCACATGCCTACCTCCATCCCAATGATCTGGCCATGATACTACTACTACTAAACAAATCAACAATCAGCCTACGCACCCAGTAATTCCGTAAATCCTACGACCTGTGAAATCCACTGCAGTTGAGTTCTTTGCTATGTTCAGTAATTGAGATTACTCTGTTTCTTCCACTATACAAGTATATGTGAAACTGACTGTACTACTGTCTCTAATTCTTGCAAGTTGCAGTACGGTTTGCAGAACAGAATAACTCACCAAGCAGAGCGCTCTGATGACCTTATCGCTGTACGCCTCAGGGTCAGATGCCTGCATCTCCAGCAAGTCGCCGACCATCGTCTTCCCCAGCTCCGTCCCGCCGCGGCGGCTGCCCGGTGCTCGTCGATAAGCCGCTGCGCCCACTCGTTCCGCGCCTTGGACAGCCTTATCGCGCGCCTGTTCACGCCGCGGACGTCCACCAGCGCGAGCACCGGCACGAAGTCCTGCAGGTTGGATGCCCCGTGCATCGCGAAGTCCTGCAGGTGTTTAGCGCCAGCTCAAACGCGCGCGCCTTCACGTCGCAGCGCACGGGCCTGGAGGCGTCGGCCCCGGCGGCGGCGGCGGCCTTGAAGAGCCGGCGCGCCATGTCACGGACCTCGCTGGCGCGGACATCCGCGGAGCGCAGGACGCGGTGCGAGGAGAAGACGTCGACGGTGGCGATGCGGCGGAGGTTGCGCCAGTTGGGCCCGTAGCTTCAGGAACCCAGCGTGGTGTAGTCGTTGGAGAGGTAGCGGGCGGAGGGAAGCCGCGGGCGGTTGGCGAAGGTGACGTCGTGGGTGGTGAAACACTCCTCGGCGACGGCGGGGTCGGCGACGTGGACCACGCGGCGGGAGCCGAATCGGAGGAGGAGAACCGGGCCGTGCTGCGCCGCGAGAGCAGACAGCGTCCGGTGGAGCGGCTTCTTCAAAAGGTGCAGGTGGCCGATGACGGGCAGGGACGGCGGGCTCGGTGGGAGGCGACCGTGGCGCTTCTTGTTCTTGATGAGACTGTGCAGGAGGAGAAGAAAGAGAGTCGTCGCTAGTGAGAGAAAGGAGAGTGTCGTCGCGGCCACCATGGTTGGATCGTGGAGCTGGGTGGACGGGATGGAAATGTGTGGAGGAAATCGCAAGGAGCTTCGCAAATCGCATAAACATGTGCTGCGATGGGTTGGCAATCTCGAGATACTCCATCCCAAATATCTGTTTTTCTTCACGACAAACAATTTTGATAAAATATATATTAAAAATATTAATATTTATGATACATAATTGGTATTATTGAAAATATTTTTGAATCTAATTTTTTAATAAATGTTGCATGTATTTTCTACAAATCGAGTTAAATTTGTGAGATGGAAATCAAAAGCGACAGATAATTTAGAACGGAGGGAGTAGCTAATTGCCTCTTCTTCCTTACTGTCTTTGCCTTGGGCATACGCGAAAACCTAGAAGTCATAGCGGATGTTTGACTTCCTATGTTTGATGAAGGAGGGCTTTCCTTTGCTCTGGAACAGAGAATCAGAGACTCATTAGAGCAGCGCCAATGCTAGAAACTTCTATACCTATTAATTTCTATAGACACTATATATAAAAATCATTGTCCCAATAAATAGTTTCTACTTAACAATTTTTTATCCAATCACATATATTCTCTCTCCATTCTCTACCAATCACATCCATTCATGTCTTGGTTCTCGTGTAGATATGGTTTCTAACTTAGACCTGGTTTCTATGATTTTTGCTTTCTCTCTTCAATAACTATTTTACCACATTAGTATAACTTAGACCCGGTTTCTATGATTTTTACTCTCTCTTCAATAACTATCTTGTCACGTCAGTAAAACACTTAGATGGTAGTACAATTAATATCCACAGAAACTACGGTGATTTCTGCATTGGGAGTGCCCTTAGTCATTACTCCCTTCCAAACAATTTTCTCTTGACCAAACTCATTTCTCCATTCGGAACAACAATTCTCTAATAGTGTGTGGTTGGAGAAATCAAATCATTCTGATGAGATGGTGTTCATAAGTCTATTTCTTAAATTTAGTAGAATGACGTTATTCCTCATACTAAGGAATGAGACCATGATACATCACCCTATTCTATTCCTGAAACCGAACAACATAAGACTAACACATTCCTCAAACCGAACACCCTATAAACCTTTCCTCCGGATTCGATTCATCCACTTTTCATTTGGTCTTACCTCATCCCAAACAGGCCCTAAAGATTTTCCTTTTGTTTTACTCCATCCCAAACCGGCCCTATAGATAGATTTAACCACAGGAAACGTGACAGCTAGAGTAAAAAAAGCAAACGCCGAGAGTCGAGAACATTCAACAGAGCGAGCGATTGGAGCACCGTTTTAACGTCAAATGTTGCAGACTGCCTAGCTGGAGGCGAAATTGTGAACCAACAAACAAAAATGCAGCAGCCTCTATTGCTCTTGCATGGTAAATAAAAATGACTGGGAATTGCATCCCGAAATGGAACATCCCGAAAATTAAACATGACCTCACATTGAGTTGAGTTTGCTGCTCTCTTCTACGATTATATAGGGAAAAAACCTCACGGTATCCTCAGCTCAGATTTCGTCTTTCTGAGGAAGTAATTCTTTTTCATCAGTCAAAAATTTGCATGGTATTATTTCCAGATAAGCACAAAACAGTCTGGCAGGGCAGCACTGGTGTGTGAATTTATATGTCAAGCAGCAACCTCCTGGGGTCCTCGACCACATCCTTGATGCGCCGCAGGAAGAAGACAGCCTCTCTGCCGTCGATCAGCCTGTGATCGTATGTCAGCGCAAGGTACATCATTGGCCTCGCGAGGATGTCACCATTCACAACCACAGGGCGTTGCACAATGGAATGCATCCCCAGAATTGCTGACTGCAATTCACATAGATCACATTTCAGATCAATGAACATCTGCATGCTACAAATGTGTCGCTACTGAAAAAAACGCAGCAGTTACCTGTGGGGGGTTGATGATAGGTGTGCTGATGAGGCTTCCATAGACACCACCATTGGAGATGGTAAATGTTCCTCCTGCCATGTCATCAATTGAGAGCGCCCCCTCAGTTGCTTTCTTTGCAAGGTTGTTTATCCCTTTCTCAATGTCAGCAAAGTTCATGGTATCAGCATCCCGGATAACAGGAACCACAAGGCCCTGAAAAAGATTCCAATTAGTGATATACATAGTAAATACTCCCTCCATCCCAAACTATAGGCCATTTTGGCTTTTCTAGGTACAAGAAAGAAGATGAGACAGCAGTCACCAGAGTAGCAAGTAAGCAATATGGTACCTTGGAAGTGCCAACAGCAACACTGACGTCTACATAGTCTCTGTATATGATGTCATCACCATCAATGACAGCATTAACAATTGGTTGGTTTTGAAGCGCAGAAACAGCAGCCTGCCAAAATAAATAGAATTAGCCAGCCGTATAAATGTACGGTGCAAAAGCTTTGCAACACAGACTGGCAAGTACCTTGACAAAGCAAGACATTAGGCCCAATTTGACACCATGCTTTTTGACAAATTCATCTTTATAATCAGAACGAAGCTTCATCAAATTCGTCCTGCATCATAAATCATAAGATTAAAAAAAACACCAATACAGCCTTCAAGGAATCATAATGGCATGCCAAAAGATAATTATTGAAGTCCACATCTAAAAGAACATAAATAAGTTGAGCCGCACAATGTCACACCAGATATTTGCACAATAAATGACAGGATTTTTTTTTGACAGTGTTACTGAATAAAAAAAACTAAGTTCTATAAGCATTCATATATATAGAGGATAATCATATATATTTTCATCTAACATAGTTAGCACATAAGATTACATTCTTTATTGCCATGTAGCTCAACAGATTACATTCTTTATTGCCTGAATACAGGCCACATCTTTAAACTGCTCAAAATATGGTAAGACAAACAGGTGTCACCATTTTATACAGTTGCAATGATGACAGGAGCACAAATATAAACTGACCAAACAGAAATCTACTGTACCAATCTACTGGAAGGAATACTGGAGAACACTTACATGTCAACTTCATTAAATGTAGTCAGCATTGCAAAGGTGTTCTGAGAATCCTTAAGACGGTTTGCAATACGCTTCCTAAGCCTTGGCATTGGCACCTGCAATATCACAGTAAAATATGTGCATGTCCTTCAAGAACATCTGAACTCTGTAATAGGATAATATTGGCCTTACCCGCCGCTCTCGTTCTTTTGGAGGGAGCTGTGGTTCTGAAGGGGACGTTTTTGATGGTGCAGTTGGCTTTGGTGCTTGCATCTTGGGAGGTTCTACTTTTGGGGCTTTTTCCTCTACCTTTGGTTTCTCTTCAACTTTCAGCGGTGATGATTCTTTTGGAGCCGCTTCCTCAGACGGAGCAACATGTGTTTCAGCAGGTTGAGCAGACTTGGATATGATTGCAACTTTAGTGCCTGGAGTAACTGTGTCGCCTTCACTAGCAATGAGCTGTAAACAACAGTCAAAAATAGCAACACTTGATATGCGAACAGCTGCTGATCTTGTTACAAGCCGATAAGCATGGGATTTGAGTGTGTATTCTTGACATCTGCAGAGTAAAGGTGAAGTATTGCCATGAAAATAGACTGGAAGCTAGGAAGGAGCAGAACAATTCACCTTTTCAATAACACCAGCCTCAGGACTTGCAACATCTATAGTGACCTGGAACAAAAGGAAAAGTCATGTGGTTATGGGCACTAGCAAATATGAAGTTCCACTAATGTTCAAACAGAAGCCACCAATACCTTATCAGTTTCAATCTGCGCTATGGGTTCATCAGCCTCGACTCTGTCTCCAGGTTCTGTATATAAAAAAAGAAAATGTTGTCACAGCGAGGGAGGGAGGGAGGGAGAGAGAGGGAGGAGGGAGAACATACTCTTTAAGAAGTTAGCAAGAGTTCCATCAGTTACAGATTCACCCATGAAGGGCACAACAGCCTCAAACTTGTCTCCTATATAGAATGAAAAACAGAACTTGATAAACGCATAACAAGGAACACGTTTGTCAAACACTATCCGCCTCAAAAGACTACTGTGGCTTACCGTTGTCTGAAGCAAATGACCTACTCCAAACTTGGTACAGAGAGGGATTAGGTAAGTAACAGCGTTTTCTACAAAATTCAATTACAATAATGTAATACATACATGAAAAAGGGAAAGAGAAGTAAAAACATTTGGCATGAGGTTAGTAATGACATCTATATTCATCAACTAGAGCATGCTATCTGAAAATTACCTCGTCAGATTTGAGCATTGGGAAGTAGCAGGAATCAAAGCTGGAAAAGAACGCATGTATAGTCAATAGTTGAGATCAAATAATTAAAATAGGGCTAGTCAGAGTAATAACCAGAAAGTTGACTGCTGTAGCTTCTGACATGTGTATAACTCCTTAGGAGGCCTAGTGTCTGCAAGTAAATCAGAACAGTGAGGAAGAGAATTGAAGTGAAGGATTACTGAAATTATAGAAGCTTATACTTTGTGTATCATTTGTGCATTAGCATTGCTACAAACATGAAATGGAAATGGCGTAGAAATCCCGTGATTTCACATAACCAAGAAGATTTAGTGCACTATTTTCAAACGAACTGTAAATCAGTAATAGCAATTTGGGCCTCTTTGGTCCTCATCCACACTATGGGCCCGATTAGTTTTCAGCCACAACTTGGCATAGTTTGCCACATCTAAGGTTAGGCAAGTTTATAGGCAGCTGTTTAAGTTTCAGCCACATTGCGGCAAGATTCGACTTCTAGCAAGCTAGGTTTCAGGTGCCAATGACTCAGAAATATATCGCAAGATTCTTGTAGGCTTGCCAAGGTGCAGAAAAGACTTTAAGCACCTAACAGCCTAACCTTCGGCAAGTATGGCAAAACTTTGTGGCATACGGTAGCAAAGTCCAGAGCCACACCCCGTGCCAAAACTTTCCTATGGTGTGGTGTGTTTAACAATTTGCAACACACACCTTAGGCAAGGGATGGCTACAGGTTGATTGTGTGACAGATGGGGTCTGGAGCTGAAAAACTATGGCACGCCAGAACAGCGGCATGAACCAAACAGCTACTATAAAAGGTGTGTTAAAGTTTGCCAAACTAAGGCAGCAAACCAAACATACACACTGTTATTGGTACAACTAAACACTGTTCTAAATACTGGACATCATTGCTGCATATTTTGTGTCATTTGGAATTGTTGCTGACTGCTCAATTTCTTATATTTACAAAATATATGGTCTGCATTCTGCAAAGCAGAAGAATATAAATTCCTCTCCCATCACAGGCTTGCAAGGCACAACCTTTTCTATTTCACAGTCTGACTCTCACCCTCTGAACCAGCCAGCATGTACGAAATCTCATTCCCACTCCCTCCCTCTCCATCAAACACTGGACTCCTTGTTTCTTATGACTGAATTGGGGTAGAATACAAGTTTCTTAATTTTATTGCTAGAAAACATTCAACAATAGCAACAAGGAATAGAATTGGCTGACAAAATCATCTGCAATAGTCTTCATATCAGAAGAGGTAGCAGGCAAATCCTAACTAGTTCCCTAGACTCCTTTAAATGTCTGACAACATACTTTACTTGACATCCATCTGGAGTTCCTACCTCATAATCCTTGGTGAGTAAATAAGAGCCAGAGCTATACTGAACTGCAATGAAGGTTTATATGGAATGGGCAGAAATAGCAAAGGAGGAGCCAATATACAACCCTAATCTGTGCAAGCCGTACCAATAAATTATTATCCTATACGTCACGGAATTCTCCAAATCGGAGGAGGCGAAGTGCGTGCACGAAGCACCAGCATACGTCCTCTCAAGTATCAACGCCCTGGCTGCATACCCCCCGAGCCAACACTACAGTAGCAGATTATTCTCCAGACGCAACCACATACCCCGTCCGCGACGGAACACCTAGGGATCACACCCATCGGGCAGAGCCACCGCGTCGGACAACCTCGCGAACCCTAAATCTGCTGGCTACCCGGAACAAACAAGGGCGCACAAAAGCTAGCCGCAGACATACATACATGCATCGGAGAGAGAAAAGAGAGGGAAGGGCATTACGGCGGCGCCGGCGCGGCGGCGGAGGAGGCCCGAGGCGACGCGGTACGCCATTCGCCGGAGTCCTCACGGCGGCGGCGGTGGCATGCGGGGGAGGAAGGGGCAGTGCACCACGGATTTCGATTCGGCCCCTTTTCTGTAGTTTCCTCGATGTTTTCGGCCTTTCGGGGAAGGAAGGGGGGCGGTGTAGTGTCGCGTGCAATTATGGGATCTGGAAGGAATGGAACGGGGGCGGGTGGCCCGCGCGGGCCACGGGCGCCCTCTGGTCGCTTCGCGTTCTCCGGTCCGGTCCTGACCCCACCCACCAGTGGGCCAACGACTCCGTTCGTATTCGTTTCTCTGGCGCGGCCGTGGCTTCCTGGTTCCTTCCCTGTCCATGCCGTTGCCAGGTGTACGCTTTATTTTCTTTCCTTAGGCCTTGTTAAGGCCTTATTTAGTTGGCCAAAAAAAATTTAAAAAATTTTGCATAGTACCTATCATATCGAATCTTTAGACGCATGCATGGAGCATTAAATATAGGTAAAAAAATAACCAAATACACAGTTTATCTGTAAATGTCGAGACGAATCTTTTGAACCTAGTTAGTCCATGGTTAGACAAATTTTGTCAAATAACAACGAAAAGTGCTTTAAGAATTTTTTCCAAAAAATTTTGGGATCTAAACAAGGCCTTAGATGCGAAAAGTTTTTAGTGAAAATGTCACATCGGATGTTCGATATGATGTCGGAAGGGGTTTTTGATACTAATAAAAACACTAATTACATAGCTGGCTTGGAAACCACGAGACGAATTTATTAAGCCTAATTAATCCGTCATTAGCATATTTTGTACTGTAGCACTTTAGTGTCAAATCATGGACTAATTAGGATCAAAACGTTCGTCTCGCAATTTACACGTAAACTGTGCAATTAGTTTTTTATTTCATCTATATTTAATACTCTATGCATATGCCGTAAGATTCGATGTGATAGTTTTTGGTGAAAAGTTTTTTTAATCTAAACACGGCCTTATTAGTTTCTTTTTCTCTTTTGTAGCTGCCACGATGGTCGATGGTCCTGTTTGACCGTGTGAGAGTTCTGGTCTAACAACACCCACGTGATCTTTGCGCGAGAGCAACCACAGTATAAATGCTCTGGTAGAAAGAGACGTCCCTCTTATCTCAAAGCAGAGAAAGCATCGAATCGAACCATAAAAGATAAAACGGTCCCGTTTAGATACTCTAGATTTTGAGTATCTAGATAAAAAAATTCCCACGGTCTCATCCAAACGGTAGATCACGGATTTTTTTTAATCTCAAAATCTAATAAAATTATTGGTATTTTTTTATTCGGATTCTCAAGATCCCTTAGAATTCAAACGGATTCAAATCGTGGGAATTTATCATTGTTGTCGTCGTCTATGTTGTATTATTATTGTTTGTTCATATTGTGGGTGACTTGTTGGTTGAGCTGTCTTAGTTGTTGTAGAGTTTTATTGTTGCTTCTTTTTGTCGATTGCTCTCATCTATATATATATATATATATATATATATATATATATATATATATATATATATATATATATATATGGAGAGTATACTCTATAGTTAGCTACAAAATAAGTTATTTTGTAGCCACCTCTATTTACGATAATTTTATATACTAATTTACGACAATGTCAGTATATATTTACGATAGTTGAATTACTATAACAAATGGGGATATTTACCATAATGTTATAGTAAATCACATAATAAAGAGTTACTATAATGTCATAAATTAGCATAGCAATTATCGTAACTCAAAGTGGCTATAGAATAAGTTATTTTATAGCCAGCTGTAGGGTAATATATATATATATATATATATATATATATATATATATATATATATAGCCGAGCACCCCGCACGCTGCCTATTTTTTTTTTCTCGGTGCAGTTTTCTTGTCCGTGATTTTCTCCGTGCAACTTTTTGACATCCGTGATTTGAGGAAATAATCCTGTGTGGATTAGATTGCTTGCCATATGTTAGTTAAGATTTTTTTTAATTCTTCATTCACCAACGATTAGAAATAGTTGCAGCAAATCGTGCATCCAAAATTTGATATTGAAAAACATCCCATTTGATTAACATAATTTTATATTAAATCGATGGAATTTTGTAAATCAGCACAAATTGCTGCAAGGCATTCATGAAAACACAGTAGAACTCATTTTAGTTTAATAAAATTATGATTCAGTTGGAACATGCTCTATATTCTGAAAATTGGCCTACGGTGAAAACAGTGTTACATTTGCATAGAAGGCTAAAAAAACTAGAATCATTTGCACTTGCTAAAACTGGCCACATGGATCCTAAAGCTAGTAAAATGTGGCGCCCTCTCCACAGACACCGGAGAACACGATCATTCAAATCCACCAAAGATGGCTGGCACTGATATTTTGAAGACAAAGCTAAGTGCGGTTCATTGAAAGAATGCGGTTGTCGTCGGTCGACGGAAGCCCCAACAAGGCACCATCTAGTTGTTCTGTGTGTTCGCCTTGCTTTGTAGAAGGTCTCACTATCTGCATAACAAAATGTATCATAAAAGTAGGTTGCCAAGAAAAGGCTTGGAACCTTGGATCAGAACTTTGAACCATAAGTTACATTGGTAGAAAATTACTAATTACTAAAGGTTATGTCGTACCATGAAGCAATTGAAGAAAGATAGCAGCATAACACAGACATCAAAATTCCCTGTAACTAATGTTTTTTCATATGCTTGTATAAGTTAAAATTCAAATAATAATCTTCTTCCATCATTGTTCACAGAAACCCTGATTTTGAAATTGCAGAACTCAAGGCACATAAAAAAACAGTCCACACATCATTAAATAATATGTTTCTCATTAAACCAGGCGGTGCGGTGGTACTGAATATGAAATTTGCAAAAAGACCAAGCACGCATGTGTTGCTGTGATATTCATCCAGATGAAATGCATTCTGATGGCCACTATATATTCTTTTTGGAAAAATAAATTCACATGTTTTCAATTAACCAAGAGAAGGAAAATAATTGTCAACTACATCATAAATCAATTAAGCCTATGGCAACCTACGTTCTGCTGCCTATTTTCTCACCAAATTTGTGTGAGTGACCTGAGAGAGGTAAGGCTAGCTTACAGCATATACGTTCATCAAAATAAACTGAAATTTAAAAGTACTTTCTTTATACTAAATGAAAATGTACCTTAGATGAGAGGGCTACAGAGTGACTAATCAACCTGCACGGAGGGTTGCCCACAAAGAACAGCAAAGAAGAGGACCAGGAGAGCCGGATGTGAATTGATTTTAGGATAATGTCACAACCTATATGCATTTCAGTATACAGAGAACAAAAGATTTGGGGAGAAGGGAAAAAATAATCATCTATAAGCTGGAAGGTGACGGGCTGGAGCTCATGAACCAAAACGGCAGTGCAACTTTCACAGAAGAAATACATGAATGCAGATTGAATTAATGAAGTACAAATGTATTTGAAACCATAAAAACATGTATTGTTTGAACATTCAGTATGAAATTAGACAGATGATTAAGCCCAGTATAGCATTAATGATCAAATTGAACAGATTCAATGGTAAACACTGCTACAGTTGTTTCCAAATTCTTCAAGCAATCATCACTGCCATCAGATCATCACCAGCCAGAGACTATTTGTTAGCAATGAATATCAATGTTCGTATTTTAAAAAGGTATTTATAATCCTACCAGCAACTACCATGTCATGAATTTAGAATCTTTATGTGATGAACAGAAAAAGGAACAGAGATAAAAAGAGATCAATTATACTTATGTGATGCTTGCATTCTAGTTGCCATCAGGATGATGTAGGCACAGCTACAGTAACACGCAATTTTCACCCTGCACAAATTATACTTATGTGATGTCTTTCTGAAACCTGCACAAATTGTAAGACAGAGTTGTTATGCCATGGTTTCTACTTGGTAAAATTAGGTTCCTAGTGGCAAATAATGTCGTATGTGCATGTAAAATCCTAGCTATCTTCAAAATATTGGTATGTTCAACATGACTCAAGAAAAAAGGCAGTTTATCATACTATGTAAATGGTGACAGCTAGCACCCATGTGTGCACAGAAAAACTTAAATTTTTTGGAGTCTATCATATAGTTTCCTTGTCACAAATAATGGCTTTATGATTTAAAAAAAATAACTGAGCAAACACTCCCGATTAATGATGCCAGTATGAAGGAGGCTGAATTGGCATTGAGGCATATAACTATTTCCCACCACATGCAGGGCATGATATATGCATTGTATGCATTGTATTATCAGATGTGGATTGCATGGTAAAAAAAGCCATTGGCAAAAAAAACTAGTTGACAGCAAATTTAGTTAAAAACTGTACTCACAAACAGAAGCATCAAAGCAATATGATATATAATCTAAGAAAAATGACAAGGAGTTACAAAAATACAGTATCAACTTCTGTTCCTATCTAGTAAGATCTGAACTGAATCAGGACTAACATTCTTGAAACTCAACTTAAATGGATAGCTAAGAAAAGAAAAGAATAAGTTCCCCTGTATAATCAGTAAAACTACATGAGCTTGAGAGGAGCATGGAGAAGGTTTTGCATACATGAATATCACAATCCCATGCTCACAGTTGCCATTTCTAGAGGTGTCCAGGACATGGGACTAATATGAAACATACTACACTGATTTTAAATAACAAGATTGAATTAAAGATCGAATCAGGAACTATTTCATGTTTTGGAAATGTTGTGCTTATATTGAAAGCAAATGTGAGCTTAAACTTTGATGGTTAATCTTTCCTTGGTTATCATTTTGGGTCTTGTTACGGGTAAGAAGAGAGATCAAGCGCGCTACATATTGAACAACTGAATATATATCTGAATAGTACATCGGGATGCCATTTCTATTTTTTTTTGCTGCATCAATAAATTAACTATTCAGATGTGATGATTTTAGGAATGATGTACATGCTATGCTTACTACAATTCAATGAACTTGAAATTATTTTGTTCGATGTTGCACATGCTATGCTTTCAACAATTCAACGGACTTCAAATTACAGAACGAAAAACGGGACGAAAATAGTCCATGAACATGAGCTTTATACTGTGATTTTTTTATACAATCACAGTAGCAGCAGCAATGACTGGTTGCATACCATCCGAGGCTCGGGAACGAGCAGGAGGAGCACTTGGAAGACGAGGCGGCGTTGAGGTTGTGGAAGGCGGCGCATCAGGCGTTGCTGCGGGTTCTCGGTGTCCGCCTGACCGGCAGCCAGACGTCGCGAGGTCGAGGCACGTGAGGTCGCCGATGTCCTCCAGGTACCCATGCCCGCTCAGATCTCGCCGCTGCTGCCCGCAAGAAGATGAGCGGTTTCCCAGCGGCGCTCCACCATTGCCTGTGGCTCGATGGAGAAGGGACGGCGATGGGGAGGTGGAGGGCAGTGAGCCGCCGCCTACCGGGAGGGGGCGGGGGTCACACGCTAATGGGGTTAGGTCGGCAACGGCGGGGCTGGGGTGAGGTGCAGCGGCGGCGCCAGCCGGGGATAGGGTGAGGGTCGGAGCTCGGAGCTATACGAACGCACGGGTGAGCAACCGCAAAAGATCGTGGGTCGGGAGCTGGGACTGGGATATAACCCACCCTGACCTCGGCGACAAAAACAAAAAACTGGGCCGGCCCTGGGCCCGCGCGCAGGAGTGGGCCTTTTAGGAAGCCTGGCTAACGGGCCGCTGGGTACCGAATAGTTATTTGGTACCTAGGTACCATATAGTAATTATATATATATATATATATATATATATATATATATATATATATATATATATAGGACTACGCTAAATAGTACCCAGGGTACTAAATAATATTCAGTACCCGAGACCCCCACGCGCGCCCGACGTTCCACGCGCCGGAGGCCAACGCACCCCGCGCCGAAGTCTCGGATGAGATTTTCCGTTTTCTACGTCACGTGTGGTCGGCTCTTGTGGCTGTTTTTTTTTCATTTTGGTCACGGCTAATTTTTTTCCCTTTTTTGCTTTGGCCGAGTTTTCCCCCTTTTTTAATCATCTCATCGTCGGTTTTCTTTTAGTTTTTCTTTCTATGTCACGTGGTCGGCTCTTGCAGCCGATTTTTTTCCTTTTTTTCTTGCAGCCACTTTTGGTCGGTTTTCTTTTAGCCGGGTGAACGTCCAAGAAACAAGGCTTGAAAGTGCATTGTTTTCTTATTTGGATTTGAAAGGTAGATTTCATATTGAAATAGGTAAATGAATCATACAATCGTATTTCAAACCATAAACCTTTTTTCGCCGATAACATAAATTTTCAGGTAAATGAATCATCAAAGGTTATTGCAATACACTTTACAGTTTGAATACACATAGTTTTGTGCCTCCGTCTGAGTTATTATTCCACTAAATCACATACAATACCTTTTTTATAAAAAAAAAGAAAAAAGAAAACTCATACATCCCTCGCTTCTCTTGCCTCTCTAATGGCCGCTAATTGCTTCACCTGTCAAAAGATGCGAACCAGAGGAAAACATTAAAAAAGAATCTCTGTATGAAGACCTTAACAGAGTATAATAGGAGTATTCTAAGGTCATCCTTATCAAAATGATTTTTTTTTCTTAATCAAGTGAAAGGACAATTTGATCCAATTAAAATCAAGTCTAAATTTATATATTAAAATGTAAGAGTTGATCTTTTCATTTACCTAGTACACAGGTGATTTATCATGCAATGACTAAGGAATCAACAAAATGAACTAACAACATATCAAATTGAGTAAAGAGAAAAGGAGGAACACCTAGAGGAACAGATGCTATCTGTGAATGGAGAAGTCTTCACTAGAAGCTAAACGGAATTATTGTAAGGCAGTTGTTGTGCCATGGTTGATACTTGGTAAAATTACCGTTTTCCCCCATCCATTAGTTTTCCAAAAATATAGACATCAAGGATAAAATTGAAATAGCTGGTCAAAAGCTTCTACTAATATAATTTCAGTTTATTCAGTCAAAAAGTATGTCAACAGGATGCATATTACCAAAACAAAACTAGTATGTCAACTAACTAAAATATCATGCAATTGATTACTAAGATACTAGATCACTGTAATCCAGGTATAGGTTGACAAATTCTAAATTATCATCCACCAGCTAACGTGGTTCATTGAGGCATGCATCCACCACATCCCTTCATGTGTCATCTTGCCAAATGCATGCATCCATCATTGCAGCTACTGGCTATCAAGAAGATGAGCCAATCTGCCATGTTATCATTGTCACTGTTGCAATTAAGACCTGTTTTTGCACCACTAAATGCTAAAGCACAAAACAATTAAAATGTAGATCTACTCTTCAAGTCACAAATTATTTCAAAAAATACCAAGAACCATGTTACTCTAATGGCCTTGCTATGTTTTCTACTCCATAAGCTCTGTTTTTCTGGCATACTTGCCTCAGATGAGCTACTACTACAAGCGCACTGCCCAGGTACTAGTGATGGGCAAATCTAAACCGAACTATTTATTCATGTGATGCACAAACATGCATACAAAGAGCAACAGATCGAACTGCAGCTTGCCGACTGATAAAATTTACTAATGGAATGCATCTATGCTCTCTAATACTCACGTCGACCTAGGTACCAGAGAAGCAGAGACACATGATCTGCTATGCCCTATTGTGCCATCTTCGATAGCTTAAGGCTCAGTTTAGCCAACTGAGAAGCAAATGACTCATTTTGAACTAAAAACTGCACCTGTGCTATCTGAAAATATATTTTTTGCACCTGGACTATATATACTCTTGTATTGTAACAAATATCAGTAATAGCAAACAGTAGACTAAAGATGATGAGTACATTATTCAAAAAAGAAAGAATGATCATTACAAGCTGAA
Source organism: Saccharum spontaneum (assembly GCA_022457205.1). Classification (NCBI taxonomy): domain Eukaryota; kingdom Viridiplantae; phylum Streptophyta; class Magnoliopsida; order Poales; family Poaceae; genus Saccharum; species Saccharum spontaneum. Next base: position 24,737,971 of record CM039600.1, on the reverse strand, counting down.
CTGCAATAAATCAATATCTTTAATTTTGTGAACGATACACACCTACTGATCTAGATTGTAAACGATATTAGCTAAAAATAACTAGGTCACATGAACAAAATTAGCAAGACAGGAAAAAGAATCCATATATGCCCAAAACTAGAACATCCACACATGCAAAGCCTTTTAACTAAAGCATGACCCTTCTAGTTCAAAAGCAAAAAAGAGTTAAGAGGGACCAAACTGGATCTCGCCATATTATTGGGATCATGCACCTCAACTCCTGGAATTAGGCAAGAAAACCAGATAAATTTGCATCCAATGGAGCTTGATCAAAAATAATACCATGTGTGGATGCAAAAACATGAACTCAATGTAATCTGGCATAGTGGCAAATAATGTCAAATGTACATGTAAAATCCTAGCTATCTTCAAAAACTTAAAACTGTTTTTCTACATGCATGTATGTACACACATCAGGTCAATATATTAATGGATCCATACTAGAGGCAAGCATATGCAAATAAGGATGCAATCTAAGCTATGTTTCCAAACTCATTAATTTACTCTGTTTTTTATCTTACAAGTCGCTTTTTTAAGTTGCCTGATTAATCAGCCTACAATACGACCATCGCAATATCACTCCGAAAACCCCGAATTACTAATACTGCACGTAGTTCTACTAGCAGAAAAAATAATCTAGGCAAGTACTGTGTGTATCACTTCAAAAGTCACCCATCCTGAACTATTGGACCAAATATGATTGAAAAGCATGCACTTGTGACTTGGATGCTGCCTTAGTTGCATCCCTGGATTACACTGTTACTAATTATAGCTACTGCAGTAATCACTCATGACTGATTTGGATGCTGCCTTAGTTGCATCCCTACAAGATCAGACCAATGTATCTGTACAATGGAGAAAAAATCAATTTTGCAGAATTGTTTTCAGGTTGGTCTGTTGACAACTATGTTACACTATTTTTAGTAGCGAGCAAAGTAAAAGGGCAGTGTTTGTTTTGAAGCCGATCCATTAATTTATCTTATTGTGTTTCCAGGATCAGTATGTATCGTATTCTTCCTGTGCGAAGCAACATAATAAATAGAGGTGTGCCTGTGTTATGCATAGGTGGCTGGTGAACAGTTTATTAATTAAATCTAATTTCTTTATTCAGTTTTCGATGCCATGTACATGTAGATCATTAGAACTATCAAAATTTCATCAGTACAATATAGAAAGAGGAAAGGGTGCGAATCAAGACTAAAATTGTAAAGGTGAGACAAATCGACACCTAAATTATGTAGTGAGTCCATTGAGACCTGGATTACATTCGTACTAATTATAGCTAATGCAGTAACCACTGATGACTGATTGACCAATGCATCACCACAATGGACAAAGAATCAACTTTGCAGAATTGTTTTCAGGTTGGTCTGTTGGTTCCCAAATTTTCATTCAGTTAGATTAAACTGAGAACACATAAGGACAGTGTTGATGTGTGGTGAAATATTGTCAATATCTGCCATATGAAGTACCGAGGATAAATTGCACTGCCATATAGTTGCAAGGCTTGAACCTGTAGGGAGAGGGCACCGGGAGTAGACGTGGCAAGAGGCAATAGACACAGACTGCAGCAGCAGGCGCTGCGCATGACCGGCTTACCAATGTTGACCCTGAACCAAAATCTTAACCCTACAAAGAGGCAAGAAATCCTACAAGGAGCAAGGAAAAAATGTGCTAAAAAAACAAAAATAAAACAATGCAGAAATCACGAATCCAGGAGATTACCGGTCTGGTTGTCAATTCGTCCATTAGGCGCCTTTGAAGAGGAGGTGCGCGGAGGAAGGACCAGAAATCAGCATGCAAAGAAGAAATTAGGAGTAGGAATTAATCAGCCCAGCAAACCAAACATGAAGGGATATTTTTGTAGCCATTATGCCATCTGAAACTAAATTAAAACAACAGGTCAATATAATTTGCTCAGACTACTCCCTTTTGATGATCCTGAGTCATGTGGTAGTCACTTGTTATATGGAATTGTTCTAGCTCCTACTGACATCAGTGGGAGTTGCAGTTAAAGAACAAAATTATACACTTACATATGCTCTCACTTACAGATGAATAAGAGTCACTACAAAAGAATATTATAATTATAGCTCATGCTGAAGTGTCGATTACTAACTAATGGTACAATAATTTGTCAAAAAGGATCTTTTCTAATGAGCATTGGTTCCAACTATTTTCATATATATGGAGTATGTTCTGAATGTCGGATGCCATTAAGTTAATGCAGCAGTCAGTATATACATGAATTGAGATGACCTAACGAGCAGTATATACATGAATTGCATATTGCTGATAAATGCGGCCATGGCTGAAAAACCGAAAGTAGCAACACATGAATTGATCATACAGCTAGCAAACCATGAGTTGAGATAGCAGCATATCAAAGATTGTAAGCGTTCATCACCATGGAGCATATAAACATTTCATTACAGTGGTTTCCAAAAGTTTCCCATACTGATAAAAACATCAGAATTTGAGCTAAATAATGCACTACTCTTGAGCAAATAAAAGATGCAAATCCCAAATGTCTTGGCTAAATATTGGCTCAAAGGGTACCTGATGGACCGGACGACTCCATCCAAGACAAGCTCGGCATTCGATGTGTATGCAGCCAAAAAGTGGTAGTCTTGCAACTGGGCACTGCACGTCCAAAAACAGAGCTTAAAAAACAAAAATAGAGGGTAAGTTGTCATGAGTAGCATTAGGGTACTACAAATTGAAGAAATACAAATAAGGAAAAGAGTAAAAGTCTTCCATACAACAAGAATACTGGGCACATATATGTTTCTAATGGCTGCTAGTGCTAGTCACTTTTCCTTGTGTTAATTCTAATAAAAAAAACCTTTATAGTTCGTTTTCTTACGGTTCACTAGCATAATCAGTTAAACAGGGAGGAATCCTGGCAAAGACAGTTGGTACAAAAAACTAAGAGATAATCTCATGCTCTGCTCAGTTCACTAGGATGAAGACAACATAATCACTAAAAACCAGATAACAAGTCAAATTGGCGATTTATTTTCAGAAAATCAATAACAATATGCAATACATTGATTTGTCTGAATACCACCCAGTGCAACAATAACAAAGGCAACAACAACGATTGCCGGACCGGGAATTGGATGACCACAAAAACTTAAAAAAATGCAGCAAGACTGTACCTACAGGGTACATGCAATGCAATGATATGTGGCTACAATTGGCATCAATAAGCCTGAAAAATGAATGACAATCAAGTGAATGTTGTTGCATCCATTCATAGGATAATAATAAATATACAAGCATAAAGCAACAAAAAAAAAGATATTTAGACCTAGACTCAACCTTGCTGCTAGTGAAGAGGAGCTCCTGGCTGTGGTGGTTCCTCAACGAATGGGCTAACAATCGAACACTCGCATCAGACGAAGAGCATCTCAAGGGAACGCATCCTGCACTCGATCATGAAAACGAATCAAGAAGGGGAAGGGGAAGATGCTGCAAATGAGGAGCAGGGGAAGGGGATCTGGAGGAGGGGCACCTGGATCTGCCACCATTATTGCAGAAGCACACACAGGAGCGGCGGTGGTGGCGGGCTGACGGCGTCGCCAGGCAAGTCGCAACTCCTTTCTCCAGGAGTTCGCGACGGGAGCTGACGATGAGTCACAGGTGAGCACGGGAGGCTGCGGATGATGGCAAGGTGCGGGTAGGACGGCCGCCCCGGTGCGGTGAACTCGCCGATGCCGAGCCCGACGACAACCGTCAGTGCCGACCCTCAACTGGGCCTTCAAGACCGCGGTCACGGCCAGTAGCGACAGCTAGCGCTAGGAGGGGATGGGGAGGAGACAGTGCCAGGAGGGCCCTCGGCGGCGGCGAAGGTAGGCTCGCGCGGCGGAGGCGGCGGCGAGCTGGGCTCGTGGGCGGAGGCGACAACGAGCTGGGTGAAACCGGCGTCTATTCCCCACGATCTCGAAATTAGATCGGGATCCGGAAACAAAAAAACGATAATAATGAGGCAGGCGCGGGGGATCCGGCGCGCGGAGCGTCCGTGGGTTGGGTCGGGTCTCGCGGTTTGGGCTCGGTGATATAGACTCGGGTATAGATTATTATTTAGTACCCAGGGTATAATATAGAATATATATATATATATATATATATATATATATATATATATATATATATATATATATATATATATAGGATAATTCATTTCTACTTCCAGGGTGCTCCCATTCATACTTGCCTACGAAACCTCTTCCCACACGACATATCACATGGAGGCCGGTTGATTAACGGGTAAAAATCATGGACCCCACAATAATTTAGTTGATATATATAAGAAAATCATATAATCATTTTCAGCAGCATCCAATAGAGCCACAGTACACATGCGGCGGTGAGCTAGTTCTAGCATCCACTACTACCGTAAGCATTTTCTGAGGTGGTCAACAAGTGTTAACGGAGACGAGTAGGTCGTTTGTAAATCCAAATTTACAGTGGCGGAAATAATGCCTTGCTCTGTTAATAAATTAAAAAACAAATAAATAATTAGCAAGCGTGTCGATGCGGCCCACTGAGCGTAGCACGAGGCCCATTGGGCCATTCAACACCCTGCCACCACTGCTCCGTCCGCCGCCACTGCTCCTCGTCAGATCCATGCGTGTCGTGAGGTCGACCCTGGATCTCGGCCACAAGCTCTAACACCCTTGACCTGCGTTGGTTGTCACAAACCCTGGCCTCCGGGAGCGAGCCCCATGATGACGCCGCCACCAGAGTGGTTCGACCCTAGCCCCTGTGCCCCCGCCAATGAAGCGTGGCGGCCCATGCAAGCCCTGTCGATGGAGCATGGCGGGCCCTACGCGAGCACCACCACCGGTGAGATAGGGGGGAAGGGAGGTGCGGCATGTGTGAGGGTTGGGAGTAAAGGGGGCTGGCCATTGGGATGTTTTAGAGTTAGGGTTTGCTAAGTGGGCTAGACTGGACCAACTAGATTTGGCCCAATTAACATAGACAAGCCGTTTTCAGATGTGGATCTCTTAAGAGGCTTTGTAAATTGATTTTGGGGAAATTGATTTGTGAGACAGTCAATTTTTGGATGTCTTCTTAAATAAAATGATCGCCTTTGAAAATCGTCATGTATTTTGGAGGACAAGTATATTTTGTGACCGTCTCAGTTAATGAAACTAGCATGTCTCCTAAAATCAATTTTGTAGTAGTGATCAAGATCTTGATGAGGTATGTTGTTGCAATCCAGGTATATATAGCGTTTAGATAATGGAAATAAGTCCGGCTTCATCTCTTATCACCAAGAGAATCAGACCACTTGTTTACAATAATGTGTAACCACATAGATATCCCACTCAAAACTCAATTCCAACATTGTAAGTCCATCCAAAGGACGAAAAAATTTTATTGCCACCGCCTCTAGCATTTGACATACTTTGGATAATGTGTTGTTTGTTGGCTTCATCCCGCTGTAATTGCACAAACTGACGTAGTCAATGTATTCCGCTGAATATAAGGTATATATAGCATAGAGTAATTCTAATCAGATTGATTTGTTTATCCATGTAATCCTAATCTCCTTAATGCACACTAGATCTGCACATAGTTCATGTATCTTACTCCTGCACTCTTCAGTGACTTGGTAGCAAAGCACGTCTCCATCCCGCCTTTTTATCAGAAAAAATGAAAAATCATCCAAAAAATTTTAATTTCATATTCTTTATTAGAGTTAACAAGAATCAAGAGAGAATTAGGCTCGCACATAGAATCGTTTTTTGATTCTCAAAAGAATTGCTGAAATCAAAGCCAAACGACACAACAACAAAAAGTTTTTGCTCGGAACGTTCGGAACAATTCATAATATGGGATTTCACAGTGATTCTTATTCTTCATTCTCACATCATTTTCAGTTAATCCTTTGTACAACAAGTTAAAATGAGTTGTATTTAAATTAATCTTCACCCACAAAAAAGTTTAATCTTTTAAAAACTTTTTATTTATATGTTTTTTTGTATGAAAAGCAATTTAATTAGAATCCAGCCTACAACTAAACAATTAGTGATTCTGATTCACCATCCAAAATGTTTCCTAGTAGAATCTGGATCTAGAATATTTCTATGAGAATCTGGATCCTACTAAACAAACCTCTCCGGCTAATATCAGTACCAACCAATCAATTGTCTGAATGCTTTTCTGCCGGCCATGCTTTTTGGCCATCTGCTCACTCTGCTGGGCTAGCAATTGGTTACATAATTAGAAGACTACCACTAGAAGGTGTGCAGACATTGTTTTCTTGTTGCTTTCACAAAGAAAAATATAGCATCTCTGTATATGGTTTTAGTTAAAAGTATGTTTCCTTTTTCACATAATAGTATGTTGAGATACTTTTTGACAAAAGAGTATGTTTTAATACTTTTCTTAATTAGATCGGAGTATCATTTGATAATTTTCTTATTACAGTATCACTTGACACCTTTTCAGATTGTAGTACAAGGAACCCCTGCATAAGAGGTATGCATCGAGGTTTTCTATATGACACATCTCCTAAATTTTCTTGGACACATGACAATATTTTGCTGATTGGTTAATTTGAAATCATGATGTCCAGGAAGGCTCGACCATATGAGACTTGAGAGTACTATATATATGGCACACTGAGGTAGCAAGTTCAGAGAGTTTATAACTAAAACTAGCTCCAACTGTTGTTATGATAGTGATTGCATATCATTTATTCACTTTAAACTAGAATAAGACCCCACGCGTTGCTGCAGGAATTATTGATTTGGAATGAAATTTAACTATTCATATAATTCTTAGGAAGAGATTAACTATCATAAACTAATGTTAATGGATAATGTGGTACGCTAACATGGACAACTAAATATATGCTAGTGAATGATGTGTCTCGCTGACGTGGACATCATAACTGCTTGTGCTAGTGAACTTTAATTGCAAGTGATAGTGGACTGTTGAGGTAAACACCTTACGTGTCAAGAAAAATTGCTAGTGAAGTTTTGCATTATAAAAGGATAGGATAAGTTCTGTTGCATATAGATCTAGCGGAATTGCATAGCAGTAGTTACCTGTGCAGATGGAGTTACTGCAATCGACTCAAGAATACTCTCTTAGAAGATAAGGACTCTTGTAAATGGTGTGCACTTCTTTTATTTTAACCAATATACTTCATTTTTTTCTTATGAAATGACGTATACTGTCCTCAAAATCAGAAAGGAGTATGCACTTCCTTTAGAACCTACTCCCACCGTCCTTAAACAAGTGACGTTTTTGACTTTCAGAAATTTTGTTTAACCTTTTGTCTTATTCAAAAATTTTATATAAATATTATCTATTTTGTTATGAATTATTTTATCATTAGAGATACTTACTAATGATTTATTTATTTTATAATTTACACAAAAATTCTAAATAAGATAGATGGTTAAACAAGATGTTTGAAAGTAAAAAACGTTCCTTATTTTAGGACGGACAGAGCAAGAGCAAGGGCTTGTCCAGTGATCGACTCTTCATCCAACGTGGTAGCTGCATAAACCGATGCAACAGCTGGAGAACTGCGCAGGAGAGAGAACGGAGTCGACTCATGCGACTAAAAAAAAATGGATGAAAACAGCACAGTCCGAGCGAGCGCTATGACGATGGACGTCCATTGGTTGGGAATCTTTGTTTATTTCACATGAGACCCAAATCTAATTCAATAAGATGTAAATCGTGATTTTCTATGGTCCGCGGGACCACAACCCAAGAGTCGACTCAATGAATTTGTTTACGTGGCTGGCTGCTTTATCATGAATCCATGCAACCACTGCGGGTGCTCTAAGGCATAAAAACGATTGATCAACGATGACCTTCGGCGATGTGCATGGTTTATTATTCCATCAGTCCACAAATAGTGTTATCCTTAAGAAGTTAAATAGTTTTAATTTTAATCAAATATATATACAATAAATAATATATTAAATATAGGGTGTATAATTAGTGTCATTAGATGTACACTGAACTTTTTTTTTCACATATAGAGGTACAAATATTACTAATAATTTTTAATTTGGCCAGTACGACTTCTATAGTGATTTTTTTGACCGAGAAGTACTTCACATGCATTTATCGGACTTTGTTTGAATGCATGTGTATTCACTTCAATCCACATGTGTTGAAGTGGATTGAAATGAAACTTAGTTCAATTCCACTCTAATCCACTTCAATACATATAAATTGAAATGAATACTTACGCATGCAAAGGCTGAGAGCGAAGACCTGGGCCCCATTCGGCTGTGCTGATAAGCCGGCTGAAAAACACTGTTGGCTGATTTGGTGTGAGAGAAAAATATTGTTTTGACTAAAAAAACAAGTTAAAAAAGACAGATTATAAGTCGGATGAACAGGGCCTGGTCTGAACTCCTGCCTGGTCGTCGCTCCAAGTCCACGCCAAACGGTGCCACTTATCTCGTTACACAGTTCACCATATATGGAAAGTTTGTATGATTGTATCCTACTACTAGTCAAAGGATAGGATCACACTACTGGCGGCCCCACGACCGACGCGTTCGTCGTCGTCGTCGTCCAACGGCGCCGCTCTTTAGCCTGTCCTGACCTTCTGCTCCGGCCAGTCCCCCTACTTCACCTCCTCCCCCGGTGTCACGAGCAGCGAGTTTGCTGGCTTCCTCGACGCCGTGTGCGCCGGCCGGTGCCTACGGCGTCGCCCACATGTCCCACAACATGTCCGCGTACGTGGCCGCTGAGAACCGGACAATGTACGGGGTCGCGCAGTGCCGCTGCCGCCTCGACGTCTCGGTCTCCGACTGCGCCGCCTGCCTAGCTGCGTCCACCAGGCTCATCGCTGGGACGGCGTGCGCGGCGTCGGCGGTCTGGCACGACGCCTGCTTCCTCGGGTACTCGGAGCGCGACCCCTGCCGGTTCCGCGAGGACGAGTACACGGCGACCGTGTTCAACGCGATCCGCGGGCTGTCGGCGCCGGCGCCGCATGTGGGCGCCAAAGCACGATGAGCAGCCACATGTGCAGCAGCGTCGGTGCCGGCACTGGGACTGCGGCAGGCGGCGTCCGGCTCTACGGACTCACGCGGTGCGCCGCCGGGATCTCGTGCGCCGACTGCTGCCGCTGCCTCGGCGGCGACCTCGAGGTGGTGGACAGGGAGTACAACGGCAGCGCGGGGATGCAGGTCCTGCGGCTCAGCTGCATGGCCAAGTACGAGAGCTACCCATTCTACGACGCCACATCCGTGCGGCTGCGAGGCAATGCGAGCGAAATCATCGGCCGCGTTAACGCACAAGGCCGATTCACGTTTTCTCCGACTTCTGCCCCAGCGCCCCCGGTTGCTCCGACACGAGCACCCCTTTCCTCCGGCTCCGGCCGCCCCGGTCCCTCGGCCACTTCTCATTGGCAATGCTAGCCGATCAACCTCTACTTTATTTTTTAACCGAAAACTCAAATATAGGATTACGGGAAGAAATTTTAATTTTAAAACTATTAAATCAATGATGTTATAAGCAAAATGGGTTGCGCATAATTTGTAGCAACTACTTAAAAGCTTGCATTATTTTTAGAGGTCACTAGATATTTTGTTTGGAATCGATAATAAAAAAACTAAAATATCAAAACGGTCTAGAAATGGGAAACGGGAATGGGTCTTGCTTTGCGTGTTGTGGCTTCTGACACGTGCATGTTTTTTTTTTTTTTGGCACGGAGGTGCTTAGCGGCGGGGTAGCTGATAGAGTCATTCACCATTTATAAACAACCGATAAATAATGTGTCAGCCGACAGCTTGTCGGCCATTTGATAGAGTATATTACTCGGTTCTTGAATAAATAATAGATTCTTAGAGTTATTTTAAGTCAAACTTTTTAAACTTTGATCGAATTTATAGGAAGAAAAGTCAAAATTTATGGTATCAAATTAGTTATACAAATGCCGACATAATCCTATATCTACAATTTCTTTTTATTTCAGCTCTTAGTTATGCAATTATTTATTACGATAATTTAATTTCAAAAAATCTTTTCACAAAATTTTTTTCAAAAAATCTTAAAAAGTATAGTGTTTACAATTAAACTCTTAGTATTGATATGTTGTAATGATTTCAATTGAATGTATAAAGTTATCTAAAATAACAACTTACAAATTTATTGCCATTAGAGTTTAAATATACGGAGTAATTCAAGATGAATTGTCAATGTCATTTTTAATGTGGTTTGATAAGGAAATATTTTCTTCACAATCCACAAACTATTGAAACATATATTTATATTTATAATATATTCAATACTCGATATACCGTGTAATTTAGATGCAAATTAAAGGGGTTTCTTAATATTATCTTTTATAATGGTGGATGTGTAATTTAAACACAAATTAGGGGTTAGTTTAAATTGCCTTTCATAACAGCAAATTGATATTTAGTTGTAGATTTATGGGATTATTTATATTTTTATAATGGCTAAAGTGGATCAGTTTTTATAAAACAAAAGAGTACATAGTAAAAGACATTTTGGCTTTTCTAGATCGTTGTATTTGCTATGCACATAGATATACACCATGTCTAAATATATAGTAAAAGTAATGTATTTAGAAAAGTCAAAACGTTTTAAAATTTAAAACAGATTTAGTAGTATATACAAAAGAGTACTTATGTTTATGATGCACAATGGGTATTACTATATTAATCATAGAATATATTTTCATAATAAATCTATTTGATATTATTTTCTATAAACTTAGTCAAACTTAGAACTGTTTGACTCGAGAAGTGAGATTTCCATTCTTTTTGACAGAGGGAGTATGTATCTACTGTTCAGTTGAAACCTGAGCTTAAGTTATGTCAACTCTTATTGCATCCTTTTCAGTGACATAATGAACTGCAATTTTGTTATCTATGTGTTAAGTTGAAATTCTAGGATTGTTATTGTACCATTTATTATTTTTTATATTTTACTTAAAATAGATTTTTAGGTCCTAAACTACACTCTTAGTTATTACAATGACATACACAATTGTTTTACCCAATATTTTAAATTCGTTGTATCAAATAATATATTTGTGGTTGTATTGTTTTATAGAATCATATAAATCCTTAATCAAATTACCAATATTGATATATCATTTCAGTCAAAATGTCTAAAGTTATCTAAAATACTAACTTAATTTTTTTTTGTCATGGAGTACGAATATAATTTAACATGAATTGCCAGTTCCACAGATGTACGGCTTGTTAAGGAAACAATTTTTTCACATTTGTTAAAGCTATTGTAATAAATATGTATCCTTTAGTCCGCATATTTACTTGTCTACTTGATGTGATGGCATGATTGTTTTAAATTTAATCATGATTGAAGAACCATATAATGTACTTTATGGTTATCGAATTATTTTTCACAATAACCTTATTGGTACTTATATGCAGATTTTAGGGATATTTTAGTTTCTTTTTCTTTAGTTGTAAATGTAGATAATTTAGGTACAAACTAAAGAGGTTAGTTTATATTATTATGTTTCATAATGGTAGATGTGTGTAATTTCAAAATGAATCTAAGGGTTACTTTGTCATATCTTCATAATGGTAGAGACTGTTGACGGTGATAATGTCAACATTTTATAGTTAAATAAACATAAGAAATGGTACAAATGAAAGAATACAAATAGAACTAGGATTTGATTCTAACAAGTTCCATGAGTTTTGGTGTCCTTATTTGTCTTGTAGGATATGAAAATTTTCACAAAATAGAAGTATCTCAAATGATGAATTAGAGTCACCATTGCGAAGGGCTCGTCGAGACGATTGAAATGGATATATTACTTGCTATATTTTAAGTTTGGAATAAAAAGATATCAATCCACGACCACACATGCACTAAAAGGTTCTAGAGCACATGAGAAGACACCGGACCGAAGATGGGTCCGAATGGCCACTATAGTGGGCCGGTCGACCCAAGGCCTATGCCGGCCGGCACCCCCCTGTGTCGCCTCGCCCCGAGCTTCTGGAATGTTTCTCCTACGCCTCCTAGGGTCCCATCTACGTCCAATTGAAGTCGATTTATCCAAGGTGGTCGAGGGAGATCACACGGATCGATGACATGGCAATTACTTGGCCTCTACTCCACCTCGGCCTATATAAGGACGCCTCCTACCCCTTCCAGGAGGAAATCTCTCATTCAGATCAAGGCACAACACTAGAGAATTAGGGCTAGACTCTCCAATATAGTAGATTAGTTCTAGTTGAGAGTTAGGGAGAGTCGGGCTATGCTCAAGTTCTAGAGAATCCTTCGGAGGTCTGGTATATCTTTGTATCTTACCTTTGCAAGACTTATGCTTTAATATATTTATCTTCTCTATTTACTTTTATACCTTCATATGTGAGGTTAGTATAGTTGTTATACTTTTTCATGGGATCTCCGCTCGTATTGAGTGCGCTAGTTATCACGTGTGACTAGAGTAGTAATCGTTGGTGTAGACATGATGTCTAGACTATAGGTTACCTAAGATTGCGCCCAGTCTCACAGATAGTTGTGGTAGCCTCAGAGGTGATAGCTCTGACCAGACCTTTGTAATTCACACCACGTTCGGATTGGTGTTCGTAGGGTTTTTTGGCAGCCTTCCCCCGACTACCCCTTCCCAGTTTTTTCGAGAGTCGAATAGGTACCGTTGCTCAAAAGTGTTATTGAGTGATTGCTATATCTGCCTATATTTAAGTTATCATAGAACCAAAGTAATAAAGAAGTATTTAGAAACCTTGAACTCTCCCGTTGTCCTCTCAATTTATCTATGCTACTCTTTTATCATGGAATTCTCCTATGTGTGTGTCATATTGTATAACTCCTATTATTTATCATTTACCCCTACTTTAGTCTAGTTGGTATATTAAGTTAGTAGATGCATGATGGTGAATTATTAGCTTTTTTAACTATTGTTTCCCTGTGGATAAATACGATACTCTGAAATACTTCTGGATAAAAGCTACAACGATATCCGTGCGCTTGCGGAATTTTCTGTGTGCGTTAACAATTACCAACAGAGACGTCCAATTTATTCTACACAATAGAAGATGTGGGTAATTAGTTCCAAATTCAAAGGTGAATTTATGGATATTTTCTCGGACTTGCTAGCACCCGGACATCCAATCCGGGGCGCTAGCCTCGGACGGTACCCATTCAGCGAGCGAGTGAGCACCCCAGCGCATGGGGCTTGCGAGCGAGCGCCCCAACAGCGAGCCCGCGCCACCCTGGACGTCGCCCACGTTGCCCCGAACATCACCCGCGCCGCTTCTCATGTGCATCTCATGTACAGCACCTGATCTATTTTAGAACATCTAGATGCAACATAAAAAAGAAGACAAATAAAACACTTGAAACATGCATATGAAACACTTGCAAAAACGCTTTAAAAACACTTGAAAACTATTGCAAACAAATGCAACATTCAGATGAAACACTTGTAACAGATGTATGAAACACTTGGAACACTTAAAACATATGCTTGCAACATGCATGTATATGCAACATCCAGATCTACTTTTGCAACATTTAGATAAAAACACTTGCAACATATGTCTGATACAGAAGAAACATTTGTAATATACACTTGAAATATACGGGCATAGCCATTGCAACATGTGCAACATCTCGATCTACTTTTGCAACATCAATACGAAACACTTGCAACATTCCTATGAAACATCTGAAACACCTGGAACATATGTTTGCAACATGCACTTTTAGCATAACATCTCCTTGCTGCTTGGGAATTGAGGCTCGTCGGCGTGTAGAGTTCACCGGTGTAAGCTTGCCGGTGGTGCGGAGCTCATTGCTTCAGTGGAGAAGGGCGCGATAGTTCCGGTCGAGAAAGCTATCACCGCTCCGGTGGAGAAAGCCATCTGCGTGCTGGAGAAGGCCATGACAGACGGGAGGCGCGACGGAGATGGAGGAAGACGGGCGGCTGTGGCGGGCTGGAGGCGTGATGGAGATGGTGGAAGGCGGGCAACGACGCTCGTAGTGGAGATGCCAGCCGACGGGCACTCGGATGTCATGGAGAATGCCAAGGCGGCGTGGCAGAGTGCGGTCATAGCGCTATGGAACAAAGTGTCCGAGTGTTGAAAGCTTTCTGGAGAACAGAAGCGTCCGAGTGTTGAAGATGATACGACTTCTGGATTGTTGGGTGGTGTCGTGGTCCGCGAGTGGGAGCGTCCGGACGATCGGACGCCCTCAGCACAACATTTCCGTTTCTATAATGACCAAGGGGGATAGATTTTTTTTGGAAAATAAGTAGGTCTAGTGGTTAATATTGACGATGATTATTAGAGTTGACTAAATTAAATGTCAGATATTTTAAATTATTGTAAAATTTATCTTTTTGCCTGTCACTCTCGCTCCAACTGCTTCCTGTTTATTTTGGGTCGATCGTGTGCTAAAAATGTCACCTACACAATTTAAGCGTACATAGGCTGCGTATGAAAACATGAGTATGAGTGCCTGTGTTTGTTTTATAGATCAAACAGCCACCTGGTCATCAGAGACTGTGCCAGAACGCGATACTGGGAAGGAGACGTCGAATAAACTCATAAGGCTGACGGTTCATACTGCAACTGGGTTGGCGGTTGCCGGCGCCGTCCTTGTACTCATCAGCATCTGCTACCGTCGAAAACAAGCAACGGCTCAGAGGGGACATGTCATAGGTGATTCAAGCTAAGCCGGCGTTCATTCTTCTCTTTACTTTCTGCATATACTTACTTATACCAGAGTACATGCATGACCCTGATGAATTCGAATCGTCAAGCAGATGGCATGCTAGAGGAGGCGGCATATGACCTAGAAGAGAATCATTTGAGCGAGGAGGAAGAGACCGAGGGTGACAGAGGAAGAACGAGCTTGCCAGAGGAGACGACGAAGCATTTGGACACGGAAGACGACGACCACGACAGAGGAAGATCGAGCTGCCAACCCTACAGTTACCAAGTTCTTGAGGCCGCAACATGTCAATTCTCAAGTACAAACAAGCTAGGGAGCGGAGGTTTTGGAACAGTTTACAAGGTACCGACAGGAAGGAACATGTTTATTTCACAATTAATTATTAAATAAGGTCTGGTATTTTTTTTTAAAAAACACTCGAGGTGCAGGGCACACTGGAGGATGGGAAGGAAGTAGCAGTGAAAAGACTCAGGGATTCCAAGAGGACTATACAAGAACTTGAGAGTGAGATCTCTATTGTGGCTGGCTTGCGCCATACAAATCTCGTGAGTTTTTTAGGGTATTGCTTCCAAGAGGAAGGGAAGTTCCTCATCTACGAGTACGTACCTAACAATAGCCTTGAGAAGTTTTGGTATAAAGGTAATATAATCTTATTTCTCCTATTATTGATTATAGCTTGGTAAACAGTGGCTACAGGATTATCAAGGAAAAAGAAAAAGAAATCTAAAAATCGGGGTTGCAATTTCAGCCTCTTTGCAGTGCCGGATGCTAGATTGGGCTACATTGTTCAACATCATCAAGGGAGTTGCTTGCGGTCTCAGGTTTCTTCACAACAAGGGGATCATTCACCGGGACCTCAAGCCACGCAATGTACTTCACCGGGACCTCAAGCCACGCAATGTACTTCTCGACATCAAGTTCAACCCCAAGATTGCTGACTTCGACCTCATGAGGATGTACGACAAACAAAAGACTCATGAGAGCACGGAGAAAGTTGCTGGAACATTGTAAGCAGATTGTTAACACTGCAGCTGCTACTGTGCATGGTCTGACAACATCTGGCGCAGAAGAAGATGAAGCTGGGCCAAGCAAGCCGGAGCCTAGGGTCGCAAGGCAAATTTAAAGGAAGCACAACACCTTTGTGACCGGTCCAATGTGGAGTGGCTAGTAGGAGTAGTCGAGTACTTAAGGCAGTAGAGAGGGAAAGGAGAGGCTTATGAAAATTGTAAACCCATAACTGAATTCGTTTAAGCACTCTTCCTCTGCCTATCCCGTGCTGTTCTTCCCCAATCCCCAATTCTGATTTCCCCAACCTCGGATTCTGTTAACATCTGGTATCGGATTTCAATCCAAGCTACTCTTCTCCGCCTCCGATTTCCACCCTGGATTCCTCCGCATCCCACGATCATTTCACCCGCCTTCAGCATGCGTTCGGAGCCATGGATCCCATGACGAAGCTCATCATCGACGAGTTCGCCCGCTGCTTTGATACCCATGAGGAGTGATGGGAGCGGCGCTTCACCGAGTTCGAGAGCACGAGTGCTGATCGCGCCACCGCGGTTGATTGTCGCCTCACCGCGTTGGAATCCTCTACTACATCTTCGCCTACCCTCGACGTCACGTAGTGCCTCACCAAGTTGGAGCTCACTCACGCTGAGCAGGAGTCAACCATCGCCAAGCGCCTCGCTGATCTCGAGTCGATCCGCATCGAGCCCATCTCCAAGGACCACGATGCCCGGGTGACTGTGCTCGAGGCCATCGTGCGCGATGTCGGTACCTGGTGCCCAGAACTTGAAGGCGTTGTCAACGACCTCCGGCTCCGCGTCCAAAAGGTCTCCAAGCTCTTCGACCGCACGGTGTTCGACGCATCGACGCACTAGCCCGGTGTGTTTTCCGCATCGCCTACCGCGTGCCGTTGTTGACCATGGCACCCGCTGTCTACTCGGCGTCGCCGTTGTTGATGGTAGATAACTATCATTTTTAACCGTCAACATAGCATGAAAAAGGATCTAAAATATAATTACTATCTAGATATAGGGGTTACACTAACAGAATTCCACGAGTTTTGGTGAATGTCTATTTCTGCAGGAGGTTATCAGGAAACAACCAAAGGAGGCCCACATGTCATATTTACATAGAGAGAAAGGGGCCACGTATATAAAAAGAATAATCTAAAAGACTCGGGAAGCCACCCCCTAGGAGGTGGGACCCACCTGTCACTGTGATAGGGCGGGCGCCCTCACCCCTTGGGCGGCCGCCTCACCTAGGTGGCCAATCAGGGCCAAGCTCGTGGATCGTGCCTCCACCGCCTTTGAGGATCAATAATAATCATTTATCAAGGTCGGTTTGATCCGAGGACTGTGGTGCTTCCTAGAGGGCTATATAAGCAAAGCCCCTGGCCCCAGGAGAAACCCTAATTCATTAGCAATCTCATTCTAAGATACAGAGCTTTCATCTAAGAAGCCCTAGAGCCATCATCTCAATTAGATCTCTATAGTTTAGCATAGCTACATAGGATTAGAACTAGAAGGAGGCAAGCATCGCTGGGTTTCCGGATCTATCAAGAGAAATTACTTGGCAATTCTCTTCTACTTTTATATTCATTCTTGTATTATTTATCTAGTTCATCATTTGTATGAATATGACTTTAGTCTATTCTATCATATTGGATATGATTTTGCTCTATTTGATTATGTTCTCAATTATATTGTTCTTAGTATACTTTGATTATATGCTTGACATAGTTCGATCAGAATTATATTTAAGTATAGGATCGTATAGCGCTTGCTCATTGGTATCATGGGTGAGTGGTCAATATTGTGTAGGCGTGGTGCCTATACCGTATTTTTCTGCGATTGCACCCTATATTCCGGACCGTATGGTAGATCGTGGGAGTGACAGTCCTGTTGAGTCATTCATAGTCTACCTCCTGAGTATAGGGCAGGCAGAACACAACTATTACAGGGAAGTGATTGCTATGTTCTTCATCTTCCTTCGTAATATCACAATGTGTAGATATAACCTTTTCTTGCTATGATTGCCAAGTGTAATTGCACTAATCATTGTATGCTTTGACCTTATAGTTAGAATAACTTAGGATTTTTCTTTGTAGTTTGTCCTAATCTATGCTAGTGCTATAAGCTTAGAGTAATCTATTGAGATGTTTATCATTTATTATGTGGCTATGTGTTTATCAGTTATTCTTTATCATTTATATATACTATTATCTTATGACACTTACCCTATATGAGAAGATCGATAAAGACATGGTTATACTCTCCATTACCACATGCAGTGATGCTCATTGCTCATTATCCTTAGCATTCCCTTCCCAGTGGTAAAAATATAAATAACGATACCTGGTTTACTCCCGGTTAAAATGCTACATCGGTATTATCTGTGCGCTTGCAGATTTCATATTTATTCTAGAGGAGCATTTGCATTTATTGATACCAGCAACTCTGGCGGCATGCTGGGGATGACAACCTAGCTTAGGTGGCGTTAGAGGTGTCAACAAGCATTTTTGGAGCCGTTGCTGGGGAAGGTTGATTAGCTATTCAAAAGAAATGAGCCATCACTTGCATCCACTAATGAGATTGAGAAACCATCATCCTTCTTACCCTTGTCTCTTGTCTATTTATATATCATATACAGGGTAATTTATGAACAAGTTTGACCTTCCAGATAATTTCATCGACAATCCAGAAGCATTAATTAGAAGGACGAGAGCCAAGCTAAAGAAAGTTCGAACCACAACAACATCATCATCATCATCTCAGCTTGAGGCTCTACCTTCTGAGTCAGAAGATCAACCAAGCATATTTCGAAGCTTAACACAAGAGTTCGACGCCATGGCCAACAAGTCACTCCATGAGTTCTCAGCTCCCACTACGGACAACATCCGTACTGGACCTGCTGCAGACATTGAGAAGTCATTCGAGCTCAAGCCGACGCTGATCAACATGGTGCAAGCTAGCCAGTTTTGTGGGAAGGCACATGAAGATGCTAGTGCTCATCTCCAACACTTCCTGGAGATCTGCGGCACTTTCACCATCAAGGATGTCCCCAGAGATGCCATACTACTTCGCCTCTTCCCATTCTCACTCTTGGGAAGAGCGAAGCAGTGGTTCTATGCAACTAAGGAGAAGAATACTACGTGGGCACTCTGCCCCACTAATTTCTTGTCAAAGTTCTTTCCCATGGGCAAGACCAATGCTCTTCGTGGGAAGATATCAAGTTTCCAACAGCAACATGATGAGTCAGTCCCAGAAGTATGGGAGCGCTTTCAAGACTACATCCTAGAATGTCCTCATCATGGAATGGAGAATTAACTACACATGCAGACCTTCTATCACGGGCTCACCAACAGCACCCGTGAGACTATGGATGCTGCCGCTGGAGGAGCATTCTTATCACTCACAATTGCTCAAGCCACAACTCTTGTGGAAAAGATGGCGTCCAACCAGGGTTGGAGCGAAGAAAGAACTCAAACCCGCAAGAGAGATGGAGGTATGCACCAGCTGAAGGAGGTACACATGTTGTCTGCCAAGATGGATTTACTTATGAAGAGGCTCGATGAGAGAGCCGGCGAGAAGAATGAAGTCATGCACATCCATGATTCTCGCATGACTTGTGAAGAGTGTGGAGACACTAGGCATTCAGGCAGTAATTTACCAGAGCTACAAGAGGATGTGAACTACCTCAATAATAATAATAACTACTATCGTCCTCAACAGAATCAAGGTTGGAACCAACAACAAAGGCCTAACTACTCAGGTAACTACTTAGGTAACTATCAAGGTAATAACTCTTACAATAATTTCAATCAGCCACCTTTGAGAGAGTTAGTGCTTAATGAAGGCAAGTTAATGGACAACCTATCTAAGAAGTTAGCATCCAATGATAAAGTGCTAGAAATAATTAATAATATGATGGATAACTTCTCTACTGCCATTAAGAATCAGCTTAGCTTTAATAAGATGCTAGAGTCTTAGTTGCAACAGCTTGCAGATGTTGTCCCTCCTACTAACCAAGGTAAGATTCTGGGACAACCGGAAGATCTAGAAACTGTAAATCTTGTAGACATATTCAATGCAAGAAGCAATTGGAGTGATCCTATATCCAAAGGATGGAACGACGAGACTCTGCCAATCAAGAAAGGTGACTCAGGAAGACTGATCATCCCGATCTCCATTGGAAGCATAAACTTCAACGAGGCTATCTGTGACTTCGGTGCAAGCATCAACATCATGCCTAAGGTGATCTATGATAAAATGTTCAATTATCCTTTATTGTATACAAACATGTGTTTGCAGCTTGCAGATCAGTCATTATGTTACACAAAGGAATCATAGAAGACATCTATATACGAGTTGGCATCTTGTATGTCCCTGCAAACTTTATGGTAATAGAGACAGGTGGTGATGAGAGGTGTAACACCCTGTGTTTTTCACCATGTTAAAATCACAAAAAATTTGAACTTTTAAAATTTTACAACAAATTAAAACTTGATTAGTTATTTTCCTGCACAATCGCTTATAGAAATAAAATGCTTTCTGAAAACCCTGCATTAAAATTCACCATGTGCATTTAGTATAGAAGGCTTGAATTGGTTGCTTGCATGAAATGTTTGATTGCTTGACTGCTTGTTTGCCTTCTGGAATTTATTTGCGGCACCAAAATAACTTTACTTAATTATAACTTGCATTCTTGACCTCTTCCTTATAATATAGCAGTAGACAACACATCGTAAGTATACTGCTTAAGTATATTAGCCATCACATCAATAAATTATAAGTTTAATTGTTCTTCGTAATAGTAGTTAATTTCTATACGTAAGAAATCCTTGCTTAGTGGTTATAAAATATTTAGATATACCTTATGGTTACATTCTTTAAATTCCTAGTACTAGAAAAGCTCTATCTATCTATTATTTACAAAACATAATGCATACGCATATATACATACATGGTTAATTCCTCATATGCTAGTTAATTCCTTTGCTTGAAATACTTAGAATATACATCATATATATCTTGTTAATTATCTATGAATTAATTAGGTCATACACACGTATAGGTATACATACATGCTCTGGTTATATATACATGCATTGTTACATATAGGCGTGTGTGTATATATATATATACATCCTGTATCGTTTTATTTAAAAAATAGAAATAGGAAGACCCTCCTACTGTGTACGCCTCCTGCCGATTGGGCCAGCTCGGCCACTTCTCGGCCCGGCCAGGACGCACGGCGTCGCGTCCGCGGCTCCGCATCCGTACCGCGCCGTCGTCTTCCCGGCCAAAATATCGCCAGCCACTGTGCACAACCGCCTCTCTCCAATGTCGTTTTCCCCGGCTATCTCATCCCCTCCGCGATTTTCGTCGACAGCTCACCAGAGCACGTGGAACAGCTGAGACTGCCGGAGATATTTCAGTCGCGAACCGCCTTCGTGCCTTGTCGTCTTGCCAACGGCCGCCGAGATATTTCGGCACGGCACCGCCTTACTCCGGCTATAAAAGCCGTCGAGCTCATCGGTCTTGCCACCGGGGGGAGCTCGAGTGCGCGACGGAGAAAGTCGGGCTGCTGCCGGAACTCGGAGCCGTCAGGGCTGGAGACCGAGCCGCCGAAGACCATCTTCGCTGAAGCTCGCGCCTCAAGCCGCCCTCGCCGGAGTCGCTGTCCGCAGCTCGCCGCGCCGGAGCCGAGCGACATCGCCGTCGCCGACGCGCCTCTCTGCTCCCTCCCCTTCTTCTTCTCTTCTCCAGCCATGCCACACCGCTAGCACCGCTGTCGCGCTGCCTCAAGGCCAACAAGCCGCCGCTCAGCCGTAGAAGGCCACCGCGCTGGAGCCATGGACGGCCCTGCCGCCGCCCAGCCGCCGGAGCCGCGTTCGCCGCAAGCACGCCTTGCATCGGACGCGACCCCCGGAGCCTTGCCGTCAAGATACCGCCGACGCCGAGGCCGCCGCACCAACGTCGCAAGATGAAGACTACCGTCGCCGTCCGCTGCCCTTCTCCTACGGAAGCCGAGCACTGCCGCGCTCGCTAGCCGCCGGAGCACCGCGCCACTGCGGACCGCCGAGCTCCGCTCCATCTCCATCCCCCTCCCTCTTCCTTGCTCGCTCGCCCTCTCTTGCTCGCCCTTTTCCTTCCCCGCCGCCCTGCTGCTGCCGCAGCCGAGCTGCGCCGCCACCCTCGGCCTGCTCCACGCTGCCGGGCGCCATGGCCGAACGCCTGAGCCCAGCTCTGTTTCCTTCTCTCTTGCCTCTGTTCTCTCTCGAGAGAGTCTCGACTAGAAGCAAATGCGGATCGGATGTGCCGGTTGACCAACCGAGCGGCCAAAGGCATCCAATGCCGTGCGCATGGGCACAAGGCCACGTCGAGACAGCCAACAGGACACCGCCACCTCACCCTTTGGGCCCCATGTGGCAGCTGCAGCACCCACCCTTTCTCCACCTCTGTAGGCGTGGTTCAGGTGAACTACAGAAGGACAGGCAGCTAGTGCACAGATCGGTGCACAGCAATAGTGCTGGCAACCGAGCCCACCAGCATGGACCCACGCGTCAGCCACTATTGCGCTGGGAAATTGCTATGTGCACACGGGGAATTGAACACAGTAGAGTAAACGGTAGGCTTATAAATTCCAGAAAAATTCCTAGTAAATTCCTAAATAAACTAGAATAGTTCTAGGTCATATTTATATAATTTTCACCCAATTAGTAGAAATAAATTGCATGATTTATTTCATTCGTGTTTAATCGGTAGACTTTAGAAATTTATAACTTGCACATTTTAATTCTGAATTTCATAATCCTTTTACCATAAATAATCAAATAATGGTGCCCATTTAAATTCTAGATATGATTGCTTATCTTTTTCTTATTGAAATATTAATCCGTAGTAGTATTAACTAATAAGCCGTAGTAGTAATTAGTCACTGTAATACCCTATCACCGTAATAGTAGATAACCCCATATGTTCGCGTATGTGTATATACTATGACACATACAGAATATATCCACATAGAATAATAGAATATCGATACATACAAGGATATGCCCGATACCCGGGTATACGCCTATGTATGGCTAACTTCATCCCCGTCTTTCTCTAACCTGACTAACCCAAGGCACGTACATATACATGTGCGTATGTGTCACTAACCCAGTGGACCTATGGAGACCAGCCATGTCATCTATGATGACTTGGTCAGGTTTTCTCTTTCAGGTTCACATAATAGTGAAATATGATATGTGGTTCCACCAACCAACCACCCCACTCTAACCTAATCCGTAGGAACCACCTTGATTGGATGAAATACCTCTATCTAAATCTTACTTCAAATTGACATAATAATGATAGGCTAGTTAACGACCCATCACCCCGCTAGGACCAATCCGTTTAGGATTAAGTGATTGACTATGTGTGTCTTACATGCCTTGATTGTTATTTTCCTTGTTTATGCTTCTTGTTTGTCGACGCAAGACCACATAGGGTAGAAGACATGGAGACGACCCGATGGATCCTAGGAGCACGACTACACCAGGACAGAAGCAAGAAGCACGCAGGATCGAAAGTCTTGGATATACTCATCAGTGAACGGAGGCAAGTCCTAATCCCCATCTATTCCCTACATTTCCATTCCTTTAATTACTCCCCTTCTACCACCTCTACATTTTGCTAGCCTCCACCATAAACCCACCATACCTAACCCTACCAACCACTAATCTTAATATATACTACTTAAAAACCTCTTTCATATATTGATATTGAATCATGATGAATTATGAGAATTGTTTATGATAATGTGATTTATGAACTTGAGGATAATAACTATGAAACTTAAGTTGGTAAAATTGGACTAAACCTCGACAGGGGGCGAGTGGGGGTAATTCATGTGGTATGGGTTACCTTGGCAGGATAGCCTGTGTGGGATCCTGCGGGAGATACTCGCCTCGGTCACATAAGGACCGGTTCATTTGCCATCTCGCCTAGCTAGAATTTCGTACAGCCACATGTCTATATGGGTAGACTTGATCTCACACCCCGTTAGATTGAAGTATAATTTCCACTAGGAGGCCGGAGTGGCAATGGACTAACAGGAGAGGACACGGCTGCTGTGTGATCTACCGTGGTCTGATCGGCATGGTTGCTTTGTGGTCTTCCATGTAAAATTTATTGTTGTGCCGTGTGCGAGCACCCTTTTATTATTTAATCTGGATGCTATGTGATCATCCACCGGATGCTGTGTGATCATCCAACCACTCGATATTCTAGGATGCTGTGTGATCATCCTGATGCTTGTGGGTTCCGGTCCCTGAGTAGTCCGTGGTGGAATTATATGGAAATCTATGGTAGCACCATCCGGGTACGAGGTCTCGTTAGGCCAGTTGCAGCCAGTCGCGATGGTGTTGGACTGTGCCTATCATGTGGGGAAATTTGTACAACCTCTGCAGAGTTTCCTGAATCTATTCGAATAGCCACGTCCTTGGTATGGGCAACCGCTGGGATGAGGTCCCAAATGATTAGACTACAACAACTGTGATACTCTGGTAAGATGTATTTATGAATTTGGTAATCTATACTCAACTCGGGAACTGGTGAGGATGGTAATACCCTGCCAGGGCTCAACCTATATTTATAACTACTTAACTCTATCACCTTTACCACTAACCACCTCTATATACAGCCTCCATCCACCTCTCCTCCACCCAAAGTTAGGGCTTGCTGAGTACGTATGTACTCACCCCTTCTCCACTATATGTTTTTAGGAATGAAGCTGTAGGAGTATATCCGAGGATGAAGCTACCAAGGACTATGCAAGGATAGAACGTCTGGAGCACACTCGAAGATGGAGCCGTACGACTACACGAAGAAGTTACATTGGGACTACGACGACCGGGTTGTAGGAATACGCTTAAGGAATAAGTCTAGGGTTACGTCCGCACTCCAAGTTGCCTGTAGGAATGGAGCCACGTTGTTATAGGACCGCTGTCTTAGATCTCTGATATACAATGTAAGGCCAGTGGCCCAAGCTATGCAACCCGAACCATGTAATATAATTCTCTATTAGCAATAAAAGTATAGTTTTTGATATTAATCTTGTTCGAATTGTGCGTATCAGCTACTGATCCAGGGACTGATACATGATGCACAGTGGACCCTAAATTAGGGGTCCGACAAGAGGTCACCCATCATTTTGGGACAACTATTCTTGAACACCGTCGTAGCTATCATGTACGCCAACACTTCCAAGATCTGCTTTAACATCAAAGATAAGAGAGAGACCTTCTTCAAGAACAAGGTGCTACAGTTCCCTGCACACCCCAACATCCGTACGAGCCAAAGAAGAAGAACAATCGGAAGAACAAGAACAAGAAGCCACAACAAATGGAGTCAGTAAGGATGATCAATGCAGTCCATAGAGAGCATGATCATCAGCTCAAGTCCCCTACCTGATCAAGAAGGATGACCCAGGTGTCCCAACCATAGAGTGCACAATCAACAGAAGCTCCTTTCAGAAAGCTGTCTATGACACCGGATCGGGCGTCAACATAATGGCCAAGGTAACTTATGAATATTTATATGGTACTATGCCCTTGGAACCTACCTATGTGCAGCCGCAGATGGTGGACCAAACATTTTGCTTCATGGAAAGACTAGTAAAAGACGTCACGATTCAGATCGACGACCACTTCATCCCGACTGACTTCCTAGTCGTCGACATGGGAGAGGATGAGTATGATCCACCCATCATCCTAGGAAGACCATTCCTGAGCACCACCAAGGCCATCATCTACATTGCAACGGGAGAAGTTCATTTTCAATTTCCCTCAGAGAAGGTACGCTGCCATTTCAATAATAATTATATAGTTGATGAAGAACCCAAGAAGAACAGATCAAGAAGAAGGCGTCGCACCCATAACCAGAAGAGCCAGCCACCTATGGACGGTTGGGCTGATTATGAAGGAGAAGTAACGAGACATGAAGATCTATTCCCTGAAGGCAATGCATCTCCTGAGGAGGAAGCTGTACCACCAATAGAAAGTGACCCAGTCACTGATGATCACACAGAAAACAAGACAGAAGAGCAAGCTTCTCCCTCAGAGTCAACCTCACTAACAAAATAGGTATGGAAAGTAAAGGTAAAATCAATTTTAGATTCAACACAAGAAGAGGTTCAGCCAGTGGCACCACTCGAGCCATCCGTGGTGCCCCAGAAGGATTGAGCAGACAAGAGGTCCTGTTCGGAGGACTTAAAACACCGAACACCGTGCCAAGAGGTAACTTGGTAGTTATTAATATTTCCCTTTTTCAATTCTGCATTTACTTTTTCCTCATCATATTTACTTTCCCCAATTGCATGTTTAGTTACACTTTATTTCTGCATAGAAAAAGAAAATAAATATGTCTTGCATTGCATCCTAAAACTGCTAAGCCCCATGCAAATAAATTTGTGGCATAAAACCCATAAGTCTAGTTGCTGTGGTGGCATAAAAATAAATAAAGATGCATTCATCATTCTTTATAAATTCCTTGCATAGTATAAAATATAAAAGTATAAAAATATAGCTACAAGAAATCCTGCTAGAAAGATACTTATAAGGTTCAAGATGTTCAAGGCTTAGAGGTTCATCACTAATGCTTAATCAAGTTCCACAAGCTTTGTTGTCTATTTAAGCCCCACAGAATTCGAAGGATCGAGGAAAGCAAACAGATAAAAGCATGATCTATCCCCTATCGAAGTGCTGTCTCAACAGTCATCATCATAAGCACTCCGATGAGAGGAGTACACCTTCACTGTCTGTCAGCTTCATCAAGCAAGACTACGTCATCATCTAGCTTGGGGGAGAGCATCCCCCGTGTATCTAGCTAAGTATTTTTTACCTATCTATTTACTTATATATTTTTGCTTTGATTTATGAGATAAAAAGATGCATAACCTTTAGAAACCCAACTAAATGTTTTCCTATTTATATATATGTTTTTCTATATGATCTTTAAGTTTGTTAAATAAATAAAGGAGAGTGTGCTAAGTTTCATCTTGTTAAAATGAACCCCTAGAACAAACTCTCATATGGAAATGATGAATAGTTGCTCTGCCATAATTCCTTTCAAGTAACTAGTTTTCAACCTCGAGTTCTTCCGAGTTTTGCATACAATGGTTTTGATTTAAGATTTGCTCTAAACCTGATCTTGTGGGTAGCGAATGCTTGATCTAAGTCTAGGTAGTTGATGGATGTGATATAGGAAGGTTTTAAGCTGCTGTTTATCATGTTCCTAGAGATACTAGAGTTCTGGAGAATTTATCTTTTGAAAATTAACTTACATGATGAGTTACTGTATGATGAGAGTTTAAATTCCTACCATAGCCATATACATGCTTGTTAGATTAAGAAACCTTACATTCATATTTACTGTTTGTGAGTATTGAGTGTGGTCAAGCTATGTAGACCCTTAGGAACTGGTCATGCGGTTAAAATCAAGATCCACATACACACTCCTCCTATACGTGCTACTTCTACCCTGGAAGTATGCATCCATATCTATCCATATACATCCACTCGTATATTCTGCTTCTATCCTGAAAGTACGAATCCACATATATATCCAATTCAGATCCACCTAGAAAATAGTTCTACTCCTACGCTGGGAGTGAACTGTCCAAAAATAATCCTACCATCCATGATTATCCCTTGCTAGCCAATAAAGCTCCAAATATCCATTATGCTATCTCTTATTGTTATATCCCCAGAAAGAGGCTTGGGTGCTCTAAAAAAAGAAAGAGAAGAAGAAAAGGAAAAATAAAAGAAAGATGACAAATGTCCCACTCAAATTTTTTTATTGAGCAGCCCAAGTTCTCCCCAAAGTCTTTAAGTTTTTGAGAGAGGTATGAGAAAAATTCTCAAAGGAGCTAAGTATTCACCATCACTATTTCTTTACCCCTACATATACCACTTACTATCTATCCACCACCTACCATATAGCCTATACACATGCATATCTTGATTTGACTGTATGACTCGTTTCTCTGGATCCATGGTTTGACTATGCAATAAATGTTTGCAGGTATGTATTCGCTGTCTCCCCACATATAAGCTCCATATAAGCCTATTAGAAGTAGGGTGAGAGAGAGAAGGCAGTGCTATTATGCCTAATACCATAAATACCACATATCTTGAGAGGAGAGAAAAGGCATACACCATAAAATGCCTTGGAGAGGATCCAGAAATACCACAAAGGAGAGAATTGAAGGGGTCATACAATGTCACACCCATTTATCGACCAAATGGAATGCTTACCCTTATGTGCGCCCAGAGATCAATCACACATAAGTTCACAAATTATAACAGAAGTATCATGGCAAATGTTATTACATCACGATATTTAAACACTTAGTCTTAACACAATGTAGCGGAAGTATAAATAAAAATCTCTCGTGGTAGCTCCAGTCACAAGTACATTGACTGGTTGACAGCAAGACTAGTAATCCTCAGGGAAGTAGGCGTAGTAGTCGCTATTACCTCCATCTGTTACCCATCCGGGATTTTTATCCAAATAAGAAGAATAAACAAGCGTAAGTACATCTCGTACTCAACAAGTGTAACATGGGGTTCATGAGGCTCAAAAAGGCATAATCATTGGTTTATCAGCATGTAGCTTTTAGTTAACATGATTTTAGCATATCAATAGCATCAAAAGGTCTCAATGTAAACAATAAACATATGATCCATGTGAAATGATTATTGAATAGCAAAAACATAAACATAAACAATTATTCAACTATTCCATAAGGGTCCAAGGCCACTCGTGACCGTGAGCACGGCTGTTATAACAGTTCTACACTCTGCAGAGGTTGTACACTTTCACTGTGAGTCGTGTTACCCAAATGCCCGGGTTAATTACTCCCAAAACACTACCAAGGTGAGCAGGCAGGGTAAACACTATGAAGTCTTTCGAAGGTTCGTCTAACAAGTTAGGGCCATTAGATTCACTCGGCAAACAGATGTAGAGCCCCTCTTCCAAATGGCACAATAACCCGCAGCCTATACACATAAGGACAGAGGCCGCACTATACCCGATTCGTCAAGCCATTCTTACGCCAAAAAGGTTACCTCTAACAAGCTAGAAAAGGTCCTTCTATATGACTAAAGCCAGAGCCATATAGCCCCCACAGTTGTACTGTAAATCCCGGATTGTCGCTTATAGATGAGTCCTTATGGAGAGCAATTAGAGCATCAAAAAGCAACACACATGCTCTAATCCCCTTTATACAATAATCAAAATCATATTTTAATGTTTATTGCATATTCCTCTAATCAATTTACATGATCATAGTCCATGTTTAAGCACTAGCCATACTAATCAATGCATCATAATGGGTACCAAGGTATAGGATCAATCACTAAGTCATCCTTAACAAGGAATAAATGCATAATGATATTAATTGCATAAGGTGAATAGGACAACAAGGACAATCCCATGCTATACTTGCCTTGCTCAAACTGGTCCTGAAGATCTTGCTCGTAGTAAGGCTCTTGATCTCCAACGAATTGCTCACCGTCTATACTCGATCAACCATTATCAACAACACACATCCAGAGGCAATCATGCATAGACAAACAAGGCTATAATTAGAACAATACACCAATAGTAAGAAAATAAGATAAAAAGTCTTTAAAACGAATCTACAACTCGCTAGGATCACACAGACGCGAAGATCACGAAAAACGGAGCTAAAACGATAAAGTTATGAATTTCCAAAGATTTCCTATAGAAAAATAAATACTTTAATTAAAACTCGAAAATAAATTAATCCAAACCTACTGTACAGTTGCATCATTAGATAGAGCTCGCAAATATGAATCTAACACAATTTGAATGGATCAAATCAGAGTTAAAACGAAGATTCTACGGCTAAAACAATCTGAGTGGCAAAACTCTAAATATGAGAAAGCGTATTTTTCTTTTTCCGAAACGAATTACGTTTTTATTTAATCAAAGCGTATTTTCCCGGTTTACGCTTTGGACCGCGGGTTAGATAATTGAAAACTCCAGGGGCTCTTTAACAAAAACACCAGCGAACCGTTATCTTCTAATATGAGCCGTCCGTTTTAGATCGGACGGTCCAGATCGATCGGGGGAGGGGACGGGCGGCGCTCCGGCCGGACTTCACCGAGACGTCGACTCGCGCGGCGGCGCCATGGCCGGAAAACGCCAAACCACGATGCGGTGCATGAAATCACGAAGCAAGTACACCCATGGCTAGCTAACTCCAAGGCGAACTTACCCACGGCAAGATTGAGGCCAAGAACAAGGTGAGGGAGGCGTGCGGCTTGATATGGCGGGCGGTGGAGGCGGTGCTTCGGATGTAGCCGCCCCGAGGCGATATAGCTACGGTTTAGGGTGGGATGTGGAGTGGGGAGGGGCTACGGTCCCATTTTTATAGTCCGGAGAGGTCGCTAACTAAGGAAGGAAAGAGATTCGAGGATCCAAATCGGATCGGGAGAGAGGGAAAGCGGCGTCGGCCGGAGGAAGAAGAAAGGAAGGCGAGAACAGGTCACTGACCGGTGGGACCCACGCGTCAGCGACTCAAGGCGAGACGCAGGCCGCGCGCGTTGACAACGGGCCGACAGGCCGCGGCTCGGGCTCGGCCCATGCGGGCGAAGGGGGCGCGGGGAAAAGAATTGGGCCGCCGAAGCAGGCCGGGAAGATGGGCTGCTGGAGGAATGCGGCCCGGTAAGAAGGTAAATTCCTTTTCTTTTTCTTTTCCAATTTTTTAAATCCATTTTTCGAATGATTTTCAAATCAAATTTGAATTTGATTTAAACCACTCAATACAAAACTCCAAATGCAGCAGCATGAATGCTCAATCATGTTTCTACCCTTATATTTGATTTTAAATTTATAGAAATTATTCTTATTCTAAAGTTGCATGCTTCACAAAAATAAATATAAAAATCACATTTTCCCTATTTTTCTTTTCTTCAAATTTTAGGGTGTTACAATTCTACCCCCCTTAAAATGAATCTCGCCCCGAGATTCGACCGGTGCTTACTCAAACAGTTGCGGGTAGGTTTTTCTCAGATCCTCTTCTCGTTCCCAAGTAGCCTCTTCTGCGGTATACCGATTCCACTGTACTTTACACATTTTGATTGTTCTACTTCTTGTGACTCTGTCCGCAGTCTCCAAAATTTTAATCGGAAACTCCTCATATGTAAGATCCTCCTTAACAGTGAGTTCCTCTATCGGAATCTGTTCTTCTGGTACTCGTAAACATTTCTTCAATTGTGACACATGGAACACATCATGTACACCTGCCAGACTCTCGGGTAATTCCAATTGATATGCCACTTCACCACGTCTCTCTATAATCTGGAAAATTCCAATATATCTTGGTGCTAATTTACCCTTCATGTTAAATCTCTTCACACTTCTCATGGGTGACACTTTCAAGTAGACATAATCCCCTACCTCAAAAGTCAACTATCTTCTGCGAGTATCAGCATAACTTTTCTGTCTGGACTGGGCTATTTTTAGATTATCTCTAATCATTCTCACTTTCTTTTCAGCATCCTTTAATACATCAGGTCCAAACACTTGACTCTCCCCTGTCTGATTCCAGAACAACGGGGTCCTACACTTTCGTCCATACAGAGCCTCAAACGGTGCCATTTGAAGACTCTTCTGATAACTATTGTTATAAGAGAACTCTGCGTATGGCAAACTCTTATCCCAGCTAGTACCATATTGTAGAGCACAAGCTCTCAACATATCTTCCAATATCTGATTAATTCTCTCTATTTGACCATCTGTCTGAGGATGATAAGCTGTACTAAAATTTAGTTTGGTCCCCAATGATTCATGTATCTTTTGCCAATAATGAGATGTAAACTGAGTACCTTGATTAGACACAATCTTCTTATGAACTCCATGTAGACTCACTATTCTCTCCATATACAACTCTGCCAGTTTCGCACTGCTATATGTAGTTTTCACAGGCAGAAAATGAGCAACCTTAGTCAGACGATCCACTATCACCCAAATTGAATCATATCCTCTTTGAGTCCGTGGCAACCCAACTATAAAGTCCATACCAACCTCTTCCCATTTCCACTCGGGTATCTGCATAGGTTGTAACAATCCTGCAGGCCTCTGATGTTCCGCTTTCACCCTTTGACAAGTGTCACACAAGGCAACATACTCAGCTACGTCTCTCTTTAAACCATACCACCAATATTTCTCTTTCAGATCTAAATACATCTTAGTACTCCCCGGATGTATGGAATAAGCTGACTCATGAGCTTCACGCAGAATTACCATTCGGATATCCTTATCTTCGGGCACACACAACCTTTTCCCAAACCATAGTGTACCATTTTCATCCTTACGAAATCCTGGAGATTTTCCTTTCGCTATGTTTTCAGCTATCTCTCTCAACTTTTCATCCTTCTGCTGACCTTTACGGATTTCTTGCTCCAGAGTAGGCTCTAATACTAGTTCCACTGCATTAGTAGTAAATCCCAAGTTCAGATGCTTGCACTCAGCACATAATTCCTTTTGCATAGGCATTACTTGTATTTCATTTGCATAACTTTTCCTACTAAGAGCATCAGCAACAACGTTGGCCTTTCCATGATGATAATGCACCTCTAGATCATAGTCTTTTATCAACTCCAACCATCTACGCTGCCTCAAGTTCAGATCCGTTTGAGTGAAGATATACTTGAGACTCTTGTGATCAGTGTATATATCACTCTTGT
This sequence comes from Saccharum spontaneum, assembly GCA_022457205.1. Lineage (NCBI taxonomy): Eukaryota > Viridiplantae > Streptophyta > Magnoliopsida > Poales > Poaceae > Saccharum > Saccharum spontaneum. Next base: position 24,705,468 of record CM039600.1, on the reverse strand, counting down.
GTCCAATCAAATAATGTCTCCATATCTTTAATGCATGAACTACTGCAGCTAATTCCAAATCATGAGTAGGGTAATTTAACTCATGCTTCCTTAACTGCCTCGATGCATATGCCACAACTCTACCTTCTTGCATCAGAACACATCCCAATCCCAATCGAGATGCATCACAATAGATAGAGAAAGGTTTATTCAGATCTGGCAAAACTAAGACGGGTGCAGTAGTCAATCTTTTCTTTAATTCCTCAAAATTAGCCTGACACTTCTCGGACCACACAAACTTGGCATTCTTCTCCAACAATGCAGTCATTGGTTTTGCAAGCTTGGAGAATCCCTCTATAAATCTCCTATAATAACCAGCCAATCCCAAAAAGCTACGGATCTTACTTGCATTGATAGGTGGTTTCTAGTTCAATACGTCTTTCACCTTGCCAGGATCTACTGATATTCCTCCATTTGAAACGATGTGACCCAGAAAAGAAACTTCCTTCAGCCAAAACTCACATTTACTCCTTTTTGCATATAGTTGGTGTTCTCTGAGCTTCTGCAAGACCAACCTCAAATGTTCAGCATGTTCTTCCTCCGTCTTGGAAAACACTAGTATATCATCAATGAATACCACTACAAACTTGTCCAAATATTCCATGAACACCTTATTCATTAAGTACATGAAGTATGCAGGAGCATTAGTCAAACCAAAGGACATCACTGTATACTCATATAACCCATAACGTGTGGTAAATGCTGTTTTGGGTATATCCCTGGCACGAATCTTCAATTGATGATATCCAGAGCGAAGATCAATCTTGGAGAATACACAAGCTCCTCTCAACTGATCAAACAGGTCATCAATTCTAGGTAATGGGTACTTGTTCTTAATGGTAACCTCATTAAGAGACCGATAATCTACACACATCCTCTGAGTTCCATCTTTCTTATCCACAAAAATCACTGGTGCACCCCATGGTGAAGAACTAGGACGAATAAAACCCTTATCCTACAACTCCTTAATTTGTTTCTTAAGTTCTTCTAATTCATTTACTCCCATTCTATATGGACGCTTAGCTATAGGTGCAGTTCCAGGTAATAATTCAATAATAAATTCAATGTCACGGTCTGGTGGCATACCTGGTAATTCCTCTGGGAACACATCTGGGAACTCCTCCACAACTGGATCCTCCTGATTGGCACCATCATTGAGCTGGTTCACTGTAGCGGTCTCTTGTTTTTGCACTTTGACTTCAACCCTGATCCTATCCCCCTTTGGTGTTGTCAGCACAACTGATTTGTCCTTACACTGAATCTCTGCTTGTTGTTGCATCATCCAATCCATTCCCAATATAAGATCAATCCCAGCTGTCCTCAATACTATAGGGCTAACTGTAAACTCTACCCCCCTTAAGTTGAGACTAATGGGAAGACAGCGATAAGATGCTGGCATGCTTCCACCAGGTGAGTTTACTAAGATAGGGTTCTTCATGGCACACAAATGGATTCTATGTATTCTAACAAATGATTGTGATATGAAAGAATGTGATGCTCCAGAATCAAAAAGAACAGTGGCGGGAGTAGAGTGGACATCGAACGTACCAAGCATAACTTCTGGCTCCTCCACTGCAGTTTCCTGGGACAAGTGATTCACCCTTCCCGAGTTAAGTGCGGGCTTCTGGTGGCTGCTCTGTCTCTGGGGAGTTTGCTGGTTAGGCTTCTCCGGGCAATTATAAGACAAGTGACCTTCTTTTCCATAACGGAAACACCTGTTAGGAGTATTGGGAGCACTGGTCTTTGTAGGAGTGTTGTTGGAAGGACCCTGACGCTGCACTTGATTCCCATTCTGCTGTGGTGGACGTTGGTTGCTACTCTGTGGCTGAAATGGGGGACGTTGAGGGAACTGTCCACGGAATGGGGTCTGACCACGATTCCACTATCCAGAAGGAGGTCTCTGCTGAGTATTCTGTTGAAAGCCAGTGCGTGGACGGGTGTTGCTATTGGAGGCTTGTCCCTGTAACCTCTTCCTCTTAGCATCCATTTCTTTGCGCTTGTTATCCACCACGATAGCGCGGTTCACAAGCGTCTGAAAGTTAGGGTAGGTATTGGACATCAACTGCAACTGTAGTCCATCATACAATCCCTTCAAGAAGCGGCGCTGCTTATCATTTTCATTGGCCACCTCATGTGGAGCATATCGTGACAATTGAGCAAACTTGTCACGGTACTCAGCTACAGTCATTGACCCTTGGGTCAGGTTCCTGAATTCCTCCGCCTTCAATTCTATCATCCCTTCAGGTATATGGTAAGCCCTGAAGTTCTCTCTAAACTCCTGCCAGGTGACTGCAGGAGCATTAGCAGGACGACCATACTCATATGACTCCCACCAATCTTGAGCTTCTCCCTGAAGTTGCCCAGAAGCGAACAACACCTTCTGTCGGTCATCACATTGTGCAATGGTGAGTTGTTTCTCCACAGCACGAAGCCAATCATCGGCCTCCAAAGGATCAGCAGCATGTGTGAACACTGGGGGACGACCCTTCAAAAATTCACCACGCTTATCACGTGGTTGAGCCCCAGCAACTGGCTGATTCTGCTGATTCTGCACCAGTTGTTGCATCAACTGCGTCTGTACTGCCAGCAACTGCTCGATAGTTGGTGGCGGTGGTGGTGGTGGATTCGGGGGAATGTTTCCACGACCTCTGCCTCTTCCTCTTCCGGCCATCTGCCACCCATAAACATGCAAACTTTAAGAAATCCAGGTTATCAACCACTTATAAGATTAAGAATGAGATCTGAAAGTTTTCTGGACGAGTAGCAATATTGACAGTTCAGTATTTCAATCATATCTCGGGCTACAGAAGTCCAAAAGAGGCGTGCTTTATATGGTTGGAAAGCTTATGAAATTATCCAAAATTTCTATTCAGACCTCAAGACCAGATTCTGTCGTTAAGTCTATGAAAAATAAGGCGTAACAGAAACTGTTCCAGATTCCAGACTGTGCAGAAACTTTAACTTGTGAAAATTATATCTCTCGAACCAGATTAGATAAAAAGGTGATTCCAGTGGCATTTGAAAGATGCTTGAGTCTAGTTTCTCTCATAAAAATTTCATAAATCTTGCATGAACCGTTTTTAAACTATAGTAGAAACATTAGAGACTGCTCCAGAAAACAGCAAGGACAGAAACGAGATAATATCAAACCCAACTATTATTCCTTGACTATTAAACTTATTATTCTTAATAATGGAACTTGTAGACATGCCTACAAGTCCAGACACTCAAACAAAGATCCAACTCACACATAAGCATAATAATAAAGCAACTAGCACACCAAGATTCAAACCACACGACATACTCGACTGACTCAACTGACGTTACTAAGAACGTTCTTATTACATAAAGGACTCCTACTTCCTAAGAAAGTGGCTCATGCTCTAATGTCTCGTAGATCTTGGACATGCCTTGGTTTGCTCGTAGCTCATCAATGGTTGCTTGGCACCTCTTGATAGTCTTCCCTTGTGTCCTCACCATCTCTTCTAGTTGCAGCTTCCTGTCCATCATGTCATAGACAAAGTTCACCATCACCCGAGGTAGTGGCTCTAGCTGCACTGGATCTATCATAGCCCATCCAAGCTCGGGGTGTGCACGAGGAAGAAAGTGATGAATGTCATGCTTCATGAGGTTAAAGCAAAGATAGCGGAGACCCATACATGCTTCAAAAGCAGCATCTTCAATGCTATCCTCTATAGTAGCTCGATGTCCCACATGAGAGAACATCCTGTCCAGCTGATAGGCCCCCTTGTCTTGCTTGTGTGCAAAGATGCTTGCCCTTGCCTTCTAGTACGTGCTCTCTAGTGGATGAGTGTACTCCCAGCAGACGTACTCCACGGCTGGATGCCAATCAGCGAAGTAAGCAGTGAGCATCCCCACTAGGCGAATATGAGAGACAGCATCCCCTCCATTCCTATGGTAGATCCTCACAGTCCACCCCATTGGAGGAGGTGGCATATCTTCAGGAGCTTCATGTGGTGGAGGCGGGGGTTGTACTCCTCCATTAGCTTCTTCCTCACCATCTTCAATCTCGATAATTTCTGGATCTTCTTCAGGCTCAGTCTCTTCCTGGGGAGGTGCTGGTGCTGGGATTGGTGCTACAGGGGTCTTCTCCTGTTCCTGAGGTTCTGGCTCTTGTGGCTCTTCAGTTGCAAGCAGGGCACGAGGTGGGTAGTATCCTCCAAAGCTGATGCGGGCAGTCTTACGGTCACGGGTCATCTACAGAATTTTTAGATGAAGTTAGAATAGAGGCAAAATTTCGTAATAGAATGAGACATAAGAAGCATAAAAATTTATCAAATAACAAGAGCAAGATAGTGAGCATAAAAATAGTGTAAAGATGACACTACTTCGACCATTGCTAGCTAGGCTTGCGTCCTACAGTCAACAAGAGCTTTGATACCAATTTGTCACACCCATTTATCGACCAAATGGAATGCTTACCCTTATGTGCGCCCAGAGATCAATCACACATAAGTTCACAAATTATAACAGAAGTATCATGGCAAATGTTATTACATCACGATATTTAAACACTTAGTCTTAACACAATGTAGCGGAAGTATAAATAAAAATCTCTCGTGGTAGCTCCAGTCACAGGTACATTGACTGGTTGACAGCAAGACTAGTAATCCTCAGGGAAGTAGGCGTAGTAGTCGCTATTACCTCCATCTGTTACCCATCCGGGATTTTTATCCAAATAAGAAGAATAAACAAGCGTAAGTACATCTCGTACTCAACAAGTGTAACATGGGGTTCATGAGGCTCAAAAAGGCATAATCATTGGTTTATCAGCATGTAGCTTTTAGTTAACATGATTTTAGCATATCAATAGCATCAAAAGGTCTCAATGTAAACAATAAACATATGATCCATGTGAAATGATTATTGAATAGCAAAAATATAAACATAAACAATTATTCAACTATTCCATAAGGGTCCAAGGCCACTCGTGACCGTGAGCACAACTGTTATAACAGTTCTACACTCTGCAGAGGTTGTACACTTTCACTGTGAGTCGTGTTACCCAAATGCCCGGGTTAATTACTTCCAAAACACTATCAAGGTGAGCAGGCAGGGTAAACACTATGAAGTCTTTCGAAGGTTCGTCTAACAAGTTAGGGCCATTAGATTCACTCGGCAAACAGATGTAGAGCCCCCCTTCCAAATGGCACAATAACCCGCAGCCTATACACATAAGGACAGAGGCCGCACTATACCCGATTCGTCAAGCCATTCTTACGCCAAAAAGGTTACCTCTAACAAGCTAGAAAAGGTCCTTCTATATGACTAAAGCCAGAGCCATATAGCCCCCACAGTTGTACTGTAAATCCCGGATTGTCGCTTATAGATGAGTCCTTATGGAGAGCAATTAGAGCATCAAAAAGCAACACACATGCTCTAATCCCCTTTATACAATAATCAAAATCATATTTTAATGTTTATTGCATATTCCTCTAATCAATTTACATGATCATAGTCCATGTTTAAGCACTAGCCATACTAATCAATGCATCATAATGGGTACCAAGGTATAGGATCAATCACTAAGTCATCCTTAACAAGGAATAAATGCATAATGATATTAATTGCATAAGGTGAATAGGACAACAAGGACAATCCCATGCTATACTTGCCTTGCTCAAACTGGTCCTGAAGATCTTGCTCGTAGTAAGGCTCTTGATCTCCAACGAATTGCTCACCGTCTATACTCGATCAACCATTATCAACAACACACATCCAGAGGCAATCATGTATAGACAAACAAGGCTATAATTAGAACAATACACCAACAGTAAGAAAATAAGATAAAAAGTCTTTAAAACGAATCTACAACTCGCTAGGATCACACAGACGCGAAGATCACGAAAAACGGAGCTAAAACGATAAAGTTATGAATTTCCAAAGATTTCCTATAGAAAAATAAATACTTTAATTAAAACTCGAAAATAAATTAATCCAAACCTACTGTACAGTTGCATCATTAGATAGAGCTCGCAAATATGAATCTAACGCAATTTGAATGGATCAAATCAGAGTTAAAACGAAGATTCTACGGCTAAAACAATCTGAGTGGCAAAACTCTAAATATGAGAAAGCGTATTTTTCTTTTTCCGAAACGAATTACGTTTTTATTTAATCAAAGCGTATTTTCCCGGTTTACGCTTTGGACCGCGGGTTAGATAATTGAAAACTCCAGGGGCTCTTTAACAAAAACACCAGCGAACCGTTATCTTCTAATATGAGCCGTCCGTTTTAGATCGGACGGTCCAGATCGATCGGGGGAGGGGACGGGCGGCGCTCCGGCCGGACTTCACCGAGACGTCGACTCGCGCGGCGGCGCCATGGCCGGAAAACGCCAAACCACGATGCGGTGCATGAAATCGCGAAGCAAGTACACCCATGGCTAGCTAACTCCAAGGCGAACTTACCCACGGCAAGATTGAGGCCAAGAACAAGGCGAGGGAGGCGTGCGGCTTGATATGGCGGGCGGTGGAGGCGGTGCTTCGGATGTAGCCGCCCCGAGGCGATATAGCTGCGGTTTAGGGTGGGATGTGGAGCGGGGAGGGGCTACGGTCCCGTTTTTATAGTCCGGAGAGGTCGCTAACTAAGGAAGGAAAGAGATTCGAGGATCCAAATCGGATCGGGAGAGAAGGAAAGCGGCGTCGGCCGGAGGAAGAAGAAAGGAAGGCGAGAATAGGTCACTGACCAGTGGGACCCACGCGTCAGCGACTCAAGGCGAGACGCAGGCCGCGCGCGTTGACAACGGGCCGACAGGCCGCGGCTCGGGCTCGGCCCATGCGGGCGAAGGGGGCGCGGGGAAAAGAATTGGGCCGCCGAAGCAGGCCGGGAAGATGGGCTGCTGGAGGAATGCGGCCCGGTAAGAAGGTAAATTCCTTTTCTTTTTCTTTTCCAATTTTTCAAATCCATTTTTCAAATGATTTTCAAATCAAATTTGAATTTGATTTAAACCACTCAATACAAAACTCCAAATGCAGCAGCATGAATGCTCAATCATGTTTCTACCCTTATATTTGATTTTAAATTTATAGAAATTATTCTTATTCTAAAGTTGCATGCTTCACAAAAATAAATATAAAAATCACATTTTCCCTATTTTTCTTTTCTTCAAATTTTAGGGTGTTACATACAAAGGAATCTCTGAGTTTTATTTTGAAAATCTTACAAAACTTCGGAACAATTGTTGATCAAAGAGCTTGAGACATGGCGCTTGACTTGACCGTTCTGTCTTTCAACTACTCAAGACCTAAGTGATGGCTACAAGCCCCATGGTGGAAGGTAATATGAGTTAGTTTTTCATTAGAATAATTCATTATAATCTGGAGGAGAATTCTTGTTTGAACGCATGTGTACCTGTAAGGTGTGAAAGCATTGTAGCAACTCCTGATCCATCACTAAGTCTATCTTTGCTCAGGGACGAGCAAAAGGTAAGCTTAGGGGAGTTTGTTGACGGTAGATAAGTATCATTTTTAACCGTTAACATAGCATGTAAAGGACCTAAAACATAATTACTATCTAGATATAAGGGTTACACTAACAGAATTTCACGAGTTTTGATGAATGTCTATTTCTGCAGGGGGTTATCAGTAAACAACCAAAGAAGGCCCATATGTCATATTTACATAGAGAGAAAATGGCCACGTATATAAAAGAATAATCTAAAAGACTCGGGAAGCCACCCCCTGGGAGGTGGGACCCACGTGTCACTGTGACAGGGGCGGGCGCCCCCACCCCCTGGGCGGCCGCCCCACCTAGGTGGCCAATCAGGGCCAAGCTCGTGGATCGTGCCTCCACTGCCTTTAAGGATCAATAATAATTATTCATCAAGGTCGGTTTGGTCCAAGGGCTGTGGTGCTTCCTAGAGGGCTATATAAGCAAGGCCCCTGGCCCTAGGAGAAACCCTAATTCATTAGCAATCTCATTCCAAGATACAGAGCTTTCATCTAAGAAGCCCTAGAGCCATCATCTCAATTAGATCTCTATAGTTTAGCATAGCTACGCAGGATTAGAACTAGAAGGAGGCAAGCATCGCTTGGTTTCCGGATCTGTCAAGAGAAATACTTGGTAATTCTCTCCTACTTTTATATTTATTCTTGTATTATTTATCTAGTTCATCATTTGTATGAATACGACTTTAGTCTATTCTATCATATTGGATATGACTTTGCTCTATTTGATTATATTCTCAATTATATTGTTCTCAGTATACTTTGATTATATGCTTGGCATAGTTCGATCAGAATTATATTTAAGTATAGGATCGTATAGCGCTTGCTCATTGGTACCATGGGTGTCTGGTCAATATTGTGTAGGCGTGGTGTCTATACCGTATTTTCCTGCGATTGCACCCTATATTCCGGACCGTGTGGTAGATCACGGGAGTGACAGTCCTATTGAGTCATTCGTAGTCCATCTCCCGAGTATAGGGCAGGCAGAACACAACTATTACAGGGAAGTGATTGCTATGTTCTTCATCTTCCTTCGTAATATCACTATGCGTAGATATAACCTTTTCTTGCTATGATTGCCAAGTGCAATTGCACTAATCATTGTATGCTTTGACCTTATAGTTAGAATAACTTAGGATTTATCCTTGTAGTTTGTCCTAATCCATGCTAGTGCTATAAGCTTAGAGTAATCTATTGAGATGTTTATCATTTATTATGTGGCTATGTGCTTATCAGTTATTCTTTATAATTTATATATACTATTATCTTGTGACACTTACCCTGTATGAGAAGATCGATAAAGACATGGTTATACTCTCCATTACCACATGCAGTGATGCTCATTGCTCATTATTCTTAGCATTCCCTTCCTAGTGGTAAAAATATTAATAACGATACCTGGATTAATCCCAGTTAAAATGCTACATCGGTATTATCTGTGCGCTTGCGGATTTCATATTTATTCTAGAAGAGCATTTCTATTTATTAATACTAGCACCTCTGACGCTATGTTGGGGATGACAACCTAGCTTAGGTGGCGTTAGAGGTGTCAACAGCCGTCGATCGTGGCGCCTACTGTGTACTCGGCGTCGCCATCGATCGTGGTGCTGACCGCGGCAGGTCTCACCCATTCACCTGTGAAAGGGCCCGGCGTTGCACCTCAGCCACGGGATACTAGGCCTGGGACTTTCACCGTCCCCGCTCATATCCCGACCAATGGTATGTTACCATCACCTCCGCCTCCTCTTCCGATGTGTTGTATGCCGCCACCTCGTCCACCACCACACCTGCCTAACCACCATGTTCCGCCAAACCACCATGTTCAACCAACCGACCATGTGCCACCACATACCAATAACCATCCCCATCTCGGCCATTTGCCTAAGTTGTTGTTTCCATCATTGCGAGAAGTACTTTGGGATGTATGGCACTGAGCGTTCTATGTGGATCAGCATGGCCGAGATGCATTTTGAGGGTGCCACGTCCTATTGGTACCAATCCATCGAGTCCCAGCTTGAGTTTGTTACATGGGAACAGTTTTGTAACATGGTTAGTGAATGCTTTGATAGGGATCAACATGAGATCCTTCTTCGCAAACTCCACCACATCAAACAAATCTCCATAGTAGCTGATTACATCACTAGTTTCACCACATTGGTAGATCAGCTTATTGCCTATGCCAAAGGAGTTGACCCACTCTATTTTATCACTAGATTTGTGGATGGTCTTCATCCTGATATTCGTGCTATTCTCATTGTACAACATCAAAAAATGCTCGATACTGCTTGCACTTTGGCTTTGTTACAGGAGGAAGCTGGTGCTTGCCATGAATCTATCCGTGGTACTTCAACTCCATTCTATAAGAATATTTCTGCTCTAAAGAATGCTCATCGTCTTCCTGCCCCACCAATGAAAATGGAGAAGCAGGCTGTGCCACCAACTTTGCAGATGACTCCTGCTACATCTTCTGATGCTGTCTCCAAGTTGTCAGCCCTCAAGCAGTACAAAAGAGCATTGGGTCCCTGTTACAAATGTGGTGCAAAATGGAGCAAAGATCATAAATGTTCTCCAGAGGTGTTACATGCAGTTCTTGATTTAGGGGAATGTCTGTCTCCTGCTTCTGATACTGATGACAACTTGACTAAGCCCCATACACCTCAAGAACACTTGTGCCTGGCTATTTCCATATCTGCAGTCTCTGGTGCTCCTGCTCCCAGAATCATTTAGTTCATTGGTACTCCCTCCATTCCAAATTATAAGGCATTCCAAGAATCTTGGAAAGTCAAAGCATCTTAAGTTTGACCAAAATTATGGAGAAAATTACAAAAATGTATAACATCGAATATGTATTATATGAAAATATAATTAATGAAGAATCTAATGATACTTAATTAGTGTTATAAATATTATTATCTTATCATATAAATTTGGTCAAACTTGAGATCGTTTGACTCTCCAAGATTCTTGGAATGTCTTATAATTTGGGATGGAGGGAGTACTATTTAAGGTGTGCCTCTCACTATACTGTTAGATTCTGGTAGTACATCTTCATTTATTAGCACCTCTATAGTACAACAGTTGAGCTCTCAAACTATTTTATCTAGTCCTGCTTCTGTTAGTGTGGCTGGTTGTGGAGTCCTAACCAGTCCTAGAATTCTTCAGAATGCTATCTAGTTCATTGATTATTATTCTTTTACTAATAATCTGAAATTATTTCCTCTTACCCATTTTGATATCATATTGGGTATGGATTGGCTAGAGCAGTATAGTCCTATGCATGTTCATTGGAAATATAAGTGGATTCAGTTTCAGTATAGAGATTCTGAGATTAAGTTGCAAGGCTTGGTTCCTTCAACAACTAATTCATTATTGATGCAAATTTGTTTTGTCTCCACTGATACGATTGCATCTGAGCTTTCTGATCTGCCAGAAGACTTGCAGCATCTTATCCAGCAGTATCAGCACTTGTTTGACCCTCCTGTGGAGGCTGCCTCCACCTAGAGCTTGTAATCACTTGATCCCACTTCTGCCTAATTCTAAGCCTATTGCTATGAGGCCTTACATGTATCCACCTAAGTTCAAGGATGAGTTGGAAAAACAGGTAGCTGATATGTTGTAGTAGGGAATTATACAACCTAGTGCTAGTTCATTTTCATCACATGTGTTGTTGGTACCCAAAAAGGATGGAGGCTACAGGTTCTATGTGGACTATAAATAGTTAAACTCTATAACTTTAAAGTCCAAGTTTCATGTGCCTATCTTTGACCAATTGATGGATGAGTTGGCTCATACCAAATGGTTCTCTGCATTGGATCTAAGGGCTGGTTTTCACTAAATTCTTTTGCAACCAGGTGAAGAACACAAGACTGCATTTCAAACTCACTTGGGTCACTATGAGTTCAGAGTAATGGCATTTGGGTTGACTGGTGCCCCAGAGACATTTCAAGGAGCAATGAACTGTACTCTAGCTCCTGGACTCAGAAAATTTGTTCTGGTATTTTTTGATGATATTTGGTGTATAGCAGAACATATGAAGACCACTTGTCTCACTTACAACAAGTCTTCAGTTGGCTGCAGCAGGACCATTGGTACTTGAAGCTTAGCAAATGCAAATTTGCACAGCAGTCTATAACCTATCTTGGCCATGTCATTAGTGCTAATGGGGTTTCTACTGATCCTAGCAAAGTCCAAGCTATCCAAGACTGGCCAGTTCCTAAGACAGTCAAGGAAGTTAGAGGATTCCTGGGATTAGCAGGATATTACAGGAAATATGTCCAACACTTTGGGATAATTGCCAAACCTTTAACTCAGCTGCTCTATAAAGATACTCCATTCTTATAGACTGATGTTCACAATCAAGCTTTCTAGTTGTTCAAGGAAGCCCTTTCTTCTGCTCCATGCCTAGCATTGCCAGATTTCACTATACCATTCCATATAGAACCAGATGCATGTGCCATAGGAATTGGTGCTGTTCTGACACAAAATGGCCATCCACTGGCTTATGTGAGTAAGGCATTGGGAGTCAAGAATCAGGGTCTATCTACTTATGAGAAGGAGTACTATCGAGTATCAGAATACCAGGGTACCCAACAGACGGCAAAATACGGCACCATGCACAATCGCTAAAGCCCCATCGTAGGGGCCTCAGTGAAATCGACCCGCCAAAGGCGCTAACAACATGCCGATCGCTTGCGACACGAACGACAAACTCCATCCCACCCAAGCCTTGTGGAAAGGTCTCAGGCGAGATAGGCGCCTCGGGCGGCATTTCTCCGCCTCTCCCGAGCCACCGTGACGTCATCAAAGCACCAGACCCTCTCGGCAAACTTTCGCCTCGCCTGAGGGACGCGTGGAGCCCTCTAGCAAGACGGGGAGCCCTGGGGCCCCCCAACCGTGGCACCCACTCCCGCTGATGGGACAGACGTGACCGCACACAGTCAACAGGAGCACGGGAACCACGCCCTGACCCAACGTGACCCCGGTCATTCCACCACGACGGCATCCATACCTCTACAGTGACGGGGGTAACGACCACTATATCACCTAACCCCCTCTCTACGCAAATCCGGGTGCCCATATCACTCGTCCTCAGCAGCACAGAGGCACATAGGAAGAAGCGTGGCCACAGCACACAGCACCAGCAGACGGAGAGGCCAAAAGATCAACGCCAGTTGCATCTCTGCACCACAGGAAAACTGTTCCCACCGGATAAGGAGGAAGACGACCGCGCCCGAGGCCACCTTTTTTTATTTTTCTCTTTCATTTCACCTTTTTACCACAAATATAACCCGAGCCCTCTTCTTAGAAGCTATAAAAGGGGAGGCACGGAAGACACCTCATGATGACTCAGATAGACACACGCACCACCCCTTAAAAGAGACCTAGGATCCGCTCCGTCTCTCGAAAGCTTGTAACCCCTACTATGAGCACTTTGGTGCAAGGCAACATGAGCAGCCGCAAAAATCACTAGACGTAGGGCCGTTCATGTCTGAACCAATATACATCCTTATGTCCGCTTTACACACCATCCGGGCCTAAACGCGCAGATACAAATTTACTCGTCACTCTGTTTAGACCCCCGGTTCTTTAGACACTGACAAGTACCTTGCTATATTGATTGCAGTTGATCAATGGAGGCCATATTTCTTACAAGGTTAGCTTGTGATCCACACTGATCAACAGAGCCTGGTGCACCTGAACGAGCAACGTTTGCACACACCTTGGCAGCAAAAGGTGTTTACTAAGTTGCTGGGCTTAAATTACAAGATTGTGTATAGAAGAGGTGTGGACAACAGTGCAGCTGATGCCTTATCTAGGAAACCTGCAACTGATCAATTGATGACTATTTCTTCTGTAACACCACAGTGGCTCGATGATATTGTTGCTAGTTATCAGACAGATCCTCAAGCTATTGATCTTCTAGCTAAGCTTGCTGTCAGTGGTGTTCAGGATTCCCATTTTTCTATTGTCAATGGGCTAATTCGATACAAAGACAAGATTTGGTTGGGCTCCATTGATGCTTTACAGTCTAGAGTGTTTCATGCTCTTCACTCAAGTGCTGTAGGTGGTCATTCTGGTTCTCCAGCTACATATCACAGAATTGAACAGATGTTCTATTGGCCCAGTATGAAATCTGACATTCTACAGTGGGTTCAGAGCTGCATAACTTATCAACAAGCCAAACCTGACAGAGCTCGTTATCCTGGTTTTCTTCAGCCGTTGCCAGTACCGAGTTCAGCTTGGACAGTCATTTCCATGGATTTCATAGAAGGTCTTCCACATTCAGGTTCTGCAAATGCAATATTGGTTGTCATCGACAAATTCTCTAAGTTCAGTCACTTTTTACCACTTTGTCACCCATTCACTGCTGTTTCTGTGGCAAAGCTCTTCTTGGATAATGTCTATTGACTCCATGGTTTGCCTCAGGTGATTGTGACTGAATGTGACCGTATTTTTACAAGTCAGTTCTGGCAGCATCTATTCAAACTTGTTGGTGTTGACCTTTGGATGAGTACCGCATACCATCCCCAGACCGATGGACAAACGGAGTGCTTAAATCAATGCTTGGAAACATATTTGCGCTGTTTTTATCCATGCTTGCCCTATAAAGTGGAACAGTTGGCTTCCTCTAGCCAAGTATTGGTACAACTCAAGTTTTCACTCTGCCTTGGGATGAACTCCATTCACTGTCCTCTATGGGTATGAACCTCGGCACTTTGGCCTTTCTGTTGACTCGGCTGATACTCCTATTCCAACTCTGTCTGAATGGTTGTCTGAAAGGACTATTATGCAAGATGTGATCAGACAACATTTGCTTCGAGCACAACAACATATGAAACGACAGTCTAACAAATCAAGGTCTGAACGTCAGTTTGCTGTTGGAGATTGGGTGTTTCTGAAATTGCAGCCTTATGTGCAGTCATTAGTTAGCCACCGTTCATGTCAGAAATTGGCTTTTAGGGTTTTTGGCCCATACAGAGTCATTGAGCGCATTGGGTCTGTGGCTTACCATTTGGCTCTACCTGAGACAGCAGCTATACATCCAGTCTTCCATGTGTCACAGTTGAAGACTTCACATGGCTCTGAGCCTATCGCCACATCCTCGCCAAACTCGATCTGTTGTCGAGGTTCCAAAGCAGGTGCTACAGCATCGCTGGACCTCAGGCAACCACCCCATCGAGCAAGGATTGATCCACTGGTCCCATATGCCTGCCTCTCTTGCTACATGGGAGAATCAGTTTCCGCGTGCTCCGGCATGGGGTCATGCCAGCTCTCAAGGGAGGGCAAATGTTAACACTATGGCTGCTACTGTGCATGGTCCGACAACATCGGGCGCAGAAGGAAATAAAGCTGGGCCAAGCAAGCCGGAGCCCAGGGTGGCAAGGAAGCCCAACACCTTCGTGACCGGTCCAATGTGGAGTGGCTAGTAGGAGTAGTCGAGTACTTAATGCAGTAGAGAGGGAAAAGAGAGGCTTATGAAAATTGTAAACCCATAACTGAATTCGTTTAAGCACTCTTCCTCTGCCTATCACGTGCTGTTCTTCCCCAATCCCTAATTCCGATTTCCCCAACCTCGGATTCTGTTAACACAGATGAGCTAGCAATTGATCAGCAGAGGCAGATCTTAGCTCTCTGTATCTTCTCTAATTCTCCATCCTCTGTTACAAGTCTGATATAGTTGATGAAAAATATTCTTTTCTTTGATCTCTGTGTTTGCTGTGACTTTCGAAGTGGGTACATGGCGCCGGAGTGCACGTCCGGCCGAAAGTTGCTGCTGTCCATCAAGCCCGACGTGTACAGCTACGGGGTGTCGGTGCTGGAGAGATCATCACCGGTCACAAGATCTACACGTTCGAAGGCCAAGAATCCGAGGGCCTCGTCGAATACGTACGTGAGTAGCCGCAGGCTGCGATGCGACAATAATGCGTGCAGCCTGTTGGCTCCTTGTCTCCTCATGATTATTCTACTCTACCGTACCGCAAGAGTTTGCTAGTAACTTTGACATGCTGCATGCATACGTGCAGGTGTGGCAGCATTGGAGGGAAAAGAGAGCCGGCGACATCGTGGACGGCGAACTGTTGATGGAAGGGCAGCAGGAGCACGCGCCGGGCAGGCGCTGCGGTGCGTGCACGTCGCGCTCCTCTGCGTGCAGTCGGACCGAGCAAGGCGGCCGACCATGGGACAGGTCATCGCAATGCTGAGCAGCGACGACGGGACGGAGGAGCTGCCGGAGCCGTCTCTGCCTGGATACGTCGTCCGTCCAACGGCGGCGTCAGCTGTCCCGTCTTTTTTATTTTTTTAGCCTTTTTTTCAAAAGATTTTCTCAAATATGTCCCTGACGGAAAGATTTCAGAAAATGGACCCAGGGCTTGGCGCCATCACGCTGGCGCCAAGGTAACATAACTTGGCGCCGTTAACGTTGGTGCCAAGCCCCCATCCCACTTGGCCGACGACGCCGAGCTGGTGCTGACGTGGCAGCACCTTGGCGCTGTCACCATTGGCGCCAAGCCTGGCACCATGAATCTTGGCGTCGAGCTGTTGGAATTTCTTCAGTCTGAAATTTTACCATGAGATGGACATATAAAAATTTGTTAAGTCTATAAATTTACCATGAGATGGGACATGTTGGAATTTTACCATGACATTGACAAATTTGATGCTATCTCATGATAGTTGGTATTCTAACATATTCAGGCCGCAGCAAAAATCTTGACTACCTAATTTTACCGTGAGATGGACATACAAAGCTCTAAATTAACGTGACTTGGACCCTAATTTTTCTATGAGATGGATATACACAATTTTGGCAAAATCTTAATATTTATCATATGATGGGCAACCTATAAATTGGCTAAGTCTTGAATTTTACTATCACTTGACTATGCTAGAATTTGGCTAAGTCTGAATTTTTGCTATGATTTGGATATTGACAAATTTAAAATTTTACCATGACTTGGATATTGAAAAAGGGCTTCATGTTTTGGATTTGGATATTTAAAATTTTATCATGACTTGGACCCTAATTTTACTATAAGATGGAATTTTAAGTTATCGTAAAAAGGGCTTCATGTTAAGTCATGGAATTAGGGCTTCATGTTAATTTTACTATAAAATTTTACCATGACTTGGACCCAAATCTAAAACATGAATAATTTAGAATTTAGCTAAGTCTTGAATTTGGATATTTAAAATTTTACCATGACTTAGACCTTAATTCCATGACTTAACATGAAGCTCTTTTTACTATGACTTAAAATTCCATCTCATATTAAAATTAGGGTCCAAGTCATGGTAAAATTTTAAATATCCAAGTCCAAAACATAAAACCCTTTTTCAATATCCAAGTCATAGTAAAATTTTCCCCCTGTTCGGCGGAGCTTATCAGCACGGCTTATCAGCCGTGGAACAGTGTTTTTCTCTCACAGCAAATCAGCCACAGCCGGCTTATAAGCTAAAAAACAGCCTGCCGAACAGGGCCTTTAAATTTGTCAATGTTCAAATCATAGTAAAAATGCTACGGCTTGGATATGTTAGAATACCAACTACCATGTGGTAGACATATGGAAAAATGATTTTTTTATTATGACTTGGACATTTACAAATTTGAAATTTTACCATGACTTGGATATTGAGAAATGTGACTAACTCTAGAGGTTTTACAGTGACTTTCTGTTTGATCACTTAGAACAACCTAGAAATACTTAGCATAAAAATGATATACATGGTATCAGGTCTGTGGCGCTAGGCTTGGCGCCAAGCTTGGCGCCAAGCTTAGCGCCAATGGTGACGGCGCCAAGGTGCTGCCACGTCAGCGCCTCGTCGGCCAAGTGGCATGGAGGCTTGGCGCTAACGTTAACGGCGCCAAGATGTGTTACCTTGGCGTCAGCGTGGATGGCACCAAGCCTTGGGTCTATTTCCTGAAACCTTTCCGTCAGGGACATATTTGAGAAAATCTTTTAAAAAAGGGCTTCAAAAAAAAAGACTCAGCTGTCTGGCTGCGGTGTTTCGGGTGTAGGTAGCGCCTAGAACTGTTTGCAATTACCGAGCCAGACCAGATCTCTACACCTCAAAAATAACTAATGTCATCGTCGGATGCCCCGCTAATCGCTCCGTCACCCGTCACTCCTGGATGCCCCGCTAATCACTCCGTCACCCGTCGCTCCCGCGTACAAAGCCGTCTCCAACGGAAAAAAAGGAAATCAAATCGAAAAGAAAAAGGAAAGCAAATCGGAAAAAAGGAAAAATAGCCAGGCGGTAGACCCAAGGTCCCAAAAAAAGGAAACTACCATGCCTCCGATACGTCGCACCGGGCCGCATGCAAAACCATGCATAACAGACCTCCAATTGTGTGCGGATACAGGATAAGATATAGACCTGGCAAAATTAAGTGATATAGATTCTCTGAAGTTTAGAATAGGATATCCGAAAATTTCTCTTCCTAAACTAAAGCCTAGAGGAATTTAGGATTTAAAAAAAACTTGACCTTGAAGTGTTTGACTCCATCACCCCCATTAGCGATTTTTGAACAAAAACCCTATCAAGTGTTAATTGTGTCGTTGGCCGTAGGAGTGACAAAAATTCGAGGCTCCAGTACAACACAAGCACATGTATATCTCTAAAACTAAAAAATACATAGCATGATGGCCGTTGTCGACCCGCCCTGCTTGACCCACTCGTGCATATGCCATCACCCCGCTTGCTCCGGATCGTCCACACGCAGAATCAAGACTCCCACCCGATAACATCCTTCATCAGTTCTTTTACAAAGCGCGCTATCATGCCCCCGACAATATTTGTGGTCGCCATCGTCTGCAAATCCAACTAAACCCTAGCCAAGAAGGCCAAGCAGGATCGGCACAGCTGCAGCTTAGCATCCCCAATTCTATGGCCCTCCCTCATATGTGACGGAGGAGGATCCTGTCGTTATTTGAAAATAGTTTAGGGTTCCCAATGCAAAATCGCTTATTTACTTTTAATAATTTTTGAAAATAATTAACTCAGTCTCTATAAGCGTGGGCAAAAGTTTGTGCTGCCGTGCAACGCAGTAAACCGTATATATGCTTTATTAAATCTTGGATGTACAAGCCGGAATGGATTTTTGAATTGGATTCACATGGAATCGCTACTACAAAATTGATTTTAGGAGATAGTTCTATTTTTCGAAGAGAAAGAGGAATCATATTAAAACTTGGCATAATACATCTTGAAATCACACATGAAAAAAAATATGAAATTAAAAACATACATTATTCTATTTGGATTCTTCCATCATCTTCCCTAGCGGTTTTCCTTGATGCAGCTCAAATGTTCTAAATGAACAGACTTGTTGAATACCGAAGCTAAAATATAGTCCTTATGCTAAATCTAACGATCCCCAAAACATTGAACTTGTTGTAAGATCCAATGCTCCAGAACCAGTCTAAAACATATATGAATCCATAAAAGAACATCAACAGTTGCATTGTTGGGTACAACATAGACTGCAGATTCATCACATTCCATTCCTAAATTTCTGTCTGGGACCATCCATAATAAAAGCGATGATCCGAACTGTCTTCGTTGGGAGTGTCCAGGAGCACCCCAATACTTGCAAATAATGGTCACAAATTGTGCGCTTACACCAGAATAGATAATCAATGTTTGTGGCTTTTGGAATCGAAATAGTGATAGAGTATCATTGTCAATCGGTGACTTCAACCGGTTGTGAGCTAAGTTATGTTGCTTTGGAACAGGCGAGCTTGAGTGCGACGTGCGAGCCGAACCTGTGCAGACCTAGGAGCCGAAATCGTGCGAGCCTAAGAATTGGAGGCTCCAACGCTGGTGGACACGCGCCATCGGACAGAGGCAGGTGCCCAAGGAATTGAGTGCGGACCCCATGCATTTTTTTGGGTTTTTCTAAACCTTGCTATTCTGTACGTCTCCTGGTTACCTGGGCCCACTGTTAGGGCAATGTAGTTGTAAGCATCTTCCGTATGAACGAAAACACCCATGCTACTTTTCTCTCTACTCGCTGACGTGTGAGCCCCAGAAGTCAGCTTCAATTCTTCTCCCTCCTCTGTTTCCAAAACCTTCTAGAAGCAGCCATGGATGGATTGAGCACGGGCATATGCCGATCTCGGGTTACGGACCACGAGAGGACGAGCAAGGCTTACGGCACTAGAGCGACGACGCGAGCTCGTCAGTGTGCATCTCGATGGTCGCGACGGAGCGCCGGCAGCTGTCCTCGTTGACGGTGCATCTCGCCCGTGCCCCCGCATGGCCGCGGCAGCGTCGACTGCTGCTTGCCCGCTCGGCCGTGGTGGCTGCTGCTCACCCGCACGCCCGTGTGGCCGTGCCGGCTCTTGCTCGTCTGCGCGCCCACATGGACGTGGCAGCTCCTGCTCGTCTGCGCGCCCGCGTGGCCGCGGTGGCGGTGGCTCGCTAGCTCGCCCCCTTGTGGTAGCGGCGACATCTCCCATCGACTGCAACGGCTACTGCTTGGCAAGAGAAGATGGAGAGAGGAGGAAGAATGGCCTAAGATTGAAGGAGATGCTAACATGTGGGGTCCACACGCCAGCGAGTGGAGGGAGAGAAGCAGTAGGGGTATTTTGGACCATACAAGAATACATTGGCCTTTAGTCACTCGCGCATGGGACCAATGTTGTCGAATACGTAGAAAATGACATGATTCAAGCTGAAGAAAAATTATAATGGCAAGTTTTCAAATAGGCGAATAGTAATGATGTATCTCAGAACTCTAAAAATTGAAAAATTGTAATGACGTGATCAAAAAAACCATTTTTTCCATATATACAGCGATTTTATTAGAAAAACCTTTTAAATAGTTATTCAGAGAGTAAATTTAGAAAAGTCTATTAGAGATGCTCTTATTTGTGTAGTCAGTCAATCAAACAATGTAGTGGATATGCAAAATTCTCCTCTTTAAGCCGCAGTTGAGCCCCGTTCGCTCACCGTGTCCACGTCGCCCCGAAATCTGTGATTGGTCCACATCAGCGACAACGTTTGGTTCATTGTTCTATCATCTCCTCGTTGCTTCCGTCCCAGTCAAAAAAAAGAGGGGACCCTTATCTACTTCGGTGCCTCCGTCCTGGTCTTCGCCCCGTCTTCTTTCTTCGTGTCTGCCTCGGTCCAGTCGCTGTCGCCCGCGGTCGCTGTTGGGGTTGTCGCCGTCGCCGGTCCGCCGCGTCCCTCGGCCGTGTTAGCCGCCTCGGCCCGCTCCTGGACCCCGTCTGCGTCAGCCCGCTGAGGTATGCCTGCCCGTTTACCCCTTCTTTCTTCCGCTGCTACCTTCTTCCTCCGTCCGGCGCCGCCATTGATGCCGTCAGGGGGCTTCGGCCTGCTCAGATTGTGGGGGGCGCACCTCCTGGGGCGCCTCTGCTTCCGCCGGCTCCGCCGCGTGGGGATCTGCTGCCGGCGCCATAGGTCTTTCGCTGTCTTGCCTGCCGGCCTAGGCCCTCCAGCTCCCTCCATGGTGGCCGGCGGGGGTTGCCTGTGCCATGCCGTGCCTTCGCGCCGTCCTGTTGTTAGCTGTTGATTTCACCCTCTTTATTCTGCGCCTGTGTTCGCAGGGGCCGCCTGGTGCGCTGTCGCTGGCTCCTCGTTCTTCTGTTCCCTCCCGTGCTAGATCGGCAGATCGACGGCATTGCCCTTTGTGAGGGTTGTGTGTTTTGTCTGTTTCTTGCTCGGATTGCTTTTGTCCTCCCGTGCCTCAGTCATCAGGTATGTTCCTCAAGGATTACTGCTGGTCATCCATGTCCATGGATTGCCCGTCATCCTGTCGTTTCTGCTGATCTGTTAGTCCGTTCCGTGGTATGACGGTTTTCGCTTTTTCCTGCCCTGTAGGTGGTGCCTCCTGCTCCTGTCCAGGATTCTGTGCTGTTCGATTGCACGGGAGGTTTCCTGCTTTTGCGTGTCCAGTGATGTTTGGGTGTCTTCTCCGCAAATTCTAAAGAGCACAGCTGAGGTGTCGTTCCCGGCGTCCTCGGTTTGCAGAGACCAATTCATGTTGTGATTTGGTAGCACAGAGGTACTTACCCTACCCATCTCCTCTGCCTTAGTTACCTCCTGTTTTGGTTTCCTGCGTTTCGCTACTACATATATTGATCTTGTCTGTGTATGTCATGATATTGTAAACCATATCCTTCTGTCTGTGATGTATCCGTTCTGACCGTGGGTTATTTTTTTAATTTTGTTCTTTTTTGCGAACTAAAAAAAAGGGGGGGGGCCAGTCCAGAGCTGTACAGTCTGAATTACATCTTCACAGACCTGGAGCAATGTTTATGGAATGCGCAGGCGGTTGGATCCAGTCCAGAGAAACTTAAAAGGGAGCTTCGGTTTTGCTCTTTTTTCCTTTACAGTCCATGATATGTGGGTCCCTACCTACCATTCATACACAATCTAGACATGTTCGCTGTCCACCTATCCTATGTTTCTATTTTACAGGTGGTGGCTGAGCGTTGTCACCTTCCTTTGGTTTCGCCTGTCGCTGAATTGTCCCATGACGGTGACCCTGTGCATGGTATAGAGATCGAGTTACCTACTTTGTTTCGCCATGACAGAGGTCGCCGCGTTTTCTTTTGGTCTTCTTCAGATTCCGTGTCCTTAGGTCTATTTGAGGATGCTGCTTTTCAGGCTTTAGTTTTCCTGCAGGATTTGTATGGCTTTACAGTTGTTGATTACAGTTATCAGACAATGCTTCGCCAGCGAGAGTTCATGCGACACCTCTTTAGGGTAGCTAATCGAGGTGTCCAGCTTGCGCGTGTGGTTATAGCCACATCGCAGGGTCAGCTTTCGCCTCCCGTTGATGCAGTGCGTGTTGCTGATCATTTGCTTCAGGACCTGCATAGTATGTTGCCTTGAGATTCAGATATACGCCTATAGGTCCACCACTGCTAAATTTGTGCCATTTAGGGTTGTTGCAGCACCTATTCTTAGGTGTGTTTCGTCCTTACTTTTCGAAAAAAAAACAGCGCCATCTTTTCAAAAAAAAATCCCCGCCTGTCCATTCAACGGATCACTTACAGCCCGTGCACACAGGTGTATGGCTTCCTTCGATCTATTTAGAAATAGATTTTTAGTGCTCTTCTATATATCATCACAAATGGCCTCTATTTTATCGGAAAAAAGGCTCGGGAATATGTTTAACCTTCTTTGCTTTCCCTCACATCTATCCAAAGCAATTTCAGGCCCCCAATTCAGGCACCGGTATATATCAACTAACACAACATCAGTGATGGAAGCTGAAGCAAGCGCCATTTACCGCTTCCTCAAACATATGACAAATGTCAAAGGCTACACTATCGTCGACAGGCACTACCCAAGTCTATTTAGGATGATATGTATGATAGCCAATTATGGCACTGAACTAGAA